>JADWQK010000985.1:0-600000 GCA_017933935.1 Sesamia nonagrioides
TGTTGCTGCTCTCCCTCTATTGGTCATAGCGGGATTTTGTACAGCTTGTGTTCTTTCTCAGACTCTAGAATATCTGTGTACCAAATTTCATTACAAACGGTTCAGTGGTTTTGGCGTGAGAGCCGGACAGACAGACAGACAGAGATACTTTCGCATTTATAATATTAGTATGGATATGAAACCGAAAGTGTCGTATTTTATTCTGAGGTACCCTCCGCTAACCCCTTCCAATTTCATTTGATATCATTCAAAGAAACTGTGCCCTTTGTAGGTATATACCCTTTCAGATACAACCTGTATACAGCGTATTTATGTGTAGGTACTTATTAATCTCAAGTAACGCGTGTCGCTTCGTGCGATAATAACACTACACTTATTATGGCATTTAACTTAGCTTCATCGTCGGCCGTGCAGACGGCTCGACGTCTAGACTAGTCTGTAGGCACCTATTATGGCAACAATTTATTCATAGCATTCTATAGTCACAGAAAATATAATAAACAGCATTATTTTGTGCCCCGCCTATAATGCAGTGACGTAATTGTCGTGTGCGTGTGCTTCCTTCGCTGCTGGGTTCTTCACCGTATCTCGTTGCTGTCGTTTGTGCATAATGTAGAGAGCTCTGAAAAGCACATAAAACAATTTATAATAAAACTCATTTATTTGTTTCTGCAGAATAAATAATAACCAGATTTATGATCACTAACTATTTACACTAATTTACTCAATTAACTATGTAAATAAATTCAAAAATAAAATTGTGTTTCGGCATTGAAGTATCTTCAACTCGTCCGAATCGGTGTCATCAGGAAACGGCCAAGAAGACTGGTCACGTTAAATAAAAAGGCGCGGGTCGTCCTGATCACATGAAATCTCTAATAGATGGCGAGCAGTACCTATTTAAGATTTTCCTTTATTTATATTGTCCCATTGCTGGGCAAAGTTCTCTGCCATACTTTTACAGATTTATTTCTTCTATTTTATTTTAGTAGGTATCAGTACTTTATTAATTGTGAAGATGTTGAACTTAAGGTAACAATACTCATCATCATCCCAGCGTTAATCCCAGTCGCATCCGAAGCCTTTTCAGCTTTGGAGTCTAGGGTCCGCTTTACCAGTCCAACTGCTGATTTTTTTTTTTTTATTATATTATAAACTAGCGCTTGACCGCAATCCTGCCTGATGGTAAGCAGCGACGCAGTCGTTGATGGTAAAGCGCACTAGTTTATTAAGAGCCTATTCACTCTAGCCTTGAAGACACTCAAATTGTAGTCCGACGGAAACACCGCCGCTGGCAAATTGTTCCAGTCCCTCGATGTACGCGGTATAAAGGAGGAGGCGAAACACTTCGTCCGGATCGTAGTGGTGTTAACAACGTAAGGGTGGAAACCAGCCGTACGACGGGTCGTCCGCTGGTGGAACAGAGATGGGGGAATTAAATCATGCAATTCCATCGCACACTCCCCGAAATGCATCCTATAGAACACCGAAAGGCTGGCTACTCTACGCCTGTGCTCTAGGCTTTGGAGACCGACTCGAGTTAGATCAGGCTCTCCAATCAGCCTCTTTGCACGTCTCTCCACTGAATCCAAAGTGGCCAGGTGACACTTGGCAGCACCAGCCCAAATGTGGCTGCAGTACTCCACACACGAACGGACCTGTGCTTTGTATAACATTAGAAGCTGCCCAGGTGTGAAGTACTGCCGGACCTTTGCGATAACGCCAAGTTTCTTGGCAGCCACCATAGCCTTGGACCCAATGAACCGCCCAAAGTTAAGGTCCGAGGAAATCTCAACTCCCAAAAGCTGAAGGCGGTCGGAACACTCCAAGGACACATTCCGAAAAGTAGGAGCCAAGGTGAACGGGCTCCTCTTGGCGGTGAAAAGACACGCCTGTGTTTTGGCGGCATTGAATGCTACAATATTGGCATTGCCCCATTCGGAGACTGCCTGCAGTGCAACACTCGTTCGCTCAACCATGGCCTCTCTTTCGGACCGGATTGATTCCCTACTAGCCCGAGCATCTGGCAGGTATCTCTCTACAACTGTGCTGTCATCTGCATACCCATAGATACCGGGCATCAGCAGATCGTGATATGGCTAAACTTCGATATTTTCCGTGAAGCGACTGCTGTCTGACTTCCACAACCCGAAGGCGACATCGAAGCATTGCAGTTAGACCAATTGTTGGATTTTTGAGGGCTCCAACAACCCGTAACGACTGCCACTAGATGTTCGTATGGCAACCGGGACCAACGGCTTAACGTGCTTTCCGAGGCACGACCAGACCAGTGCAAATATTCATATTCATGCATACAAATACTTGCACTGTGCGGGGATCGAACCCGCACCACCTTGCGCAGCGGCCGCGTCCGCTACCGCTACGCCACTTAAGGTAACAATACTATACCACAATATAGGTAAAAACGAAATAAAGCAATGTCAAGGCATTTGATGATTTCCCATCCCAACAAAAAAAGGTAATTTAATTAAGTTTTTATTATAATTATAACTTAGTGCTTGACCTCAATCCCGCCTGATGGTAAGCTGTGATGCAATGGTTACTGGTAGAGCGCTTTGTCTCTCAAAAAAACTAAGTGATATCGATAACTACAAGAAGGAAGATGGCAGTCGAGCTAGGTGATGCAATGTTAAACCTAACAACACGTCCAATAATGCTGCGCCAGAGGGAGATTGATCTGGAGACTCCCACGAGACTACCTCCACGGCCAAACTCCCGACACAACAACATTTGGCGCATTGGATTTACAATGCGCCAAATGTTGCGGGTTTAAGCAGTTGCTTAGACCCGTCCTCCGAATGGTTTCACCAGACATCATGCCGGAACACGACGAGTCGCTAGGCGCCAAGACTTTGTCTGGTGAGTGGTAACTTCTGCCGGCAGCCGAAGTTATGGCCTACCACCGAGACTACAGTGCTGAAATACAATTTCCGGCTGTTTTACATGTGCGGTAGGCAATCTATGCGCGGGCGACGGGGGCACGTGGTCGCATCTCTTATAATAATACCGATAAATGGAGTTGTCACTTTTTTAATATTTATGAGACACATATCTAATGTGCACAAGACAATATCCTAACTTTTAATACACCCTGAATAGCCCCCACACTCTTTACGTGAACATTATTAGAAATCCACCACCAACGTCCATGAGAGCGGCCTTACACTGAATAACGTGATCAATTTCGACTGACGTGAGCTATTTTGGCCGAACATTGTCGCTGGGTATCGTTCAAATAGCATAGTGAGCAAAATTCCGTCATGTATCATACTGATTACGTGATTGAATACAACCTCGACCTTTTTGCCTTTAAGTTTTTCCAAGAGCAATCAATCGGGTTTTTGTTAGAGTTTTGGAGTACTTATCTACTTTGTGTGACTGAAGCTGCGGTTTCTATTAGTGACATTATGGTATTTTAATGAAGATCCTGGATTTTTTAGCTTTATTTTTAGTTATACAATATGTAAAGCAAACCCTGTCCGATCCGTGAAGGTAATGTTAGGTATCGATAACTGATGACAGTCAGTTATTACTAATTGGTCAGCTTTGGTCACGGTAATTTCAATTTACGTATACGAAAATAAATTTTCTATTGAAGTTAAAGAAATAAGTAACTTAAACACAATAGTAATATATTCTAATAATATGAAAAGAGCGCTTGCTCTGAATTTCAATTGAAAAACATTATAAAACTGAGAAAATAATCTCGAATTAATAGCCAGTTGCTACTAAAATGCCTTCGAGTCGAAAAACACGATCAATTTTTTTTAAATTATATCTGGTGCTTGACCGTAATCCTGCCTGATGGTAAGCAGTGATGGAGTCGTTGATGTTAAAGCGTGCTAGTTTATTAAGAGCCTATTTACTCAAAAAAACTGGGTGATATGAAGAAAGACGGCAGTTGAGCAAGTTGTTGCAATGTTAAGCCCAACAACACGAGCAACGATGCTGCGCCAGCGAGATTGATCAGGAGACCAAACTCCCGACGCAACAACGCGTCGTACCTGGCACACATCGCAACATAACTGCTCAGATCCGTACTCCGTACGGCTTCACCAGACTAATAATATAATTGCGTAATAATATAATTGATCATCTAAAAAACAAAATTGTGTAGGAGGACGGTGGGCTTCTCCAAAATTACAAAATTGTTCTTGCCACAACTTATTGATACATGTTTTTTCTCGGTTGGTTGATTTTTAAATACAACTTCAATGACTTAATGCCCAAAAAAACATTTTACAATTCCCACTTACAGCTTATTCAGGGACTGTATAAACCCAGAATATAACTATTCACTACTTATGACGCAAATTAATATTAATGAAGATTGATGATGATGATTAATTAAACAATATTTGTCGTCCTCCGTGGCGCAGCGGTCAACACCCCTGCCTGCGACGAGGAAGTCTCGGGTACGATCCCCGGCCAGATCATGATGGAAAACGACCTTTTCCTGATTGGCCTGGGTCTTCGATGTTTATCTAGATATGTATCTATTAGTTTTTTTAGTATTATTAGTATCCCATAACACAAGCCTCGAACTAACTTTGGGGCTAGCTCAATCTGTGCGATGTGTCCGTATATTTTTTTTTTGGGACAAAACCCGCCGCACTGTTCCCAACCCACTGCAACTCCTGAGAGCCAGAATCAACAGTGAAGACCGCCAGAAAAACACCGACCAATGAAGCTCGACGAGTCCCGGAGAAAAGATTCAACTGTCTTGGGTCCCGCAACGAAATTAATCAGAAAAGAATAGCGGAGGAGTAAGAAAAAATATATTGTTTCCACTTCCCTCCATAACAAGCAGGAGACAGAACAGAACTAGGCCCATCGGCACAAAGGGATATTATTGCAACTGGGAGAAGCCCAGATTGCCAAGCACCACGGAATAAAATTTGATTAAGTTAATGGGTCCTAAGTAGGTATGTGCTGTTACAATTGATTCCAATAATAGGTATGGCAGAAGCGCCTGAACGCACGGAAATTAGTTCTAGTTTCTACAAGGTCCGTATAATAAACAACTCCGGATGTAACTTGTGCACTATCCAACATAATATTGCGTTCATTCTGCCAAAGAATACACTCCCACAAGATGTGATGTGCGGACTGTTCAAATTCACAGTCTGTTGTAGAACATTGACACAAAGGCGAAGGAACATGTGTCCGTATATATCTTATTTGTTTATCTATTTATATACTCACATAAATATTACGAAGGCCGGTATAGTCATGGTACCGCCCAGCAGGTAAGGCGACCCAGGCAAAGTTTCCACGGTCTTCGAGAACAAATAGCTGTATAGCGGTATGTAGATCACCGGTATCAATGTCTCCACAAATCCTATCAACGAACATATTTTACCTGAAAAAACAGTTTATATTAATTACGTGTAGTGAATGAAGGAGAAAATAGTGTAAGAATTCAATGTCAGAATTACTATCTATAAATGGACCTAGAATAAGACCTTGAAGAACGTGTAACGGAAACCGCATTTAATACTGTTCACATGTACAATATTATGTACTAGTGGAACTTGTCAACAATAAAAGTTATAGGCCAGTACTGATGTAACTTTCAGCTTTCTTTATTCGTGTATCTTCAGGAAAAATGTGTATTCGTGTGTCCTGATGATACACGAATACACGTTTATGTGTCACGCCACCCTAAGTTCAATTTTTGGCAATTCAGTGCATGGTCTTATCTAAGGGTATGGTGTAGATCACCAAATGGCACCGAACACTTTCTCTATGGAACAGGAATGTTGGTTTTAAAGAGAAAGTGGTTTTATTTGGTGGCCTCATCCTTAAATGTTAAAACACCTTTCTGATACGCTCTGTAAAAAGAACATCGACTAAAAATATTACCACATTTTCCGAACGAATAATTCAATCTAAAACAATCCATGCGATGCAAGATTCATTCAAGCGCACTGATAAATAAATGGCCAATTAGTTAAGTGCAGAAAGCTATGAATAGTGTAGCTTTTAATTAACATGGTTTATAGCTTCATAATTATGTGCTGTTAATGTCGTGGTGGCCTAGTGGTTAAAACACCAGCCTCTCAAGTATGGTAAGTCAGGCAAGTAAGATTGTAACTTTTCTATAGTTATATGTACTTTTTAAGTATGTCTTGATAATGTTAATGAATAAGTGTTCTTGTTCTATATCCATATACAATTTATAGCATATGGATATAGAATAAGAAATACATAGTATAAGCATAAATGTTTCCTGCAATGGAAAACTTGTAAGTCGCATAATACAAAATTATAAATAAAATTATAAGTATCGGTGTAAGGTAGAGGAATAAGAATAGGCTATTATTAGTAAACTAGCTTTCCGCCCGCGGCTTCGCCCGCGTGGAGTTCGGTTATATCGCGCTTTTTAGATTTCCCTCGGGAACATCAAATTTTTCCGTGATAAACGGTAGCCTATGTTCTTTCTTAGGGTCTAAAGATTGTCTCTGCCAAATTTCATCAAAATCGGTTGAGAGGTTTAAGCGGGAAAGCGTTGTTACGCTTTCCCGCTTAAACCTCTCAACCGATTTTACAGACAGACAGAGTTACTTTCGCATTTATAATATTAGTATGGATAGATATGTAAGGACTCTAATAATGTTAGAGGGATACTTAGCAAAGGCAGGGGTGGGTTTTAGCCGGTAAGAGTCAGGCACTGCCGAGACTAGCTCAATAGCGAGGCAGTCTGGGCGTCCATGAGGATTTCCCACTCATGCCTAAATTAAAAAAAAAAAGTATATCTTGGACTACAATGATTGAAGGTGAAGGAAAAATCTTGAGGAAACCTGGACTTTAAGTCTGAAATCACCAACCCGCATTGAGCAAGCGTGGTGATTACGCTCAATCCTTCTCTGTATGAGAAGAGACCTGTGCCCAGCAGTGGGACGATAAAAAGGTTGATGATGATGATGATGATAGCAGCATATTGCTCGTAAATCTATACTAATATATAAAGCCGAAGAGTTTGTTTCTTTGAACGCGCTAATCTCAGGAACTACTGCTCCAATTGAAAAAAATATTTTTGCGTTGGTTAGCCCATCCACTAGGAAGGCTTTAGGCTATATAAAATTACGCTGCAATCAATAGGAGCGGAGCGTAACCAACTCAACGCAAACGAAGTCGCTGGCGGCCGCTAGTAAGTTATATGTATTCTTTGAAAACGCATTTCAGCAATTTTGCATGGTAACAGTTCAACAGAGATATTAAAGATAATAAAAGAATACAGAGAAGAATTATCAATTCGATTGGACACCAAACTTGCCCTCTGCATACACACTAGCTAATATTATATTTTACGGGTAGGTACACGCAAATGGGAGAGCGGGGAGTTGGAGACTGAATTTCGGAAGGGGTAGTGTGCGACGCTTACCAGTTAGACAAATCGATGACTTTAAAAATGTGGCTGGGATAGTCTGGGCACGGAAGAGGGAGAAAGCGTGCCTAGAGGTCGAACATTTAACAGTAAACCGTGATATCTGTCTGAGTAGTGTGACTTAAATTTGAAAAGTAGATACATTCAGAGTGCGACCCTCTGCTCTAGAAGATGTCTTAAAATAGGTACGTCTGGTAAAAATACATTGATCATTGCAATGTATTCATCCTCAATTAATAAGTGGATTAGCGAATGCTTTGCATGATATACGAATACGAATGCTTCTCGGTGGTAGGCAACAACATCAGCCGCCGGCATAAGTTACCACCCACCAGACGAAGTCTTGCCGCCAAGCGATTCGTCGTGTTCCGGCATGATGTCTGGTGAAGCCGTACGGAGAACGGGTCTGAGCAGTTGTGTTGCGATGTGTGCCGGGTACGATCTGCCTAATGTTGTTGTGTCGGGAGTTTGGTCGTGAAGGCTCTCTAGATCATCCTCTGGCGCAGCATCTTTGGTCGTGTTGTTGGGTTAAACATTGCATCACCTCGCTCAACTGCCGTCTTCCTTCCTATTCACTCAGTTTTTTTGAGTGAATAGGCTTAATAAGCTAGTGTGCTTTACCATCAACGATTGCATCACTGCTTACCATCAGGCGGGATTGCAGTCAAGCACTAGTTTATAACTATTAAAAAATATATATATATATATATTACTCGAAAAATATCCTGATTTCTATTTATAAAAGTTAAGTTTGGTGCAAATTTTTCATACATATAAAAAAAACTTTTCTTCATTATTTTCTTTATATCTTGGGACCCACACCCACGAAATAAAGAAAATATGATATGAAAGAAGATACGTTTATTTAGCACAGAGACTAACCAACACACCAGATACACACTAAGGTCCGTATTCCAGAAGGAAACTCAAGCATTGATCTCTGTTTAAACATTACTCAAAACTAATTTCAACTAATCAAATGGCTTGAAACGAGTTTAAAAGTAATGCTTGAGTTTTGAGTGAGTTTCTGGAATACGGACCTAAAAATATCACTAAATTGGTGGTTAAATAAGCATCCAAGCAATCCCTTGGATTAAGAGAGGATTGGAAGAAGAATGGAAAGTCATAGATGCAGACACGAAAGTCTAAAATATTTAAAATGAAAGACTTAAAATATTTATAGATGATAAACTTTCAAGATACAATAACAGTGTCATGCATACTAATATTATAAACGCGAAAGCAACTCTGTCTGTCTATCTGTCTGTCTGTTACGCTTTCCCGCTTAAACCTCTCAACCGATTTTAATGAAATTTTGGCACAGACAATATTTAGACTTTGAGAAAGGACATAGGCTACCTTTTATTAAATTACCTTTTAGAAATTTGATATTCCCCAGGGAAATCTAAAAAGCGCGATATAACCAAATTCCACGCGGGCGAAACCGCGGGCGGAAAGCTAGTTCTAAATACATTACGAAAAATGTAACTAATATATATGGAAATGTCTTTTCGCTAGCTACCGACTAAAACTCAGACAGGTCCTACGCAGCTGGTGAGTGTAATTTATTCAGCATTGCCTAGGTCTGTCACTCAAGCTGACATGCAATGTCCGCTACGCTTTATAAGAGCAAAAATTTAGGACAAACGTTAAAGAGACAGAGACGGATGGAAGGCACCTAGCCCCGTATTAACTTTTAAAACTTGAAGTTTGCTTAACAAGTAAGTGTGATCTTTCTACCAACTTTGATATAGTCTTCCTAATCGCATCCATCATCTGCGCAGCTTTTGTTATCTATGTATTTGTTTCGGATTTTTTTTTATTGAATGTAAACTATTCTAACTATAGACCGCAATTCTGCCTAATGGTCAGCAGTGATGCAATCGTGGATGGTAAATCGCGCTAGTTTATGAAGAGCCTATTCAGTCAAAGAAATAAACTGAGTGACTTGAAGTTTGCTTAACAAGTAAGTGTGATCTTTCTACCAACTTTGATATAGTCTTCCTAATCGCATCCATCATCTGCGAAGCTTTTGTCAACTATGTATTTGTTTCGGATTTATTTTTTTTACATAATTGTAAACTATTCTAACTATAGACTGCAATTCTGCCTAATGGTCAGCAGTGATGCAATCGTGGATGGTAAAGCGCGCTAGTTTATGAAGAGCCTATTCAGTCAAAGAAATAAATTGAGTGATTTGAAGTTTGCTTAACAAGTTAGTGTGATCTTTCTACCAACTTTGATATAGTCTTCCTAATCGCATCCATCATCTGCGCAGCTTTTGTCAACTATTTGGTTCGTATTTTTTTTTTTATATAATTGTAAACTATTCTAACTATAGACCGCAATTCTGCCTAATAGTCAGTAGTGATGCAATCGTGGATGGTAAAGTGCGCTAGTTTATGAAGAGCCTATTCAGTCAAAAAAATAAACTGAGTGAATAGGAAGGATAGCAGTCGAGCAAGGTGATGCAATGTTAAACTCAACAACAGGACCAACGATGCCGCGCCAGAGGGAAATTGATCTGGAGACCCTACACGACCAAACTCCCGACACAACAACATTTGGCGCATCTTACCCGGCACAAATCGCAACACAACTGCTCAGACCCATCCTCCGTACGGCTTCACCAGACATCATGCCGGAACACGACGAAGCGCTTGGCGGCAAGACTTTGTCTGGTAGGTGGTAACTTCTACCGGCAGCCTATGTTATGGTCTACAAGACCCGGGAAATATGGTCTATCACTGAGATTTGACTACCAGTTAAACCGGATGCAGTTGAATCCAAATATTTTCCATGGAACAGCTGCCTATCTGAACTTTACCAAGTTACTGGGTCAGACTTTCTACTACGCATACCTACCTACGTTAGAGGTGACTGACAGCCAGGACGAACGGCATAACGCCCTTTACGAAGTACGTAGGGGTCTCAGTAAATGTCTAATCGGTCAAGAAATATGATAATAATAAAATCTATCAAGTTTGCACTTTGTTCACTCGATTCGTTAGACCGGTCATGTATATACAGAATAAAAAAAAAAGCAAAAAGAAATATTCAAAACTTCGAACTATTTTTGTAGTTTTCATTCTGTTATGTTACCTAAGTTTAAAGTTATTTATTAATTGTTTTGTTTTTGTTATATGTACGTTTTCGTGCTTAATATAACGAGTGTCATAGCAACATGATACTCGTGATATGAAACATTAGTTTACACTTTATTTCACGCCTGGGTAAATATGGTATATAATAATAATAATATATGTATTTACTCAAAGAGACAGATTGTAGTAGGTACACATGATTAAAAAAAAGTTTCTTACAAAATATGTTAGGTAGTCTACAATCGAGTGGGTGAAGCACTGTTCTCCTAGCTAGGTTACAGAATAACCTGTGTTATGGAGAAGCAGTCTCGTTCCCCTATGCCTAAGGTACAGGTATATAACATAATATTGTATAGTACTTGTGCTGATACTACTATTTTAACAGAATTAAATATTGTGAGTAAATATGCCTCATAATTCGTTGTTATCCTGCGGATGACAAAAATATTGTGAAAAATAATCGCTAAAAACTAGGACTACCAAAACAACGGCGACGATTTTTTTTTTTTTTTTTACATAACGTAACATACATAATCATTTTATAATGTTTCCACTCCTTTTTTATAAATTATAAACTAGCGCTTGACCGCAATCTCGCCTGATGGTAAGCAGTGACGCAATCGTTGATAAGTTGTAAAGCGCACTAGTTTATTAAGAGCCTATTCACTGAATGAAGACACTCATATTGTAGTCTGACGGAAACACCGCCGCTGGTAAATTGTTCCAGTCCCTCGATGTACGCTGTATAAAGGAGGAGGCGAAACGGATCGTAAGGGCGGAAACTCGCCGCGCGAAGGGCCGTCCGATGGTGGAACGGAGATGGGGGAATTAAATCATGCAATTCCCTCGCACGCTCCCCAAAATACATCCTATAGAACACCGAAAGGCTCCTCTCAATGAGAGAATAATAAAATATTTTGTGGCAATGCAAAGTGGAAAATCCGCATGGTGAACACGCGCACATACGAGTCAGTACAACGACGTATTCCTGCGACATTGCCTACCGCATGCATAAGGGTGCGATTCTATTCTTTATACCCAGTTGTTTATTCTCAAATAGTGGCTTTGATTCTTGTTCAAAAACTAAACCAATTTCAAGTTTTAGTGCTCTTTCTTTATATTTCACTAGCTTTCCGCCCGCGGCTTCGCCCGCGTAGAGTTCGGTTATATTGCGCTTTTTAGTTTTCCCTCGGGAATATCAAATTTTTCCGGGATAACAGGTAGCCTATGTTCTTTCCCAGGGTCCAAAGATTGTGTGTGCCATATTTCATCAAAATCGGTTGAGAGGTTTAAGCGGGAAAGCGTACCAGACAGACGGACAGAGTTACTTTCGCATTTATAATATTAAGTATGGATTAAGAAACGGACAGAACATAATATGTTAGTTTAGACCTGTCAAACTAGTCCGCGCTTGACGTAAATTGATGTATTTTTAGTCGCCATGTTTATAATCGCGTCTAAACTGTCTATGGAGTATCTTAATTTGACAAGAATAAACTAAAATGGAACGTCACAACACGAAACACCACTACAATCCGTTTCGCCTCCTCCTTTATACCGCGTACATCGAGGGACTGGAACAATTTACCAGCGGCGGTGTTTCTGTCAGACTACAATACGAGTATCTTCAAGGCTAGAGTAAAAAGTCTTGGTGGCCTAGTGGTTAAAGCACCAGCCTCTCAAGTATAAGTGCGCGGGTTCGATTCCAGGTCAGGCAAGTACCAATGTAACTTTTCTAAAGTTATATGTACTTTCTAAGTATGTCTTGGACACCAATGACTAAAGGTGAAGGAAAAACATCTTGAGGAAACCTGGACTTTTAAGTCTGAAATCGCCAACCCGCATTGAGCAAGCGTGGTGATTACGCTCAATCCTTCTCTGTATGAGAGGAGACCTGTGCCCAGCAGTGGAACGATAAAAGGTTGATGATGATGATGATGATGAAACTAAAATGTCATCTTCTATCCTTTTCTTAATGAAATAGGAAAAAAGAAGATGCAATTAACTTAAAATTAGTTTACTTTGTGAACAAGAGAATTGGCGCTATTTTCAAACTTAAACAGGTAGGTAGGTATGTATTAATTATTGAGCAGAACTGAAATGAAATGATATAAATAGTTTACTAAGCAAGTAGTTTACTTTGTGAACAAGAGAATTGGCGCTATTTTTCAAATAAACAGGTAGGTAGGTATGTATTAATTGTTAAAGGCAGAACTGAAATGAAATAGGAAAAAAGAAGATGCAATTAACTTAAAATTAGTTTACTTTGTGAACAAGAGAATTGGCGCTATTTTCAAACTTAAACAGGTAGGTAGGTATGTATTAATTATTGAGCAGAACTGAAATGAAATGATATAAATAGTTTACTAAGCAAGTAGTTTACTTTGTGAACAAGAGAATTGGCGCTATTTTCAAACTTAAACAGGAAGGTAGGTATGTATTAATTATTGAGCAGAACTGAAATGAAATGATATAAATAGTTTACTAAGCAAGTAGTTTACTTTGTGAACAAGAGAATTGGCGCTATTTTTCAAACTTAAACAGGTAAGAGTAGGTATGTATTAATTATTAGGCAGAACTGAAGTAAGGAAATAGTATAAATAGTTTACTAAGCAAGTAGTTTGCTGTGAACAAAGAGAATTGGCGCTATTTTCAAACTTAAACAGGTAGGTAGGTATGTAGTAATTATTGAGCAGAACTGAAATGAAATGAATATAAATAGTTTACTAAGCAAGTAGTTTACTTTGGCCAGACAGAGAATTGGCCCTTTATTTTTCAAACTTAAACGGGTAGGTAAGGTATGTATTAATTATTGAGCAAGAACTGAAATGAAATGATATAAATAGTTTACTAAGCAAGTGGTTACTTTGTGAACAAGAAGGTGGCGCTATTTTCAGAAACTTAAACAGGTAGGTAGGTATGTGGTAATTATTGAGGCAAGAACTGAAATGGAAATGATATAAATAGTTTACTAAGCAGAGTAGTTTACTGTGAACAAGAGAATTGGCGCTATTTTCAAACTTAAACAGGTAGGTAGGTATGTATTAATTATTGAGCAGAACTGAAATGAAATGATATAAATAGTTTACTAAGCAAGTAGTTTACTTTGTGAACAAGAGAATTGGCGCTATTTTCAAACTTAAACAGGTAGGTAGGTATGTATTAATTATTGAGCAGAACTGAAATGAAATGATATAAATAGTTTACTAAGCAAGTAGTTTACTTTGTGAACAAGAGAATTGGCGCTATTTTCAAACTTAAACAGGTAGGTAGGTATGTATTAATTATTGAGCAGAACTGAAATGAAATGATATAAATAGTTTACTAAGCAAGTAGTTTACTTTGTGAACAAGAGAATTGGCGCTATTTTCAAACTTAAACGGGTAGGTAGGTATGTATTAATTATTGAGCAGAACTGAAATGAAATGATATAAATAGTTTACTAAGCAAGTAGTTTACTTTGTGAACAAGAGAATTGGCGCTATTTTCAAACTTAAACAGGTAGGTAGGTATGTATTAATTATTGAGCAGAACTGAAATGAAATGATATAAATAGTTTACTAAGCAAGTAGGATCACTGATCACTTTTAAGCGCAACACACACAGGGGACGGGTGCGGGTGGGGTGCGGGGCGGACGCGTGTCTATTCTGTATAATTATATGGACAACAACACACGGAACGCGAGCGCGCGTCGGGCGCGGGTCGGGCGCGGGTCGGGTGACGTCCATATAGTTATACAGAATAGACCCGCGCCCGACCCGCACCCGTCCCCTGTGTGTGTTGCGCTTTACACGTCATATTTTTTTAAACTAGATGGAGCCGGCATTTCTTAACTGACCACCTCTGAGAAGAAATAGCCGAAGCAAACTCAGGAATCATCGTCTTTTTTCAAGTCCAGACATTAAAAATGAAAAAGTTTACAATAATGTACGTGATTTAAAAAAAACAGTGTTAAAAAAGTCATAATTGTAGCATAATTACGCATATTGCTTAATTACAATGCTTAGCAGAGTGAGCAACTCAGTCCCGAGCTTTATTGTCTTCTAAATAATCTGTGATTTTAATACCCCTTTTTGCAAAGTTTGGCCTCGTAATTCAATTAAATTATTTACGCCTTGCATCAGCCTCAGGAAGCTTAACGAGGCAAAGTGCACTTTGTATATCTAAACCTAGATTTAAGTGTAGCCATGGAGCAAATACAGACATTGTATCTACATATTTACACGTTTGTAAGTATATTTATACAATTGGCATTTCCATTTTACTAAGAAATAAAATATGAATAAACACAATTCAAATTCGTATTATTTCTTAAATTCATTAAAATCTACATACCTATATAATTATATAAGTGTTTCTTTTTTAACATTATGTTTTGTCGATCTTTCTTATGGAATCCGGTTATCTGTTGTGGTTGATGATGATTATAATAATGATGCTTCATGCCTTAACGCTGACATCATAATGTAGGTATAAAACTTATAAATATACTTACATATATAAAAAATACTGGCTTTCCGCCCGCGGGTTCGTTATATCGGGCTTTTTAAATTTCCCTCGGGAATATCAAATTTTTCCGGGATAAAAGGTAGCATATGACCTTTCTCAGGGTCTAAAGATTGTCTGTGCCAAATTTCATCAAAATCAAAAAAAGTTGAGAGGTTTAAGCGGGAAAGAGTAACAGACAGACAGACAGAGTTACTTTCGCATCTATAGTATCGAAAGTAACTCTGTCTGTCTGTCTGTTAGGGTCAATTCATACTAGCGCAGAGTCGAAGCGCATCGAAGCGTCAAATTCCTCACAATCAAAGCGAAGTCGCACGAATGCGCGCGTATTCGCGTGAATTAGCGCGCATTCTCGCGCTTTTTCGTGGCATTAGTGACGGACACCAGTCGCCAGTTGAATCTCGTTGTTGAAACTCGTATAAAATGGTTGACATTGATCTTGCTATGATGTTGCTTATATCAGAAGTTGAAGAAGAAGAAAACGCAGAAAAAAGAAAAAGAAAATTGCGAAATTTTGGAGTTCATGACTTGTGGAAGAAAAGACGTATATCTGGTGAATTCATTTCTTTTTGCGCAGATTTATATGTGTACCCAAGTATTTATTACGACTATTATAAAATGAACTATGATCAATTTGAAAACTTGGTCAATATTTTGAAGCCACACAGTGTAAAACAAGAAACTAAATTAACGATACCCATTTCCGTTGAAGAGCGAATATCAGTCTGCTTAAGGTGAGTTTTACGTCTTTTTGTAATTTTTATATAAATATAACTAATAAGAATAACAAGAAGATATTTAAACTCTCGGTAAAGCTGATAGAAAAGTTAACCAATATAATAAATAAACAAGCTTATAATTGAAAATCTTTATTTAAAAAAATTCTTATATAGGTAATTATTTGCCATGTAGAATCATAATTTCTAAGGTCAATAATAATGAATTAATGAATTATTACTATTTGTCAACTTTTTGCAAATAGTCTTCGATTTCATCTAAATTCGGTTGCCGCTGATGCTGCATTGTTGAAATCGGCTGTGGTACGTAGGGTGATGGTGGTACGTAGGGTGATGGTGGTGGGACCAAACTGGTATCGAATATATTTGGATTTTGTTGAATGGTCATGGTGGATGGGATGTAAGTTGAAGTAGATGGCGGATAATAATTTTGCTGAGTAGTTTTAAGTGGCCGCTGTTGTTGTGTTTCATGGTAGTTAATCAGAGATGGTGGAGTATCGTTTCTTTCCTCTGAGGCAAGTTTCACTTCTGCGTCGGTAACTAGGCCAAGTATTGACTTCTTTAATTCGGCTTGTATTGATACAGGCATTTTTTTTACTGTTCCACTCATTGATAAAAAAAACACATCTAATGGATCCTTTTCTTTGGCTTCGAGATATTGTGTGAATAATAGCTGCGATAGGGGCAGTGATTTTTTTCTGGTGCTATAATTTGACAACGATGAAGCAGAGCGTGGACTTTGCATGACATCTGATGGTGGTGCTGGTGACTCTATCATTGTGTTATCTTCCGTGTTTATATCTAAACTATCTTCAGAACAACCTAGGTTTGATGTTTGTGGTTTGTCCTGGAGGTAGGGTTTTAAAAATTCCAACTCCTTCTCAAATTTAATTGGTTTTTCATTTTTTCGCGCAGATCCGCTTTTATATTGTCTTAATCTTAGAGCCTTTTTATAGCAATCACGTAGTTTCTTCCATTGTTTCTGACATTCAGCCACTGAAAAAAACAAATTAAATATATGTACTTAATTAATACTTTTATACTTTATAATATTAATACTTTGTTACAGGTTTCTAACTACTGCTATTAGTTGCAAATCACTGGCTCATAATTATCGCATGGGCTATAGTACAGTTTGCACAATTGTACATGAAATTTGTGCTGCAATATGGAAATATTTACAGCCTCTTGTTATGCCAAAACCAACGCTAGAGTCATGGATTAAAATCGAGGAAGATTTTAGAATTCTATGGAATTTTCCCAATTGTATAGGTGCGATCGACGGAAAGCATGTCAATATAAGGGCACCCTGGAACAGCGGAAGTCTGTACTACAATTACAAAAAGTTTTTCAGCACTGTCTTGTTAGCTGTTGCTGACGCTAAATATAAATTCATTATAGTAGACATTGGAGCATATGGACGTAATCACGATAGCGGCATATTGAGCAGTTCCAAATTCGGCCAACTATTACAAAATAATATGATTAGTATACCGCCTAATAAAAACTTGCCAGGTATGACAAACACAGTTCCTTATGTTTTTGTTGGCGACGAAGCATTCCCTTTGTCTGAACATATTATGAGACCTTATCCTGGTAGTGAGCTGTTAAACAATAGCCAGAAGAAAATCTATAATTATCGTTTAAGCCGAGCAAGGCGTATTGTGGAAAGTGCCTTCGGAATATTACAACAAAAATTTGAAGTATTTCAAAAACGTATAAGAATGCAACCAAAGTATTTAGATACCATGATTCTTGCATGCACGTGTCTGCATAATTATATTATGGAAGATTTTGTGTCGGAAGACATTGCCGTGCCCAATAACAGCATTTTACAAAATTATTCCGTTGACAGTCAAAATATGGACATAACCGGTAATCAAAACGTGGATGCCATGGAGATTAGAGAGATCTTTAAGTCCTATTTCAATTCTGAGCATGGGGCAGTATCATGGCAAAATGAAAAGATAACACGATGTTAAGAAATAGGACAAGATTATAAAATATTATATATATTAAATGTGTGAAATTACATGTTACTTCTTGACGTAAATGGTTTGTTTTTGCGCCGCTTTACGACGCGCCAGCATGTGAGCTGGCAACGTCGCACGGAAGCGCAAACATGTGTAATAATAATAAATACTTAGTACTTACCAGGTAGTTTCAATTCACTGCTAACTTTTTCCCACGCATTACTTTTTGAATTTTTGTCGCTATAATGTTTGGACTTCGAATTAAATAAACATTCGTATTTTTGGACCAAATAAATTAATTTCTCGTCGTTTTCCATTGTGATTCACTTCGACACAAGACAGTTTCCGTCCGATTCCGATTGCCGACTGACCAGACGGCGCGTAGTTCGCCTAATAGCCGCTTGGCTTCGCGCGAATGCGCGCGCACCAATCAGAGTTACTCGCGCGCAGGCGCGCGAATTCCCTCGAATGTGCGTGAATTCGCGCGTCTTTTTTTTTCCTTGGAAGAAATATGTGCATTACATTGTGGAAATAAGGGTGAATTTGCTATATTAAGTTTCGGATTGACGCTTCGATGCGCTTCGACTCTGCGCTATTTTTATGGGACAAAACCCGCCACACTGTTCCCAACCCACTGCAACTCCTGAAAGCCAGAATCAACAGTGGAGACCGCCAGAAAAACGCCGAGCAATGAAGCTCGACGAGTCCCGGAGAAATGTTTCAACTGTCTTGGGTCCCGCAACGAAATTAATCAGAAAAGAATAGCGGAGGAGTAAGAAAAAAGATATTTTTTCCACTTCCCTCCATAATAAGCAGGAGACAGAATAGAACTAGGCCAATCGGCACAAAGGGACATTATTGCAACTGGGAGAAGCCCAGATTGCCAAGCACCACGGAATAACATTTGATCAAGTTAATGGGTCCTAAGTAGGTATTTGCTGTTACAATTGATTCCAATAATAGGTATGGCAAAAGCGCCTGAACGCACGGAAATTAGTTCTAGTTTCAACAAGGTCCGTATAATAAACAACTCCGGATGTAACTTGTACACTATCCAACATAATATTGCGTTCATTCTGCCAAAGAATACACTCCCACAAGATGTGATGTGCGGACTGTTCAAATTCACAGTTCGATGTAGAACACTGACACAAAGGCGAAGGAACAAGTTTAAAAGAATACAGTTTACTTTTAAAGTTGCCATGACCTGTGAGAAATTGGGCAACGCAGTGGTCAACCTCCAGCCATGTCTTAGCCAGCCGATCGCCAACGGATGGAAAGAACAGATGGAGGTGCCGGCCCTTGATGGAATTATCCCACCTACTTTGCCATTCGGATAAGAGGTCCTCCCAGACGTCAGTCTGAGGTTTAAATAATCTAGAAATTCTATTGAGGTCGCGTTGTGTAACAAAGTTAGTGTCCATGGCCTCCCCCCTCGCGGAGTAGTACATTGAAGCACGTCGCTGTACTTCAAGATCGACTGGAAGTACACCTGCCAGAACGGGTAAGGCTTCAGTACTGACTGTTCTATACGCCATGCATAAAAATATCAATGCCAAACGTTGGCTTTGAAGCAGTTTACGTCGCGCCGCCCCTATGCTGGCCCTATCGGCCCAAACAGGTGCACCGTAGCACATACATCCTAAGTAGGTAGCTCCATATATAGTTTTTAAAGTTAGGAATGATAGACCCCAAGTTGCTTTGGATATTCTAGTTAGGGCATAAAAGTTCCTTTTAGCTTTTTCGCCAACTATTTTTATATGTTCGATAAATGAAAAATTCCTTTCTAAGACCATACCAAGGTAGCATACGGATTGCTGTTTTTAACGGGAACGTTATTAAATTTAATAGTAGGCAATGATTTAAGATTACCTTTTAGTAGAAGTTGATAGGTTTTATGCGGCGCAAACGCTAGGCGGTTACGATCACCCCACTGAGATATTAGATTTAGGCAAGTATGGGCCAAGTTCTCAAGTCCGGCTCGGGTACTTGATTGAATGAGCAGTAGGCCATCGTCCGCGTAACCAGTAAGTGAACAGCCGCAAGGAAGCGGGATCGCGAGAAAATCATCAAAACCCAAATTCCATAAATAAGGACCGACAACTGAACCCTGAGGACATCCCATGGTTAGTGCTTTAGTACTAGAAAAATGACCGAGCTTAAGTACCGCGGAACCGTTTATAAAGTACGAGTAAACGAGATTATATATGTTTCTATAGCAACCGCGGTTTTTTAATTTTAACAACAGCATAGGCCACCAAGCGTTATCAAAAGCCCCAGAAATATCCAAAAAGATACCAATCACGTACTTGTGTTCCGACTGGTTAACGGTTCTTCTGACAGAAAGCGCCGCGTCGACTGTTGATTTACCGATGGTGAAGCCATATTGATTACTATGAAATTTTGGACCGTTCGGTAGTAAACGTGGAACGATGAGGCGCTCAAGAAGTTTCCCCAAAGATGGTAGAAGCGTGATAGGCCGATATGACTTCGGATCATCCGGTGGTTTATCACCACACTTTGGTATTATTCGTATGAAACCGCGTCGCCATTTACGAGGAAAAACGCCTTCAGCAATGCATCGGTTATATACAGTTAAGATGGCATCACCCGCTGATTTACACGCTTCTTTAATCATCCTATTAGATATTTTATCTTCCCCGACTCTGCGCTAGTATGAATTGACCTTTACTCTTTCCCGCTTAAACCTCTCAACTTTTTTTGATTTTGATGAAATTTGGCACAGACAATCTTTAGACCCTGAGAAAGGTCATATGCTACCTTTTATCCCGGAAAAATTTGATATATATAATTATATAGGTATGTAGATTTTAATGAATTTAAGAAATAATACGAATTTGAATTGTGTTTATTCATATTTTATTTCTTAGTAAAATGGAAATGCCCGAGGAAATAAGAAATAAGATAATAGAAGAGAATAGAATCCTTATTTCCTCGTGTTGTTGAGTGTATTACTTTGAAACGTATTAGTTTTTGCCTATGCCTACTCCCGCACTCGACCTCTACGGTCGGAAATTGACCCACGGAAACAGATTTCCGGGGAAAAAGTATCCTAAGTGTACAAATATTAATAAGCGTATTTCCGGCCCGACTCCTGATCTAGATGTTTGCAGATCGATCTTGAGAAGGAAATAATTACATGTTTGTTTTTTTTTTTGTGTGGAACTATTTAGCTCGCACTGATCCGTAAGCCGTAAGCTGTGGGTACGTGTGGTACCGGGCTTGAATGGTACCAACCCGCATCCTCCCGTGAGTGTCGTAAGAGGCGACTAAGGAAACTCTCACCAGGGAAGCGGGCCGCACGCCTCTCCTGTGAAATATCAAATTACTGCGATTTCCAACACACCGGCTAAGCGTTGGGTTTATGGAAACCCCGCAAATGCAAGTGGAAGGCCTTGGGAGAGGCCTTTGTCTAGCACTGGACCTCTGTAGACTGCAGAAGAAGAAGAAGATCCGTAAAGACTAATCGGTACTGAGAACCAGTTCCTTCATGTTGTTGTGTGAAACTGAGTGACCAAATTGTGTCATTACTCATACTGTTGTCTTGTACCCTATATCATAACTCAGCTCATGGTCTATCTGTGTGACCAAATAACGTCAATATTCATAACGGTAACACACATTGATAGACATTTAAGACAGAAGTAGGTATGGATTGTGTCTATGTAGGAACAAAAAAACACGTTTCTTACTTCAAATCTCTTTGATACAGATAAAACCAGTTTTTGTCTTGTAGAAATTATTTTGCTGTTTTTTTTTTTTTTTTTTTGTAGTGTGGCACTAGTTATGACTTTGTGCCAATGTCAAGTAAAATATTTTGCTGTTATTTGTTATTGTAATAAATAAAAAATAAATGAACTCGAAGTGCAGCACTCCGAGCTCACACATAACTGGTTTTTGTAAACTAATAATACTGATGCCAAGCATTTTATTTTCGGTTTTCTTTTTCTCTAATAGTTTTTAGAAAAATGGTTGCTCAATCATAAGGTACATTATGTGGTTATTTTTAATATTTTTTTTTATTATTTTGATACAGGACAATAATAATATAGGTACAACGTTTTTTTGTTTATGCGATACTTCAATATAGTTCGCTCAGAATAAGCAACTGAATCGATTCCAATCATTATTATACCATGTTATATTTTTTCACAAATACACACATCAAAAGTGTCTAGGGATCAAGCATTTTTATGCGGATTTCTTGAGATTGAGATGTGGCTTTGTAATAAATTTATGATTTTATAAATTTATATGGATCCTTTTTGGTGCATTTCATAATTTGAATCAGGAACTGTGAATCAAATTCGAGTAAAAGATGAAAATCAGCTGTCAATATTTTCCCTATAAAAACATACAACGCATTGAAGACATTATTAGTGCTACTGTTTCCCTACTACTGATTAAAACCAACGTTATTATGGAGCGGCGACGTCATTTAAGCAGGGAAGAAATGCTCAGAGCCGTGGGAATGATAGAAGCTGGTTCCCGGCAACGTACTGTGGCTTTAGCTCTGAATACAAGTCAGAGTGTTATCAGTCGACTTTGGACACGTTACCGAAGCACTGGTACCGTGGCTGAGCGCCATGGAGGACGGTATCGCTGCACCACACGGAGACAAGACCGATACATTCAAATCTTAACTCGAAGAGCTCCAACAATAACCGCCATGATGTTAGCCGTGAGGCTTCATCACTCTTCAGGGAACTTAATTAGCGACCAAACAGTCAGAAACCGCTTGCATGAAGTGAACCTTCATTCCCGAAGACCGCTACGGGTACCACCTATAGCAATGCACAATCGTAGGATTCGATATCAATGGGCTCTTGAACACAGAAATTGGGCAGAAGAACAATGGCGTTTCGTGTGCTTTTCTGATGAGTCTCGTTTTGGTATGAGACCGGATACAAGACGTATACGACACTGGAGAACCCCTGGACGCCAACAGCGATTAAAATCCTGCCAGGACGTCCATCCTTATAGTGGTGGAACCATCATGGTATGGGCGGGTATTTGGATCGGCGGAAGAACTGAGTTGATTTGGATCAGAGGCAACCTCAACGCTCAAATTTATGCTGAAACGATTGTATCAGACGTCATCGTTCCTCTACAAGTGCAAATCGGTCCCTTATTTCAGTTAATGCATGATAATGCACGACCGCACACCGCAAGAGTTGTAAGACAGACTCTCGCCGCAGCTAACATCAATGTCCTGCCCTGGCCTGCTCAGTCGCCAGACTTGAACCCGATTGAGCATGCATGGGATATGCTACAGAGAAGAGCTCTGCCGAATATGGAGGGTATCCAGTCGCAAGAAGACCTTTTTTTGTTGTTGCAACGAACATGGGCGGCCATTCCACAGCGTGATTTGGATGAACTCATTTTGAGTATGCCAAACCGATGTTCTTGTGTTGTTAGTGTTCGCGGTAGAAACACGGATTATTAATTGTTTAAGTTACCCAATAAAATTTTAGAGAAAACTGTTATTTCAGTCTTTTTTTCGAACTTTTGTGTTAGTGGTTCAAATGTCAAATATCCCTTTATTAGGAAAATGGCAAATTTCTTTATTAATGCAAAGGTGACTTGGTTTATCGTTACTGTGACAAACGAAAACACTTTATTTGATGAATCCTTAAAGAAAATTTTAATTAATATCAATCAGGAGAAAAGTTATTGCAAAAATATATGTTGATCCCTAGACACTTTTGATGTGTGTACATTTAGAAATTGTTGCAGAGTGGTTACCGAGCGGTTACAATAGCTCATAGTACTTGCGCCACGCGCACAGCTGACGCCAGAGGCCAATGCACCGCGCTCGCCCGCCCGTGCGTGCAAGCTTTGACTATATTTTTGTTGGGACAACCCAGTTCATTATATCTTTTTGAAATTTTGCACATAGATTCTTTACTTAAAAAAAGTGGACACGTGTTACGGGTCTCGCATAAACAAAAATAATGTTGTATATGTAAGAGATGGATATAGTTATAGCCATTGATAAAATATTAAACTAAGGTAGATAAGTCACTAGCGCACTGTAAATGAAGCGTACAAAAGGAGGTAAGTCCAGTATCTCGCTTTAGTCATTCTCGATACACTCGTAAAAACAAACGACAAACACTAACAGCGCAAACGACAAACACTAGCCATCTTTTTCTTCTCTATGCTTTAGATTGCGCCCCATCTCACTCACACTGTACCAACGTGTGAAATGTACGCAGAATAAAAAAATTGTATGTGTGTGCTGTTGCTCCGATTGGCACATTTATTTTGGTTAATTTGTTAGAGCATATCATATCTGTTTAATATTATATCAATGGTTATAGCTAATAAATAACAGGGGTGTTAAAACAATTTTTCTCAACGATAAACATAATTTATCTCAACCCTTATTTTTTTTTGTTACTGGACTACCTAGGTATGTTCCTTATGTTAAAGCCACTAAGTCATTAAGTCAATGTCACTACATCACTAAGTCAAAGTCACTAATTCATTAAGTTAAAGTTAGGTGTAGGCACACCTACATACCTTCCAAAGTTTTTACATTATTAAATCGGTACGATGCTTTCAATTAAATGTCAAAAAAAAAACCTACCACCAACTCTGTTATTAATTGACGTTTCACATGTTTGGAAAAACCGGACCTTTAACAAAAAGCTAAAATGTCAGCCATCACACAAACACGTGTAAACAAATTAACATAGAGAACTTAAAATAATTGTTTTCGCATGATAGAGGATTTTATATCTATAAATAAATACTTAGTAGGAAGTGGTGACAATATAAAAAATATACATTGTGTAATATTCACATTTTTCATGAGCTTTTGAAAAAGGCTTTCTATGAATTTGTTATCAGCTTCTACCGTCATTCGTCTTTTCAAGTTTGAATGTTTGTGTCTTTATCTTTTTTCATTACTACTAAATCAGAATAAACATTAAAGGAACCTCCAAAAAAAATGTAATGTACTGGTTACATTTTTTTTGGAGGTTCTGTTTGGAAGCCAAAGCTCAACTGCCCGCAGCTCTGCATGGATTGATTACGAAGCCTTGCGGAATTTCTTTAAATCGAAAACTTTCTAGGATAGGGGAGAAAATGTAATGAAAATGGAAAACGAAAATCTATAGATCAGAATAAGTATTCCTTTACATTACAAGTTTAATTATAATATATGATCCGATTAGGAACGACCTTCACCAATCACCTATTTATTCGAGAAACGTATTTCATATAAAATTGAATATATTAAATAATACATCGCGGGTGGGTTGGGCAAAAAAATCCTGGCGAAACAATTTTTATTAAAATTAGTTAGATGACTTTCATTTAAAAGCGCACCCATATGTGTTTAACGAATTAATTTAGGTTGGCTATTTGTTTTTTGGCATAGCTACAGTTATATATACACTAGGACCTCGGTAATCCAGACTCCCGCTTGTTCGGTGATCACTGTAATCCGGCCGGACAATGGGATTCGCGGGGGAGGCCTGCGAGGGTAGGTGCGGGCTGTCATGCACGAACCAATGCGCCGTCCGTCAGTGTTTTGTTAATCGCTTTTGGTGATTTAGCACGCTTAATTGCTAACATCATGGTGCCGCCAAGTAAACATACGTCATTGACATTATAAGGTAAATTGCGGATTATAGAAATGTAAGATAAAAGTGACAGCTACCCTGTCATTGCTCGGAAGTTTGGCATAGGCAGGTCAACTGTAGGCGGCATAAAGAAGCTAAAGTAAAACAGGTGTTTCATTAACATTAAATATGGCATACTATAATCCGGATGCGTCCGTGATCCGTCTGTCTGTCTGTCTGTCTGTCTGTTACGCTTTCCCGCTTAAACCGCTCAACCGATTTTGATGAAATTTGGTACAGACAATCTTTAGACCCTGAGAAAGAACATAGGCTACCTTTTATCCCGGAAAAAATAGATGTTCCCTAGGGAAATCTAAAAAGCGCGATATAACCGAACTCCACGCGGGCGACGCCGCGGGCGGAAAGCTAGTTTTTGTATAAAATACATTTTATTATAAAAAAAAAAACCTGTGAAGATCATTCCTTATTTTATCCTTTACTAGTTATTATTAAATATTTCCAATTCTGTTCGTCTAATTAATCATTCAATCCAATCTTATCTTACATCTCTAAGACAAAGCCCTAGGTGCCAAAAAGAGGTCCAATAACCATTAAACTAATGTTCAATTTTACGTAAAAATTATCCTGAATTCCTCTAGATATTAATCTAACTTTTGAAATAACTTTAAATTCATATTATCATCCAGACTCAAGACTTGGATAAGATGTATATCTCCTGAGGGAGATTTTCGGAATTGGAGACACTTTTTTTGTTACATGATTTATCAAATTCATGTAGATTTATTCATTGTAAACCTATCTGAAAAATCGGAGGTGTCACAAAGTTAATGTAAAGACATATTATTTTATAAGAAACACTAGAATATATAAAATAAAGTTCGTTAAACGCTGTGTTTCGAGTCAAGTTTTGTTATTGTCCACTTCAATATGCGAAAGAATATCAGTAGGTACCTAATGAAAGTAAACAAGAACATTATACAATAGAAATCCTCACTGGATATAGATTAGATTATTCTAGATAGGTGCCGGTACCCACCAGACAAAGTCTTGCCGCCAAGCGATTCGTCATGTTCCGGCATGATGTCTGGTGAAGCCGTACGGAGGACGGGTCTGAGTAGTTGTGTTGCGATGTGTGCCGAGTACGATGCGTCAAATGTTGTTGTGTTGGGAGTTTGGTCGTGGAGGGTCTCCACATCAATCTTCCTCTGGCGCAGCATCGTTGGTCGTGTTATTGGGTCTAACATTGCACCACTCAATTGCCGTCTTCCTTCCTATTCACTAAGGTTTTTTAAGTGAATGGGCTTAATAAACTAGCGCGCTTTACCATCAACGATTGCATCACTGCTTACCATCAGGCGGGATTGCAGTCAAGCGCTAGTTTATAATTATAAAAAAACAAAATAGGTGGTTCAATTTGAAAGCATAAGTAAGTTTTTTGTATGTGCATAACTCTGCTATTTATATTGATGGATTTGGAAAATTCTTTATATTGGATAAGGTGTGCCTCAGAGATTCACCCAAGCAAAATTAATAAAATTTATACGGGCCTACCCACCCATATTTAAATTTTATTAACTTTGCTTGAATACTTTTTGAGCTAGCTTCAATATTTTTTTAGCACATTGTTTGTTCATCATTGATGATGTTTTAATAACATCCTGTCAGTGATACTTTCTTAGAAAGTAGTGTTATATGAATTGGTGTAAGGGAACCAGGTGCAAGGGAACTATTTTCTTTTTCTAAATAATTTATAAGTCATAGAACACCTATCATTGTTGCAGTGCAAGTGCAAGTGCAAGTGAAATTCATAATTGCAACACACGTAAAATGCTAATTGTTCACAATCACGTTTTGTTAGTTCAGCTATGTTCTATGCGTTATTTAAGTTGATGATTGGACAATGTTTTAAACCTATGAATTAATTAATTAATAATTTCCTACAAAACCAAAAAAAAAAATTGGTGGTTGGGAATGTGTTTCGCAATTAAGGTTGACGTATGCATTTTAGCGACCATCATTATCAACCTTTTTATCGTCCCACTGCTGGGCACAGGTGTCCTCTCATACAGAGGAGGATTGAGCGTAATTACCACGCTTGCTCAATGCAGGCTGGCGAAGTCCAGGTTTCCTCAACATGTTTTCCGTCCCCTTCAGTCATTGGTGTCCAAGGTATACTTAGAAAGTACATAAATAACTTTAGAAAAGTTACATTGGTACTTGCCTGACCTGGAATCGAACCCGCGCACTCATACTTGAGAGGCTGGTGTTTTAACCACTAGGCTACCACGACTTAAACTACTTAGACTTAGCAACGAAATTCAACTTAATTATTTATTTATTACTTACCAACTTTTTCTGGCTCCACAACCTTAGTGCCAAGAGACCTGATGGCAATAGCACCTGAGTTTCCAAAGAAATCAAAGACTGGGGCAGCATACAACCAGTTTCTTGTTGGAGCTAACCCATACACGTAACCAGAGACAGTTTTGCAAGCCGTGGCTATGATTCCAAGGAGACTGTCATGCATCTTCAACTTCTTACTGAACAGCGTTACGGCTACCGCTGACCCTGGAAAACGAAACATTGGTCAGCATTTATATTATGTCTGTAAAGGAAAGAGAAAACAGGAATGTCTACGCATTGGAGCCTAAAGTGTCATCGAGAACGGCTTTTCACTATATCGAGACATCGCCAAGCGTTTAGTCGTCTCTTCACGTGACCAGAGGACTGGGCAATTTTTTTGGCCGAAGAATCAACATCGCCATATAACGTGGCAATGCTGCCAGCTTTTTGGGTACGTTTCCTGTTGACAGCGACGCGAATAAATTTTTTGATGCCCTCTAATTATTTAAATTCCTGTTTCATAGACTTGTACATAATATTTTTTTAAACATATAAGTCGTAGCGTAGAATTAGGTATAGTCAAAGTACAATGACTCTCAAATTTAATCAGCCTATGACTTTACCACTGCTGGGACCGGCCTCTTCACGATGAGAATGAGTGGACCGTAATCCATCACATGGCCCCAGTGCGGGTTGACAGATGTCAAGTGTCTTCGAATTTCTAGGCCATGCCGGTTTGCTCCTGATGATTTCTTTCACCTTTTTAATATTAGCTTCCAAAATTAGAATAGAATTGAGTTTTTTGTTACCAAATGATGAATCTAAAAGAAATACCTAACTGTCGTACACCCACAGTGTCCAAATATGGATTAAAAGTTCTTAATTGACACACTTGTCAATGGCCTTTCTAGTCCCCGAGCTGGTATTGAAAGTATATCCATACTTACTAATATTGTAAATGCGAAAGTATCTCTGTCTGTCTGCCCGGCTTTCACGCCAAAACTACTGAACCGATTGCAATGAAATTTGGTACACTGATAGTCTAGAGCCTGAGAAAGGACATAGACTATAATTATAACATCCCGCTATGACCAATAGGAACAGAGCAGTAACAAAAAATGTTGCGAAACCGGGAGCAAACGCGGACGTACATATTGCTTCCATTATTTTAACAGGCGCTTATTTTATATCAACTGAGCTTCTATTAATTTTTTTCGGAATGACCATTCCCACGGAAACGGGAACCACCGCGCGCTGTAAGCTGAAGTCCACGCGGACGGAGTCGCGGGCAACAGCTAGTGCTAATATAATACCGACATATTCACTAAATTTGGCTTATTTCATTTGTCAATTCTTTAAATTTTGGAATCACGGGATGCATTGATGCTTTCTTCTTCTAATTTTCTTCCACAGGAGAAGTACTGCTGCCCGCTTCCCTGGTGAGAGTTCCCTTAATCGCCTCTTACGACACCCACGGTAGGATATGGGTTGGTACTATTCTATGCGCGGTACCACACGGGCTGCATTACTGCAGTGTAATTCACGTGACCATCTCACTGTGACAACTTAGGTGCAGACAGTGTGGAGTGGGCTGTGATTTCAACTTTTCTCTGTGGTAGGGCATAACATCGGCTGCCTGCAGAAGTTACCACACTCAAAACAAAGTCTAGCCGCCAAGCGTTCATTCGTCGTATTCCGGCCTGATGTCTGGTGAAGCCGAACGGAAGACGGGTCTGAGAAGTTGTGTTGCGATGTGTGCCGGGTACGATGCGAAATGTTGTTGTGTCGGGAGTTTTGTCGTGGAAGGTCGCCAGATTAATCTCCTTCTGGCGCAGCATCGTTGGTCGTGTTTCATCACCTCGCTCAACTGCCGTCTTTCTTCCTATTTTCTCAGTGTTTTTGAGTGAATAGGCTTTTAATAAACTAGCGCGCTTTACCATCAACGGCTGTAGGTATCTGTGCTCACCATCAGGCGGGATTGCGGTAAAGCTCTAGTTTATGATTATAAAAAATATATGTGTACAATGGATTGACATTTAATGTCAGTCCATTGTACAGAGCTAGAGTGAGCTATCACTAATTTAGTGATAGCTCACTCTAGCTCCCTAACTTACCATTAGGTACTCTTACTCTACTACTTACTCTTTAACTTGTTACAGAATCGTTCGACTGGACTGTAAGTATAAGTAGACCCTAATAATATTCTACTTTCTTGTTATATTATAAACACGCTAGTTTGTAAGGTTGGATGGATGTTTATTATCTACTTTTACATGCAAAACGACTGTTCGAATCTCGAAAATTTAGCACACAAATAGTCGTGCTTTCCCTATACAAACGTATTCCGCTGTTTTGTTCGTAGGTAATGCTTTTAGAGCAATTATTTTTTATCTACAATTTTACAACGTGATTATACGTGCCACTATCATTTGATTTTTTCCGAAATTTAATTAATACAGGAAAGTACTTCAAAATCGCGAAAAATAACCAAAAACGCGAAAGACAAAAGTGATAGGTTTGTGACAAAACATAAAAATAAAATATATACTTTTCCTCTAAATTGTGATATATAAATATAAAATAATTGAAATCTGTCGTGTTTTGAAAAAGAAAACAGCGAAATACGAAACGCCTTTTGGTCAACGTTTTTGTAGGTAAAATCAGCCTGAGCTGCTGCAACTGTCCTTTTCGCACTTTAACGGGAGAGGTTGGAAGCAGCGCGACAGCAATAGTTTCTTCAAATACCTATTTTCCAAATTCCTCGAGACTAGAGTTCCCTCTTAACAACTACATATAATATTTTTACTTTAGTATTCCTATGGAATCGATGCCTTTATCCGCGAAGCCTCGAGGCGTAGATAGTACAGACGACAGCCCATCAAGCCACTATAATCTGTAAGATTTCTACATTAGATTATCAACTTAATCTATAAAGCATTATGGCTCAAGGTTGATTAGGAATATTATACAGTTGCGGGTAGCTTGGCCTGCGGTCGTAGGTAGGTGCATGAAATAAATAAGTAATAATAATAATTTGGGAGTAGGTTAGGAATGGCCTTGTCCTGTAATAGTAAAAATAAGGGGTTTGAAAAATAATTAAATATAGTTAAAAATCACATTGTTTTCTAAAGTCTAATATAATTTAAAGCTACAAGTCATATTATTATTACAGTCGAAGCTATGCACAGAAGAATTAATAAAGCCTCGAGGGCATTTAAAACAATTTATATGAAAATAATATCATGACTAAACTTTTTGCTTATTGTTTTGAACAAATTAGATTTCAACAATTTATAAAACAAAACTGATGGTATTTTATTTGTAGGTATATCTATGTGTGATATTGGTGTGACCCAACATTGTAGAGATGACCTTTGTGTGTAGGTAATCACTTTTTATCCGGGTTTATGTTCACAATTATATTATTTTCATAATTGAAACACAATTTATATACTTGAGAGGCTGGTGTTGTAACCACTAGGCCACGACGACTACCGCATTGAGCAAGCCTGGTGATTACGCTCAACCCTTCTCTGTAAGAGAGGAGACCTGTGCTTAGCAGTGGGACGATAAAAAGGTTGATGATGATGATGACAGTTTATATTGAAACAACAGCCTCATAAAACACATTCAAAATAAACACCGAGTCTGGACTGGTGACGTACCAGGGAGATACGTCCGGCTATGAGAAGCAGAAGTTTAAGGTTTTTACTGAATACAGTTCATGTATCTTCTTCTTCTTCTTCTTCAGCCTATAGAGGTCCACTGCTGGACAAAGGCCTCCCCCAAGGCTTTCCACAATGACCGGTCTTGTGCTGCCTGCATCCATCGGCTTCCCGCGACCGTCACCAGGTCATAGGTTCACCTTGTTGGGGGCCTCCCTACGCTGCGTCTTCCGGTACGTGGCCGCCACTCCAGAACCGTACTGTCCCATCCGCCGCGATGTGCCCTGCCCACTGCCACTTAAGTTTAGCGACTCGAACAGCTATGTCGGTGACTTTGGTTCTTCTGCGGATCATCGCCCTTTGTGTGACTCTGAGCCTTCGTATGAGGCCCATTGTGAGTGACCACGTTTCATATATAGTAAAACCTATTAGCAGGAAGCTGATACACTGCCTGGTGCATTGTGCAACGAGGAGTTTCGTTTGTTTACTGTATTACAATGAGGTTTAAAATCTTAAAGCACACTGGATTTCTCACAGTCAACCATCAATTTTTTACTTCATAACCATAAATGACGGCAAAGACTTTAGGAAATTGTGAAATGATTAATAAACTGACTATACTTACATATATAAAATAAAGGGTGTATCTGACATCGACGCACAAACGAGTACCTTCGATCCAGTACATAATTCTTAACCGCCCAGTGGTGGAATTTTTCGTCAGCGTTTTCATGATTCAAAAAAAAAAGTATGTGTAGTTTTTTTCACTTTAGACCGTTCATAATTGCTATACTTTTATAACCCAATAAGATTTTAAAGTAAAAAATTAATTAATTCGATAATTACACAAAAAGCGCAATGAAAATAAAACTCGAAAAACTACCCTATCATCTGATTTAATAGAGTTCACATCAGGGATCAACGTCATACCTACAAACCCGCACGGCGGCACGATTGCAACGTTCAAAGGCCGAGCCGACACTTTTTTAAACACTGTGAATTTTGTAAACGTTCATTAACGACTTAAATGACTATCATAATTTTATTAGTGGCATCAGGCATGCGGTCTACCCTTTTCGCGAAGTTTGAGTTACGATATCAGATACACCCTGTATGTATGAAATATTTGAACAGAATCTATCTGTTTGGTAGTGTTTAAGTGCTGCTGTTTTTACTATTTTTTTTTTAAAGAATGCATAATGTTGAATACCTATGTTAATTTTATTTTATGTTTATTATTTTTAATTAGTTTTCATCATTCATAATCTATTTTCTGTATTTAAATCGTGTTTACAACTATGTAATTATACATACATATGTGCATGCTGTGGTCACCTGTAATAGACGGAGCATACGTCAAAATGCCTTCCACTATTGTAGTAGGTAATTTTTTTTTAAATGTGTAGGTATCCTTTGTTGGTGATCTCAATAAATAATTATTTTTGGCATTAGCCTTTGAACTCATAACAATTTGAAAAATACACATATACCTTCCTTAATCCGCAACTCCATGTAAGCATTTTTTTGAGATGCTTGAAACTGTATATTTTTTATTACACCTCATGTGGAAAAATCGAAAATACCGTTGTTAGATAATATCGGAAGCCACTGTTTTTGATAATGTAGACTCTTTTATGCCTATTAATTAAAATACAGCCATGTTTTAAAAGAAAAACAAAAATGGTCTAAATGTGGAGATTTCGAATTAAAGTATCGAAACACTATTTAAAAAATATTCATCGACTCCGCTTCAATTTTATTTTATTTATAGACAGACATTTCATTTAACATTGCCTTCATTTAATTTACCAGTTTTCCCAGTAAACAGTACCAAGTAAAAACATCAAGGCTAAATGCGAGCACCGAGTATTTCCACCTACTTTATTGATGATTCTCTATCGCCATAATTATGCGTTAACATGCAACCCTTGCTTCATCAACCTCCTTTATCTATACTTCTTTAAAGTACGTTGATGACACGGTAGGTGAAGTAGTTGAGCAATCGACTACTGCGCTGCGTGTCACGGGTTCGATTCCCGGACGGATCATTTTTTTTTTAAATATAAATTATAATCTAGCGCTTGACCGCAATCCCGCCTGATAGTAAGCAGTGACGTAATCGTTGATGTTAAAGCGTACTAGTTTATTAAGAGCCTATTCACTCTAGCCTTGAAGACACTCAAATTGTAGTCCGACGGAAACACCGCCGCTGGCAATTTTTTTGAGTCCCTCGATGTACGCGGTATAAAGGAGGAGGCGAAACACTTCGTCCGGATCGTAGTGGTGTTAACAACGTAAGGGTGGAAACTCGCCGTATGACGGGTTGTCCGATGGTGGAACGGAGATGGGGGAAATAAATCATGCAATTCCCTCGCACACTCCCCAAAATGCATCCTATAGAACACCGAAAGACTGGCTACTTTGCTTTTGGAGACCGTCTCGAGTTAAATAAGGATCACCAATCAGCCTCTTTGCATGACCAATACGACCATAGAATTATTAATTTGTATGTATAGCTCGACCTTAGCAGCAGCTCGCCGTATATGTAGGTGTCGGACCTATACATACGACCTAATGCTTCTTAGGTCGAAATTTATAGCTAATGCTAACCTAACCTAATGGTCGAGAAATATTTGTATGGCCTACAGATAGTGGTCCGGGTCTGGCTGTTTGTGTATGTGACTTTAAATGTATGTTAACGCCCCCACGGTGCAGGATTGATTCCCAGTGTGGGGCATATTAAAAAAAAGTATTAAGGACATCATTATCATACCTGCAGTGCCCATCAAAATAGAATATGTGCTGAAGAAACTCAGGTCTACGACGCTCATTTGAAACTTGCTCAACGCATACAGGAAAAGAACGGATCCTTCACCTAAAAACAAAAGCAATTAGTGTTATTCAAGGGTATAATATTTTATTAAGATATTTTGGTAAACAAAGTTGTTATTGAGTTACGTGCATTGAAATTAAAAGAGACTTCACTAAATCACCTTTAGTTTGAAACTTTTGAAGAATATTATGGCCAAAAAAGATGATGTTACAGCAAATTTCAATGGAAAAGTAGCAATTAAGAAATTGTTCATTATTTCAATTTCACTATTAAATACTGACTCGTTAATTGAAATAACAAATAACCAGGCCATGGATAAATTAAAAAAAAGAACTATCAAAATGGTCTATTTTTATTGATAATTTGTTATCTATTAGGTAATTAATATTAGAATACTTTGAAATACTAGAAATAGAACCTTACCGAAAGCCGGGCCCATGATGACGATGTGTGCACAGATAACTAAAATTATTTGTGTCAACTGCTTCCCGCGTGACATAAACACCAACGATATTGTATCCCAAACATTCTTGGGATGAATAAAGTCTAATACTTTCTGACAGGTAGATCCTTCCAATTTGACAGTCCTAACATTTTTGATTCTGAAGAAAGTATAAATGAACGCAATAACGTATAGAGCCAAATTGATACCAAATATTCCATAAAAACCAACAGCTTCTGTTAAAACACCACTTATTGATGTTCCGAACGGGACTCCCAATGTCACTATTATCCCAACTAATCCGATTCTGAATGTTCTTGATTCAACTGTTGTAAGATCTGCTATTAAACTGTATGAACCCATTAACGCGATTGCATAACCTCCTGTCAAGGCTGAAGGCAGAGCTTCTATTAACGCAGTGGACCACAAAGGCCATTCCAGAAAATAATACGTTGTTAGCAGTAGACCAGCTGAAGATATAATTTCTCCTACGACAGGCATCAGCATCAATGCTTTTCTATTGCCAGTTTTGTCACTCCACGCTCCTACATTTAGTATGACAATAGCTGGAATACTGCTCTGTACAGGACTCTGCCAAGTAGTCATTTTTGCTACTAATCTTGTCGAATTTAGTTGTGCCACCGAAGTTATGGTGTCATTATCACTAAATTCACCGCTCACTGCTTTACTACATATTTCTTCAGTGAAATTCAAATCAACGCGACATGCTTTTTCGATATTGAGTTTTTGCACTGCCAATCCCGAAATGGCAATGGGCAAAATGTAGCACAACAGGAATGGTTCTACTGTGAAGAAGTTAAAAAAATTTCGAATTAGTTGACCACATGTCACTGGTTTTTTTATCTTTTTCTTGTCACTCTTTGAATTGGCTCCTAAATTATTGTCTTTATTTATATCAGTAAGTTCTAAACCCTTTCCACTTTTTCGGTTCATTTTTACTGTTTCATAATCACTAACGTTGGATATTTAAATGTTTTCCTCTAACAAGTGCGTTTGTTAGTAAATTCATACGGCGACTGGCGTCTCGAGCGTAGGTCATCGAGATCATCACGGAAACTTGTTTCGTATAATCATGGCACAGGTATTTTGATTATACTTACAAGTTAAAGAAGATCCTATTCAATATGCCCTTGAACCAAGATGAAAAAAAGTTTAGTCACATTTATAATTCTTATATACTTGTGTAGGTTGGAAGAAATCAAAGGTACTGCTGTGTTTAAGATAAAAAAATGTATATGTGTATATAACGGACCTAAGGTTATAGCGTAAAGAAGCGCGTGAGTACATGCGATGATCGCTAATCATGTACTTACTGCGCAGTTAATATAACCGGCTCGAAGGACCACAACAGATGACACCTATTCAATGATACTGTATTTGATAGTCATTGTATGAACTTGTCGGGTTGCATTGATGATTATAATTATGTATATTACGTAATAATACTGAACTGCAAATTAAAAAGGCTTTTCGAAATTGGCTAACCCAGTGTTTCATTTTTTACAGTGAAATATATGTATAAACGGCCTCAGGATATAAGATAAAAGAATGAGGTAGTATACGTGATGGCCGTTCATGATGTAATGAATTAATATTAATTAGGGAAGTTACGTGAAAACGTATTTAGGTACCTGCTGAATATTTTGAACGAAAAAAAAAATTTAATAAGTTTGTATACGCACTAAGACAGATCAGAAAGATAACAAACACTAAAACAGCAGTTACCACATACCATGCGTATGTGGAATCTGTGTTACGCTATGGCCTAATTATGTGGGGTAATAGCACCGATCAAAATAGAGCATTTGTCGCGCAAAAAAAATGTATTAGAGCAATATATGGGCTTCAACCCGACGATTCTTGTAGGCCGATATTTAAAAAACTTGGTTTGTTACCTTTACCGTCTCTTTACATACTAGAAATTTGTATGTTTGTGTGGAGGCATAAGGAGTTATTCACTAAAGCAAGCGATGTAAATTCTCGTAGCCGTCGTGACCCTCACAGTCTCGCGTTAGATGTCCTACCAAGACTTGCAAAGTACAACAAAAGCTGCCTGTTTATGTGTGTACGGGTATACAATAAAATACCAGAAAATTTTAAAATATTAAATAAAAGATTGTTTAAAACTAAATTATATGAATGGTTATCTGAGAAAAGTTTTTACAGTGTCAGGGAGTTCCTAGAGAATGAAATTGTAGTATGATTAAATGTATTTGTACTCAGCTATTGGTTGCATGAAAAGTTTGCACGCTTCTATGAAGCAAAACATGTATGTTCTGTTTTTATCATGTACATTCCACCTTTTTATACCATGTTTTATGCAAATAAATGATATTATTATTATCTCTTTATTTTTCTATATGTACATATTATTTTACATTTTTAAATATTTATATAAATAAATAAAAAAAACATTTAAAAATATAAAAAAATAGTAGCCCACCGGTATCGGGAACAGGGTCCAAGCTACCGGCGGTCAGGGCTCCAGAGAGAGGAACTTCCTGACGATGCGAGCCGTGTCCAACAGTACCGCTTTCTGAATCAGGATTATTATTATTATTATTATTATTAAAAATAGACTTGTAAAGTGAAAATAGTAGGGAGAAAGGAGTTTAGGTTGCGGGTACTATAAATTCACAATTTGTTTGTGAATAACACAAATATTTTGTTTTGGAATGAACTCCTATTTTATTATCTTATAAGTTTAGAAAATTCTCGTGTCACAGTTTTCGTTCCCATACTCCTCCGAAACGGCTTGACCGAATCTCATGAAATTTTGTGAGCGTAATGAGTATCGCGTATCTATTTTTCATCCCCCTAAATGCTAGGGGTAGTCCACCCCTAAATCTTTTTTTTATTTGTAGACAAAATTTTAAGTTTCTATTTTTTTATGATACAACATACAAAAATACATACAATCCTAAATTTTCACCCATCTACGATCAACTCTTATTTTTTAATAGCCATTTTAGTAATTTAATCATTTTTCATCTCCGGTCGAAAACTGATCAATCGTCATTTAATTAGTTTTATTCCCGAGGGAAATCTAAAAAACGCGATATAACCGATTTCTACGCGGGCGAAGCCGCGGGCGAAAAGGTAGTATAATATAATAATTTTATGTTGAGCCTGTTAATAGATACCTAGGTATAATTAGAATTTGGCGATGTGATTGATATTCATTTGTAATATTCGTACAATTAATCAGATTTTATAAAATAAAATGTTAGTCCATACTTTGGTCAGCTGTCCATACTAGTTCGGTGGTTAGCCCATACTATGTCATATGTATGCCTATTAGCTTATTAGCTATGCCTATTGGCACACAAAATATCGTAGTTAAATATAATAATCGTAGATAAATATAATATCGTAGTTGAATATAATAATAAATGTTAAATTAATTCCTCCAAAAGAAAATGTTTTCAAATAATCTTAGTAAACAATTGAGCTGTAACGGATTCATAATAATGCATTCTATCGTTATCATTTACGTGCCATTGATGCAACAGTCAATTCTGTGAAAATTTCATTGAATGGCGTTGTATTTTACAAAAAAGAACGAAATTCGACCATGTATGACACCAAAGTGTAATAAATTGATTAAGTATAAACTGCGCCTGTTGCAAGCGGATACAATTCGTCGTGCGACTAATTGCTAACATTAATGCAATAGGCGTTTATTTAAAGCTTATTTTCCTGATTCCGCTAGCGGCTAGTGTTACTACAGTGTTGTGACTATTCTAGCTGATAGGACATGTTATGTCCCATTGTTGTCTAGTGAGATTACCAGTTATAAAACAGTTATTTGTTAACAATGCATGAATTTACTTCTCAGGGAAATAACCTTGATCACGAATTCAAATGGTGGGCCGTCTATCGGATCTACGTATGAAGGATTTTTTTATTTGTTTGTTAACAAATAGTAAATTGTATCTGTACTAGTAGATCTTTGATATGATACATGTCTCTTTAGTCAAAAGCCTGAAAATCAGATCAGTCTTACCAAGGCGTTTCGAGTTACCCAGTCCTATCTAACAGGAATATAGAAGCCGCTCCGCAAAAAATACTTGTAACGTTTGAGTAACTTTTTTATTATAATTTCCTATAATTTATTTTACAAACATATCAATTACATTTTTAAATATTAAAAAATTTCAAAATTTAAAAAATAGTACTCCACCGGTATCGGGAACAGGGTCCAAGCTACCGGCGGTCAGGGCTCTAGTGAGAAGAACCTCCTGACAATTGGAGCCGTGTCTAGAAATATTGCTTTCTGAACCAAGCCCTTGATACAGCTGCCTAACAAGAGCATCCTGAGGTGTTGGTCGAGGCTCTTGGCTATTATTATAATAATTATTACTTCGAATAGTAACAGCTTTTCGGTTTAAAGTTTACTTGAATATATGAGAATTTTTTCTCTACTACAGAAAAGAGAAGGCAGAAGATAGTTTATGTGCAATACTACTTACTAAATGGTGACAATGGTTAGCCATTGTCCCCATTTATTTCCAAAACGGTTTGATCGATTTTCTTTTAATATTTCAGATTTTTCCAGAAGGTGATTCATTGATATGCTTCCTAATACATGTTGTAGTTATAATACGCTAGAGGGCGATGTATAAAGAGTTGTCTTCTGGCCTCCGTATATAGGTTACACTACTGAAGGTCTGATGATTGAGCAGAATAACATCGCGTCGTCGGAAGTTATGCGGAGACATGCTTTTTTTATATATATATATATATTATAAACTAGCGCTTGACCGCAATCCTGCCTGATGGTAAGCAGTGACGCAATCGTTGATGGTAAAGCGCACTAGTTTATTAAGAGCCTATTCACTCTAGCCTTGAAGACACTCAAATTGTAGTCCGACAGAAACACCGCCGCAGGCAAATTGTTCCAGTCCCTCGATGTACGCGGTATAAAGGAGGAGGCGAAACGCTTCGTCCGGATCGTAGTGGTGTTAACAACGTAAGGGTAATTTCAACTCCCAAAAGCTGAAGGCGGTCGGAACACTCCAAGGACACATGCTCCTAGTAAACCATATTAGCTTTGTTTAACAAAACATTAGGGCTGATTCTCTTGCTCATAAATTAAAGTGCTTCTTATTCTTTCTATGTCAGTATGAAAAGATATTCCATAGACAGTTTAAAGGTATTAAAAAACATGGCGACCAAAAATGATTTTTTTTTTTACGTCAGGTGCCGACTAATTTGATAGGACTAATCTAATAATTGTCAATTCTGTCATTTTCTTAATGAAAGAATAAAATGCTCTAAACTAAAATTTAGTTTAGTTTGAGAACAATTTATTCTAGGCCACACGACAAACGCAAATACATCTACAATAAAACGACAGATATAAATAAAAGGGATATTGTCCTAAGGCATAATATTTTGTAGGACACCAAAAAGTTAGATAGAATACCAGATAAATAGACATTACCAGATAGATCATTAGATGTTATTTTAACATTAATATACAAATTCTCTAAAAAGTTGGCACTATAAAGCAAAGATAAAACCTACGACGGATGTAGCATTGTAATCGAAAAAGTATTAAATACAATTTTCTGAAACCCCCGACTAAAAGCAAATAAGTAACGAAAGATAATAAAAACAGAAAGCGTTTTAACAGCATTGATTTTTCGCAGTCTGCTATAAAAACAAAGAAATATTACTTTTGTTAGGACCTTAGATACCTATTCAGAAAATATTCCTTTGCTGGGAAAAAGGCCTCATTTCCTTAAGAAGTAAACTGTAGTCTACTTCGCGGGCCTAACGTCACGATATTTTCCTTCACCGATTTGAGTGGACCGACGTGGAGGCCCCGGGTTCGATCCCCGGCCAGGTCATGATGGAAAACGAACTTTTCCTGATTGGCCTGGGTCTTGGATGTTTATTTATACAGTATGTTAACTAACAGAGGGTGTTCCCGTTAACCCGAAATAGTATAGCATACATACATGCTAATAAAAATATTTCCATTCGAAAACAAAATGTTTTAAAATTTTTTCCAATAAGAAAATATTCAATAAAAATTTTAAATTGACATGTAAAAGAAACACACTGTACACGCGAACATGAAAGACGGCAACGTCGCAATTTAATTATACATGACGACTACTATTTTGATTTAAAACAGGAGGTTTCAAATTTATTTCCAATTAGAATTTTTTTTTTATTCGGATTTTTTTATGCTTATTTTTCTATTCTGATATTTTTATTTTAATCTATTAATGATATATATTAACGAGTTTACGGGAACGCCCTCTGTTATTTAACATACTGTATATGTATCGTTGTGTTAGTATCCCATAACACAAGTCTCGAACTTACTTTGGGGCTAGCTCAATCTGTGTGATTTGTCCGTATATATTTATTTATTTTTTATTTATTTAGTTCCGTGAGAGTTTGAACCAACTATCCACCACTCGATCCACTAAAGTCTTTGACAAATGTGTGTTGAAAGTGTTGACTTACGGAACTGAAACCTGATCGCTCACAATGGGCCTCATACGAAGGCTCAGAGTCACACAAAGACTAATGGAAAGAGCTATGCTCGGAGTTTCTCTGCGTGATCGAATCAGAAATGAGGAGATCCGCAGTAGAATCAAAGTCTACCGACAATAACCGACAATAAACAAACCGACATAGCTCTTCGAGTCGCTAAACTTAGGTCCGTATTACAGAACGTCACTCAAAACTCAAGCTCTACTTAAGTCTCGTTTGAAGCCTTTTGATTGTTTGAAACTAGTTTTAAGTAATGCTTGAGTCTTGAGTAACGTTCTGTAATACGGACCTTAAGTTGCAGTGCCAGGGCACGTTGCTCGTAGAACCGATGGCCGATGGGGCGTAAGGTTCTGGAGTGGCGGCCACGTACTGGAAGACGCAGTGTAGAGGGGCCCCCAACAAGGTGGACCGATGACCTGGTGAAGGTCGCGGGAAGCCGATAGATGCGGGCAGCACAAGACCGGTCATTGTGGAAAGCCTTGGGGGAGGCGTCCAGCAGTGGACATCTATAGGCTGAAGAAGATCCACCACTCGTAAGTCGCGGCCTTTACCACAGGGCGACCACAACCCTTAAATTTTTAGTTTCATCTTTCGTTACCACATAATCAGCCATATCACATAATGTTCCCACTTCTGGGACACGGGCCTCGTCTCGGTGAGAGGGAGTGGGCTGTAGTCCTCCACGCGGGCTCAGTGCGGGTTGGTAGGTGACACAATAAGTCTTCGAAGTTTTCACTCTTGGACAAGCTGCTTCCTTTTTCCCGCCGGTTTCCTGCCAGTTTCGTTACTAACTTGGATACTCTTAGTCAAAAGTGGTACGAAAATTTTATCCTATATTTTTTCGATTATAAAGCTTACATCCGTTGTGGGTTTAAAAAATAATTGTAATTACAATTATGTTTAAATATCGTGGTCATAGATCTTCTAAGATGTAGTTGCGCAATATTTTTTATCAGCAATTTCAGCTTTAATTAATCATTATCATATAAGGCAATGTAAATAGCTGACAGCCTCCGTGGCGTAGCGGTAGCGGACGCGGCCGCTGCGCAAGGTTGCGCGGGTTCGATCCCCGCACAGTGCAAGTATTTGTATGCATGAATATGAATATTTGTACTGGTCTGGTCGTGCCTCGGAAAGCACGTTAAGCCGTTGGTCCCGGTTGCCCTACGAACATCTAGTGGCAGTCGTTACGGGTTGTTGGAGCCCTCAAAAGTCCTACAATTGGTCTAACTGCAATGCTTCGATGTCGCCTTCGGGTTGTGGAGGTCAGACGGCAGTCGCTTCATGGAAAATGTCGAAGTTTAGCCATATCAGCAGTTGGACTGGTAAAGCGAACCCCAGACTCCAAAGCTGAAAAGGCTTCGGATGCGACTGGGAATTAACACTGGGATGATGATGATATAAGGCAATGTAAAATAAACCACAATAAGATTGGCAATGCAGGCAGATTGATTATCTGCCGAGCCTTTTGTCAACTGACTTGAGGATGGCTTCTAGTCTAACCTTATACAGGTGAATACAAGTATTTCAGAAAAGGCGATTGCCAATAGCCTATCTGACCATCATCCTATCATCCCAGTTATTCGTTAATATGACACCCTTTCATAAGTCTGGTTTTTATCTGTCAAATATCTACGAAGGAGTTTTTTTTTTTAAATTATAAACGAGCGCTTGATCGCAATCCCGCCTGATGGTAAGCAGTGACGCAATCGTTGATGGTAAAGCGCACTAGTTTATTAAGAGCTTATTCACTCTAGCTTTGAAGACACTCAAATTGTAGTCCGATGGAAACACCGCAGTTGGCAAATTGTTCCAGTCCCTCGATGTACGCGGTATAAAGGAGGAGGTGAAACGCTTCGTCCGGATCGTAGTGGTGTTAACAACGTAAGGGTGGAAACTCGCTGTACGACGGGTCGTCTGATGGTGGAACGGAGATGGCGGAATTAAATCATGCAGATAGTCGGGGACAACGGCTCAAAGTGCTTAACTTAACCATCCATCGATTGCCGCGGCTAGTATGTATGATGTAACCACGAGCCCCCCAGAATTACATTCACCATTCATGAAATATAACAATGGCTACGTATTTCCATCAGGTCAATGGACCACTCGTATCGGGCAGAAGGTTATGCCCGCTTTCTACATTGACCTCCACTCAAGGATCCATACACCAAGCTGTAGGGCCCACAAATACGTGACCAGGTCCACAAAACCAATTCACTTATTTCTGATATCACGTACTAAAAGTATGTAGTTTGCAATATCATGAGATTACATTTCAAGAACAACTTTACCATGATCTTAATACGTTTGGTCATTATGGCTTTTTTTGCAATATATGGCAACATTTAGGGCCTACGTGAATTGCAGAATTGGGGCAAGCAGTTCGAGTTACGTTTATGAAGAGTAGGTATTGTAGTACTGCTTCAGCATTTTAAGAATATAATATACTAGCTTTCCGCCCGCGGCTTCGCCCGCGTGGAGTTCGGTTATATCGCGCTTTTTAGGTTTCCCTCGGGAACATCAAATTTTTCCGGGATAAAAGGTAGCCTATGTTCTTTCTCGGGGTCCAAAGATTATCTGTGCCAAATTTCATCAAAATCGGTTGAGAGGTTTAAGCGGGAAAGCGTAACAGACAGACAGACAGACAGACAGAGTTACTTTCGCATTTATAATATTAGTATGGATTACTGTTTATTTTCGCCGCATTCGTAAGGAATACTTTTGTGTTAGTTTCTTACATCGAATTTTACACGTTTTATTTGATGTTTTGTTTGTACCTGATGTACATAATTATGTGTCTTGGGTATAAATAAATAAAAGTATTTTCTTTCTTAAACCGTATAAATATAGTAATACTACAACTTATACAATATGTAAAGAAAACCCTGTCCGGCCCATAAGGATAAGATAATAAAGGTTAGGTAAACACATGACCAAATATAATATAAAATTTTTACGTAATCATCATAGTAAGAATACTACCGAATTTTGAAATAATCTTTTTTCCCGCGGATTAATTCCACCTTCCCCGAAATTCGGTAATTTCAAAAAAGTGACAATACTATTTTTAACTGCATAGCGATGCGACCATGTGCTGCGTGCCGTGGGACCCGTCGCCCCGCATGGATTGCCTACCGCACAAGTATTAAGTTACCTCTTTTTGCGAAATAATATTTATTTTTTTAGGGGATTTTTTTTTTAAGTTTAGCCCGGCTTTGTGAGCATTAGTAGAATCAGTTATCGATACCTAACAATACATAAGTACCTTCACGGATCGGACAGGGTTTACTTTACATACTGTATAATCTTATAAACGAGAAATTGAAACAAAACAGTTGGAAAGATCTTTGTCTTTTTCATGTACTTAATCATTATTTAGACGAGATTTGACACGTAAATATTTTATTACCAGATTAATTTTTATATGTACTTATATTCCCATGGTATTGAAGCGGATGTGGGTGAAAACGAGGGATGTTGATAGTTATATGTTACCTACTAAAGAAATTTTATAATTGGTGCCATAATAAGGGTCTTATCGCTTATCTAAAAATATAAATCCACCAACCTTAGCTATATTGTACCTACTAAATAACGCACTTCATTAAGCTCTGTTTTGATGTTAACTGACGCGACGTGAGGAAACAATTTCGCAGGAAAGTTGTAACAATAAATCATTCATCATGACCGGTGGTTGCTCCAGTCCTGCCTGTATCACATCTCCTTTTGTAAGAACCTGTCTCCAGAAACCTTCTGTATATTCTAGAAACCGTAGACTGGTTTAAATTTAAATTTCTACCAAGCCCTCCCGCAACGTTCGTTGATCCAAGCCCTCCCGCACCAGTGCTACAATTTGAGACGCTTGTTCGGACGAAGTATCCATATTATGGTTCAAAAACTCCCGATGAGTTAAAAAAAACAAACCTAACAGTTCTGCTGGTAGGTAACAATAATTCAATTAACAAAAGAATAAAAAATCAATGCGAATCAATTTAAAACTTTAATCACGCAAATCTGATACTACGAGTAAGTTTTCTTTTCCCGGCAATATTCATATTTTGTTTTGCTGGAGTTCTATTTTTAAATTTTGCTTTCTTTTAAGATTAAGAGCCAGTCTCTCCATATTTATATTTTTATATACCTACCTAATTAAATCTAAAAAGTTTGCATAGTTATTAAAAAAAATCAATTCAAAATAATCAGTCAGTGTAATATTTTACTTATACAGTATAACTAAGGTGAGCGGTGCCTAAATTTTTCCTGTAGAACTAACAACACGGGCAAAAAGGTACCTCTACATTGAACTCCATGTCGGTGGGTGCATAGTTTGGAAACCTGCATGAACGTATTGTCGTGTGCTCATATACACGATGAACGACGACTATCATTCATCCTTCGTGTTAACGATTACAAATAACTACTACACAAATAATAAAATAAAATTACTATGACTGTAATTTCTTGTTGTTTCTTAGACCTGTGATAGATATGAGTGTGTTCCTTTGTATTTACTACACAAAATTAGTTGCTATTCTCAAATAAATCCTGTCCTATTCAAAATTGTCGACAAGAATTTTATTATTGTTTTATTTTTTTTATTTTTTTTGGAAAACTTTGTCTAACACTAGGAAGTTCTTCTGTATCGTGGGTGCATTTATATGTTTGTAAACGCACCCACGATACAGATGAAATAATAAATTCGAGTCTGACTTTTTGTGTGTGTGAGTATAAATAAACAAAAAGTCAGACTCGAATTTAAGATGCTTATTTCTTAATTACATATTGTGGTAGGTAACAACATAATTCATGCAAATTAATCAAATAACAAAATCAAGCACAAAAATGGTACCTACTAAAATTAGCAAACCATATTCGGAACGTGGTGTTTCGAATATGGTGACACTAACAAAAGGACAAAAAACAGGTCCCTCACCTTGCTCAAAAAGCCGCTAATCTGAATTGGGACTGGGCTGGCAACACTTACCGTAGGCCTAGTACGCTGTGTACCACAAAAACCATCATGACGTGGAATACTGACACAGCCAGAAGGCGTCGCTTCAGACCCTGTGGAAGACGGAAGGACGTGCTGGGCAAAACAAACTGTTGGTCTATTTTAGCCATGCATTGAAAGAGATAGAAGTCATGAAAGAGGCTTTTGCCCAGTAGTGGGATGATACAGTCTAACAGTAACAGTAACTACTACGAAACCTGCACATGCGCCTATCATCAAGAAATATATCTACACTAATATATAAAGCTGAAGAGTTTGTTTGTTTGAACCTGCTAATCTCAGGAAAACCTGGTACGATTTGAAAAATTATTTTTGCGTTGGATAGCCCATTAATCCAGGAAAGCTCTAGGCTATATAACATCACGCTGTGGCCAATAGAAGCGGAGCATAACTAACTCCATGCGAACGAAGTCGCTGGCGACAGCTAGTCTTAAATAAGCAATAAAAACACATATAAAATGGCGAACTTTGTGTCGAATCCTACCTATACCAGGGCCTGTAGCCAATGTAACATCGCTTCGTAGCGATGGGAAATCTAATACCAAACCAACCAATGGCGGGAACGATTGACCACGCGACGCAACAAATCACGTGATCAATCGTTCCCGCCATTGGTTGGTTTGGTATTCGATTTCGCTTCGCTATGAAGCGATGTTACATTGGCTAGGGCCGCAGGGCCTGTAGTCAATGTAACATCGCTTCGTAGCGATGCGAAATCTAATACCAAACCAACCAATAACTAAAACGATTGACCACGCGATGCGATAAATCACGTGGTGAATCGTTCCCGCCATTGGTTGGTTTCGTATATTCGATTTCGCTTCGCTACGAAGCGATGTCACATTGGCTACAGGCCCAGTTCTGAGATTTGAAAACATGCAGGACTTTTTCAGCCTTTTCAACTTTTTGACTTGCAAATTGAGGTTCATTAAACAAGCGCTGACTCCCTTGTTCACAAGATAAACTAAATTTAAATTCAGTGAATCTTTTTCTTTATATTTCACTAGCTTTCCGCCCGCGGTATCACCCGCGTGGAATTCGGTTATATCGCGCTTTTTAGATTTCCCTCGGGAATATCAATTTTTTCTATAAAAGTTAGCCTATGTCCTTTCTCATGGTCTAAAGCTTGTCTGTGCCAAATTTCATCAAAATCGGTTGAGAGGTTTAAGAGGGAAAGCGTAACAGACAGACAGACATATTACTTGCGAATTTATAATATTGGTATGGATTAAGAAAAGGACGAAAAGAAAAATAGTTTAGACTTCATAGACAGTTGAGGCCCGATTAAAATCATGGCTACTAAAATACGTCAATTTGCGTCAGGTGCGGACTAATTTTACAGAACTAAACTAATTCTTATCTTCTCTCCTTCTCTTAATGATACAGAAAGAAAAAAATGAACTCAATTTAAATTTAGTTACAATTACCTGCTTTTTTTACAACCGTCACTATGAACCGAAGTCGTGGTGGTCTAGTGGTTAAAACACCAGCCTCTCAAGTATGAGTGCGGGTTCGATTTCAGGTCAGGCAAGTAACCAATGTAACTTTTCTAAAGTTATATGTACTTTCTAAGTATATCTTGGACACCAATGACTGAAGGTGAAGGAAAACATCTTGAGGAAACCTGGTCTTTAAGTCTGAAATCGCCAACCCGCATTGAGCAAGCGTGGTGATTACGCTCAATCCTACTCTGTATTAGAGGAGACCTGTGCTCAGACGTGGGACGATAAAAAGGTTGATAATGACTATGAGCCGCCTTGAGTTTCAGTCACATATATGGGCAGTGTCTATGATCTGGTCATGGAATTAGTATAACCTTTTCATTAGTCTCGTGGTCAAAAACTACTGAGTTTGATGCCCCGGGTTTAATGCCCAGGTCGGCCACAGGTTTTTAGCTTTTTACATTTTAAATTTCACAATGCCTAACAGTCCAGAATTTGAAATGCTGTCGAAGCAGTTCTGATCCCATTTTTTTTTTTTTGTTACGCCTCGGATTGGATTGTTTTATTGAGTGTAGAGCTAGTGCTTTTATTTCTGTGCACACATTTCTTATCACTGTTGCTTGTTGTGCCCTATAAAAGAAAAGCATGAATGTCCACTTTCTTCACCAACTTCCATCGTGAATTATATACATAAGTAGAAAGGTACTCGGGTGACTTAAATCTGCTGAAAGTTTATATTTCCGATTTCAACCTTGAAATGCATTTTTTTAAATATATTTATCGAATAGGTATAAATACACATTAGTAACAATTATAAGTCTCAAAACACTAGTTTCTATAAAAGCATAAGGAATCTTGAATAAACCGTTGAATAGAACCGTTTAATTTGTAACACTGATTGTTGACTACAAATTAACTTTCATCTTTACTAATATAATAAAGCTGAAGAGTTTGTTTGTTTGTTTGTTTGAACACGCTAATCTCAGGAACTACTAGTCTGATTTGAAAAATCTTTTTGCTTTGGATAGCCCATTGATCCAGAAAGGCTTTAGGCTATATAATATCACGCTATGACCAATAGGAGCGGAGCATTACAAAAATTTAAAATGTATGCTGTATATTTTGGGGTTCAAATATAATGTTCAAATAACTAGCTCAACGCAAACGAAGACGCTGGCGGCAGCTAGTAAGAAATAATTTGGTTATTATGAAGGGGAAAGTAAAATTCAAGTTATTCAAAATCAACTCAAATATTTCTACGGTACTTAACTACTCCATCGAAATTTAACTGATTGGCGATGAATAATATAAAGTTGAAATTGCCCACCAGAAAAAAAAAAAAAAAAAATATGTAACACATATACAAAGACAATGGGCAATGACTTTCATTTTGACAGTTCATCAACATTCATGGAGTTTTTAAGATTGTTGAGCAGACGAATTCAGCAAACACATAAAGCAATGGATTAGTAAATACCTTCAGATTGTAATTGAAGGTTTAGGTAACGCAATTATGGCGCTGTTTTTACAACTCTGGAATAAGTACATAATCTCAATTTAAGACACCCAACTAATCCAAGGGAATCTCACATTTAATTGGAACAGGTAATTATTCAGTTACACGAAATGTAACAAATGTTACCCACAACATGTTTTATAATCTTTTTATCCTTTTCAAAATCTTTCTTCGCTGTAATCTTTTTTATGTTTCTATCCGACTGTATGAGAGCAAAGGCAGGAGATCCTTTTTCTTTTTTAGCCAATCTTATTTTTAATTTATTTATTAACGTTTTATTTGGAGGAAATCTCCGTCACCTTCTGAAGGTGTAGGTAAGTTATATTAATTAAATGAGTCATGATGACATAATTAGTCAGATTAGAATAAAATTATATGCTATGGAAATATCCCGCTATAATTTAAAAAAGAAATATTCCAAAGATAAAGCCAAACAATGACCCAGATTCCCTTGTTTACTAAATTAAACAATACTAATTTTAAGTTCAGTAGTTCTTTTTCTTTCCATTTCATAATAAAAAAAGACAGAACATAAAAAACTTTTTTACAAAAAACAACCGTCGGTGTCTTTGGTTTTGTATATTCGTTTTTTTGACACCGACTTCCGAAATTAGTTATTTTTCACTTTGTAGTGGTTTTTGGAAGTCAGTTGTTTTTTTTTGTAAAAAAAGTTTTTATTTTACACTTTTTAGTTGTTAAAAGTAGTATTCAGTTGCATCCGGTCAGATTGGAAGCCGACGCAAATATAGTTGGGAAACGACGTAATTTTGTTTACTTTAATTTTTACCCGTAAGTATTCCCTCAACTCCCTATGGTCTTCATCATCAAATTTACTGCAGACCATTATTTTAACCGAATGGGTGCAAAGGACTCATCAACATAAATGAATGAATCCAACCATAAAGTAGCTACTGTAAACCGTTGAGGAGTTCCCGGACCTGGTCTTTGTCTTCATCATCAGAGCTCTTATGACAGCCACAACCCATTTAGGTGTAAAGTTCTTATCAATACAAATTAATCGAGCCCAAACCCGAGGTAGCTGCTGTGAATTTTTGTGGAGTTCCCTTCACTGTCTCCCGGCTCCATCCAATACTTAACTACTATAATCCAGACCTTTATTAAATTGTAGTGCTTTAAAATACTTAATGAAAAGGCTAAGAAATGCACTAGTCGCCCCTGCAATTTTTGAAAGTTCCACTTGTTTTTTCTGGTCTACCACCATCAAACCCTGATATCCTAATCATGGGACCACTTTGGGATCGTCTTCTTTCCAACAGAAAAATGATTATCAAAATCGGTTCATAAACTACGAAGTTATGCGCGAACAAACATAAAAAAAGCATATAGACGGTCGAATTGAGGAACCTCCTCCTTTTTAACCGACTTAAAAAAAAAGAATTATCAAAATCGGTTCATAAACGACGGAGTTATGCGCGAACAAACTTATCAAAAAAAAAGCTTATATACGGTCGAATTGAGTAACCTCCTCCTTTTTGAAGTCGGTTAAAAAGAGGAGGTTACTCAATTCGACCGTATATATGCTTTTTTTTTTTTGTTTGTTCGCGCATAACTTCGTCGTTTATGATCTGATTTTGATCATTCTTTTTCTATTGGAAAGAAGACGTTCCCAAGGTGGTCCCATGATAAGGAAATCAGGGTTTGATGGTGGAAGACCAGAGAAAACAAGAGAAACTTTCAAAAATTGCAGGGGCGCCTAGTGCATTTCTTAGCATTTTCATAAGTATTTTAAAGCACTACAATTTAATAAAGGTCTGGAGTAGATATGAGGATGAAGCCGAGAGACAGTCGAAGGAACTCCTCAACAATTCACAGCAGCTACCTTGTGTTTGTGCTTGAATAATTTGTATTGACAAGAACCTTACACCTGTCATTAGGGAGCTGATGATGATGACAAAGGTCAGTTCAGGGAACTCCTAAACGATTAACAGTAGCTACCTTGTATTTGGATTCAATTCATTTATATTGATGAGACCTTTGCACCCATTGGGTTAAAATTCTGTAGTCAATTTGATGATGAAGACCATAGCCAGTTGAGGGAATACTTACGGGTTAAAATTAAAGTAAACAAAATTACGTCGTTTCCCAACTATCTTTGCGCCAGCTTCCAGTCTGAACGGATGCAACTGAATACATAGTACTTTTAACAACAAAAAATTGTAAAATAAAAACTTTTTTACAAAAAAACAACCGACTTCCAAAAACCACTACAAAGTGAAAAATAACTAATTTGGGAAGTCGGTGTCAAAAATGAATATACAAAACCAAAGACACCGACTTCCGAAATTAGTTATTTTTTACTTTGTAGTGGTTTTTGGAAGTCGGTTGTTTTTTTGTAAAAAAGTTTTTATTGGAGTCGGTTAAAAATATTATGTAGCTTAATACAGTCAAATCAAAAAAAAAAAAATCGACAGGTTAGGCATGATTATAAACATGGCGACCAAAATTTGTCAAGTTACTTCAGTCACTGATTCATTTGACAGGACTATACTAATATTTATTTCCTAGTAGCTTTCGGCCCGCGGCTTCGCTCGCGTGTAATTCGGTTATATCGCGCTTTTTAGACGCCCCTCGGGAATATCAAATTTTTCAATAAAAGGTAGCCTATGTCCTTTCTCAGGGTCTAAAGAGTCTGAGCCAAATTTCATCAAAGTCGGTTGAGAGGTTTAGGCGGGAAAGTGTAACAGACAATCAGACAGACAGACAGAGTTACTTTTGCATTTATAACATTAATAATAATAATAATTTATTTGCATCCAATGTTATAGTACATTGAAACATGTAGTACATAGAGTTAAAAGGATGTTAACAATAGTGTGGCGACACCAGCACCCTTGCTAAGTTGCCAAGACAACTTGTGTTAAAGATGCTGGGCCCGACCCTTTGATGGATGTTTCTTTCATATATTTAGGTACATATTCATGCCATTTTGAAATTATATGACTGGTTCGTTATATGGCATAGGTAAACGAACAAATAAATTATTTAGGAAAGGACATAAAACAAAAAAGAAAATAAAATGTTTTGAGTGGACTAGTGTAGTGTGTATAAGGGTGTGCGAAGGTGTGTGAGCGTGTGTGAGTGTTTGTGTGAGTGCGTGAGTGAGGGTGTGTGTGCGGGTGTGTATGTGCGTGCTGGGTGCGTTGGCGAGCGTTAAGCAAATGATGATAGAATGAAGTTTAACGGTAGCCGTATTGAGTCAACAATAACCTTTCAGTTTTGTTGTAATTAAGCGTTTGCAGCCAAGTATTAATTTTCTTTTTAAAAGACATTATAGGGAGTGAGTAAAAGTTCAGAATTTTGTTAAGACTATTGTATAGGTGAGGGCCTTGGAAACAGGGAAATCTTCTTGTAAAAGAGTACTTGCAGCGGAAGGGTTGGCAAACCTTATCTATGCGTCTTGTGGTGATGATGATGAGGTTCTTTGATGCTGATATAGTAGTACGTGCAGTACAAATAATTGTCTGATTGTAAGGACTTTACAGCTCCTATATAGCTCTTCAGTTGGGAAGAGGATGGACCGAAAGGTACTAATTTTAAGAACGGCTCTCTGAGCTCGTTCAAGCTTCAAAAGTACCGTTTTGGGTGCATCACCCCAAGTGCATATACAGTACGTTAAGAGAGACTGACAGAGAGCAAAATATGTGCACCTAATAATATGAGGTTCTGCGCACATCGCAGAACCTCATATTATTGCGAAGACTACTAAAGACATTAGTATGGATCATCGTCTTAATTTAATAGAAACAAGAAAATGAACTTAAATTTAGTTCACTATGTGAACAATACTTCAATGTTTAAGACACATTTTAATAGGGGGCGAGCCTCAAAGGACCAGAGTCACCGACATTGCTGAGAGGATTAACAAGCTGAAGTGGCAATGGGCTGGTCACTTATGCTACAGGACAGACAGCCGTTGGGGTAAACGAGTCCTCGAGTGGAGACGGCGTCTCAGCAAACGTAGTGTAGGACGCCCTTGGGCGAGATGGAGCGAAGACATCAAAAAGGTGGCTGGTAGTGACTGGCAGAGAACTGCTCAGGATCGAGCTTGTTGGCGTGCCATGAAGGACGCCTATGTCCAGCATTTGCAGGTCTGGTACCCTGCAAATTATACCATATACTTCAAGCTCTGCAGTAGCTCTTAGAAATAGCTACTTAACGAGGCAGTCATTTTAGTTATCAACCTTAAGCTAAATATTATTCCTTTTACATACATCTAAGTAGTGCATACTTAATTGCAAAACCTTTTCCACCAGACCTTGAGACAAAAATGTTGTATCTGATTGTTCATTCAATTATAAAATATGGTCATTGTCAAAGGCATCTAATTTGTTTGATAATACACACATTACACAACTTTTGTCAGTCCTCTTGACCGACTTATGGGAAAAATTGGAGCGTATATATTACGTGCTTTACTCTATGCCATTAAGATTTTGATGGCTGGTAATTGCTGAGTAATTGAAATAGATAGCAAAGTTATTGATCAATGTTATGCATGTTAAATGTGGTTTTCAGAGAGTGTATTTTGCCCTGAAAACCTTAATTGATGAAACTGACGTTCTATTCATAGAAGTTTGCAAGAAAAGTGAAAGATTGTTGAACTGTCCATTTTAATTTTAGCTTTCATATTTACATTCATATTTACAGGATCATCAACCCATAACCTATATATATACCATGCATTCAATATGATTCTGAGTCACACAGAGTTCAATTTTTTGCCAGTTATTTCAAAAGTTTTAAAAAAGCTTTTTCATAATTGGTAAAGAATTGTTTCTATCAGTTACTAAATCCATAGCTACAGCTAGTAACTGTCGCCCTCTAATTATATATACCTATATTTTCTATGTTACCACTGGCAAAGTCCTAAAAGAGGCATTTTCTACTCAAATAAAAAAAAAATATGATCTTAATATTGTTGAAGACAAGAGGTTTGTCTAGTGGTAATAAGCACAACCACTAATTATATAGCTGTCCTAGGCCTTAATCATTCAGTATTAGTCAATTCCTCTCTCCGGAACCCCGGTTTGAACAACATCAAGTAACTAAAATCCAGTTGCCACCAGTCAGTGAGCTTGTCTATGTCGTTAAGTGAACATCTAGTGGAGGCCTCCGTCAACTCCTGCACACCAGTAGGAGAAAGAAAAATGTAAATACCACAATATTTTTGGCTTCATCATCAACCTTTTTATCGTCCCATTGCTGGGCACAGGTCTCCTCTCATACAGAGAAGGATTGAGCGTAATCACCACGCTTGCTCAATGCGGTTTGGCGATTTCAGACTTAAAGTCCAGGTTTCCTCAAGATGTTTTCCTTCACCTTTTAATCAGTCATTGGTGTCTAAGATATACTTAGAAAGTACGTATAACTTAGAAAAGTTACATTGGTACTTGCCTGACCTGAAATCGAACCCGCACACTCTTACTTGAGAGGCCGGTGTTTTAACCACTAGGCCACCACGACTTATTATTTTTTTCACACGATATTTTTGGCTAATATAGCCAAAACCAAAACAGTTTTTGACGCTAATGAGATCTCAAACCAGTTGTAATGGCAAGAAAGCCGCCAGGTTGTAATGGGATTAGGCGGGTCACTCAGATCGCTGGGCAAGTCTCCACGTAATGAGTGACTGAAGAGGGACTGCAACATTGAAGTCGGTGAAGAAAGACATGACACAAAATTTAAGGAGGCCCTCGCCTATTATTGGGGTAGCCTCTAAAGCACCAAAAACACAAAATCCAGATATCTGAGGGCATCGGAAAAATTAATACTAGAGATGGATTCCAATACTTTCTATGATATATCCTTTAGTGCACAAGGCCCGTGTCCGTAAGGTGTGCTCGAATACTGTCCACTTTTAAAACTATGATAAAAAAAGCACTTCGTCTGGTAACATATCATTATATTTTATTTGCTTTTTGTATTAATAATTAGATATATATATTTATTCAAACTAGTATGATATACTATTTGTACATATTTATTGTATTATCTATGTATGTAATGAGTACACTGTAGACTACCTAAATTATTGCTCTCTCCTTCCTCTTGGTATTACATCCAAAGGTTGTCTGTAAATGATCGCTCTTAGCGATAAGACCGCTCTTTGTGTCGCCCTTTGTTAAATCTTTATATATACTTATGTTCTGTAATTTATATGGTGTACATAATAAAAAGTATTCTATTCTATTTAAAAGTGTGTAGAGAACGCCGATATTTTAAGAAAATCGTTATTAATATAACGTTTTAAAAAATGACATTATTGAGGTTGGAACCAGCAATAAAGGCTGTTATTATTTATGTATCTATCTAGTTAAGTAAATAACTAGATAGATAATAGCAAGTAAATAATGTAAAAGAGTAACCATAGAGCATCTTGCCGGCTCTTCTTCTTCGGAACCGTAAACCTAGATTTTGACGTTTTATAAATGCCTATTTTGGTTTATGTGAAATGTTTTTCTTTTTAATAATTATAAACTATTGCTTGACTGCAATTTCGCCTAATGGTAAGCAGTGATGCAATCATCGATGGTAAAGCGAATTAGTTTATTAAGCCTATTCACTAAATGATGAGGTCTCTTAGCTGCCATGGCGTATTTTAATTTCTGAATTGTTTTTTGTGTGTTTTCTATGGACGCTCTCAGCGTACAATATGTTTCTGCATCGTTCTCACACGGTTGATTTGAACATGAATGATGTAATCAAATATTTGCAACAATAGCTTGAAAATTTAAAAGAGTGTCCACGGAGTTTCTTGCCCGTTCTTCTCCATAGGTCCTACTCTTTGGAATGGGCGACTGGCTTCATCTTATTGACTGACCGACCTTCTGACAATTCAAAAGTGCCTGTAACTGGTTTATTTGAAATAAATGATTTGATTTGATTTGATGTAATGTTAAACTCACCAACACGACCAAGGATGCTGCGCTAGAGGTAGATTGATCTGGAGATCCTCTACGCCCTAATTCCCGACACAACAACATTTGGTGCATCGTGCCCAGCATATATCGCAACATAACTGATCAGACCCTTCCTCTGTACGGCTTCACCAGACATCATACCGGAACACGACGAATCGCTTGACGGGAAGACTTTGATTTTGTTTTTGATTTTAATTGTTCCAAGAACACATTTTATTTTTAGTTCTCTTGCTGTTCAAGTATTTATTGACCTTCATTATCTGTAACAAGATCAAATACAAATATAGTTTTAAAGACAACACATAACCACAATTCATGTAAATATAAACCAAAGGTCATTTATTTTCATGAATGCTTTGCAGATGAACAGATTCGGAATGTCAAGTTCAAATGCGCTCACAGCAAGGACACAACCGGGTTTCCAGCGCTGAGTTTTCAGTGTGAAACAGATAAAACTGCTTTTTTTAGTAATATTATATGAGCAAGTAGGTTTTTAATATATAAGGACCACGGTTTATGTTATATTTGTAACGAGTTTTGATAAATAGGCCACTAAGCATTTTGTATTTTATAGACATGTGACTTCTACAAACAAACTGGACCTTCCTAGCAACAGCAGGAGCTCTCAGTGCAGGTCTGTGTCCAGGCAGTGGAGACATTATAGGCTATTTATGCTAAATAACTTATCTCTCTCACTTTATGTCTAAGCAGTTGGCATAAAATTAATTATATCATAAAGTTCCATTTCTAGTTATACAAATGTATGCTTGTTAATATTTTGATCGGAAAATCTTTTTCAAATTAAGTATAATAACCGCATCTCTCTCTAACAAGCCGTTGTGGAATATTTCTTATTTTGTGAACTTGTAAAGGAGTTACTTTGCAGATTAGATTAAGCTTATTATGTTGCATATGATCAATTAAAATTATGAATCGAAGTTTGAAAACACGCGAGTAGGAGCGGAGCGCGGCCACGTGATAACATAATAAAGTACAAATTAAACTGTACCAACAGCCAGCTGATAGGCAGTAACAAAACTAGAGTCGCCCGCAACAGCCGCCGCGCACATGCAATCATCCGTCGCACGCGCAACCGAGCACTCGCCCCCGCTAAACGTGCTCCCGTAATAATAAAAAAATAAAAAATAATAATACAACTTTAAAAAAAATCAATAGTAAAATATTTTTTTTCTCATTTACTAACGTACGATTTTAACCAAAATTGTTTTCGTTTAGATTATGTTACAAAACAAATGAACAATAAAGTGGTAAACTGTTGTCAAAATGACGTTACGGGTCGAAGTGCCCGGAGAAAAGATCGTGAGTGTGGAATCATGCAAGTGCAACAAACAATACGGCACCGAGCTCAAGAAAACAGAAACGAAATTGAGCAAAAGACTGAAACAGTTCCTGAAAGAGTCCTGGGCTTTTAGATCGAAAGTTACAGTGGAACCTTTTGTTATTTGTTACTTGCTGCCGAGTGTCCTCGTAGGTTTAGCAGTCCAGAACTTGTGCTTAGAGAAATCATGTCTAGTAAATCTACAATACGACGCGCGAACCTGCTCACATATAATGCAGGGACGCACTCACAATTACACGGAACAAGAAAAAAATGTGCAGACAATGGTCGCTTCTATGACCGCTTGGAGTTTCCCGCTACAGACAGGTCTACCAGGAATACTAACGCTTTTCTTGGGAGCATGGAGCGACCGAACGGGAAACCGAAAAGCCTTCATGGTGCTACCAATCCTTGGAAAGTTTATATCTGCCATCGGTGTTATATTGAGTACGATATTCTTCCTTCAAGTTGGGGTGAATGAGACTGCACTAATGGAGGGCCTGCCGCCGGCCCTGGCTGGCGGACGCGTTGCCATGACCATGGCTGTATACAGTTACATCACGGACATTACTAGTGAATCTGAAAGGACTTTCCGTTTAGGGATTGTAACTGCAATCATGACTCTTAGCAGGCCAATAGGAATGGCGCTTAGTGGAATAATGATCCAACGTTTTAGTTACTACGGTGTTTTCTCTATAGCATGTGTGTTCTATCTTATCGGATTTGTTTACATCGTCTTGAGACTTAAGGAGAAGCCAAAAAAGACGAAAGAAGTCGAGAGCGATAAGACGCCAAGTATACTAACAGTGCTATCTATTAGGGATTTAGTGGCGACTGTGAATGTGGCGTTCAGAGTGCGAGAAGGATCCCGCAGGGCACAAATAATGTTGATCATGTTAGCGTATATGTTCATTGTTGGACCAGTATTAGGTAAGCATATTTAATTATTAAACACTATCTCTTTTATAATTTATTTTGTCATAAACTTAGGTCCGTATTACAGAACGTCACTCAAAACTCAAGCTGCTTAAGTCTCGCTTCAAGCCATTTGATTGGTTGAAACTAGTTTTAAATAATGTTTAAGCAGGGATCAATGCTTGAGTTTCCTTCTGGAATACGCACTTTAATGATCACTAAGTATTGAACTTAGTGATCATTAAGTTGTGTGTCTATGTAACATTACTAAATTCCCTTTTTTGCATAGATTCCAGTATAAGTTCATAAAGTAATTTAATGCTCAAATATTATTATCGAAACATAAAATGAAATTCACCATATGTGCTCGGATAGCTTGATTTTATTGTGATTTTATTGCCGAATGTAAATTTTCTCTTTCTCCTGATATTGCAAATACCGATCAATAACGAAATAGCCGACAAGAATAGCATAAAAATTATGGTGCCTGTATAAGTTGACCTCGCATTGGTTCGGCTTGCCGTACGAGGCGAAATCACCATATATTGGTTATGTATACCTTTTTATTTATCCGTGTGTACAGTCGTATGTATAGTCATGGTGGTTTATTCATTTCGGAGTTATGGTTTTTTGTGGTATAGTGAACAATGGTTTTCAGTTTGATACGTTTACCTATTTTGTACATCGTACCATTGCATAAATTGTGACGGTGAAATCCATTGTTTCGAAGGTAATTATGGCCAGTAGAATTCATTTTATTTTAGCATAGCATCGGTCTTTTAACAGTTATTTGTTCTAAAGATTTGATTGATTCAGATCTGCGATGAAGATTCATAGTAGGTTTTGATAATGTTACTCAAGGGTGAAGTCAGTCTTTTATCCACCTGCATGTCACTAGACATTGTTTTTTTTTTGAAATGTGACAAAAAAAATGTTTAAGTTTCTACTAACTAAAGGACACCATCTTGAATCACACCGATATATAAATAGGCTAAAGTTAGGTATATACGTGTATATTATCATATATACAGGTAGTTGTTCCGGGTCTGGCTGTTTGTGTATAAGATTTTAAGTATTTTAAACGCACCCACGATACAGGAGTAATTCCTAGTGTGTAGTAACGTTTTTTTCTTTAAAAAAGTAGACTATTTAAAAAATCATTAGGCCCGGTAACAGACCACTCAAACCTGGTGCCACTGAAAGAAAATTGAAAGCTGTTCTGTAGGATAGCTTCTTGTGTTAATTCTTCTTGCCACGTACATTACTAAGAAGTGATACAGGGTGCGCATTTTCGGGAACTGTCTTATAATTTTGATATTTGTAAAGTTCTGATTCTGAGCTAAATTTGAATAATTGTATTGATATTTTGGCCGTTTGCCAAACACATTTAAAAGCAAAGGGCCATCAAGGAAATATTGTAAAAAATAAAACTCCTGAGGTGGTTGGAACAAAAATAAAACCTGCGAGGATTGGTACAACAACTCTTATTACCAAACAAAATCTAACTATAATTACAGACTTCATCTTTGAGTCAGTATTTGAATTTAGGACTCTATTAAGATTACGTCAAAGTTTTTAATACAAAAAAGTCTTTCTTTTTTTTTCTTTAGTGTGTACTCTACTCTACTTCAACTCTTCAATGGCCCCAGTGTTAGATACTACAATTTTGCCAATAACACGTGTAACAAATTATAGAAATTCTTTAAAAAAAATATTTCCCAATAATGGCGGATATCGCCAATGACAGTAGAAAAAACGGCCGCGTGAGCCGACTACGAGGCGATTTGATGCAAAGCCATGATGTGGATAATATGCTGCGATATTTCACTGTTCTTTATGAATTATTTACTGAATTCACTTTTTACTACATAAATCACGCACTTTTATGTTACTACATAAAAGTGCGTGCGTGCGTAATTATTTATAGTGTTGTTTACTAACAACACTATAAATAATTTTAAAAGTCCAATGAAAATGAGCGTGACACTCAGCTTGACTTTCCCGCCAAAACTCTGAACTCTATTAAGGTTATGTCAAAGTTACAAAAAAATACAACTTAGTACCTACCAAACTAAGCTGTCATTTTTATAATAAGGAACTGTATTTCCATAATGGCTAGGTGCATAATTCAATAACCATTGGTGGTTTAAACTTGATCTACATAAAATACGTATTTTTTTTTGTAATAGGTACCCTTTATTACAAAAAACATGGATGTTAGAGTTTTAAATTGAAATCAATGGGGTTGTGAAAGAAATCACAGTCAATTACTAGTTACCGAGTCAAATTACATAACAAAATGATTAGGTAAAACTTTACCTAATCTATTTACATACATATGTCACATAAATGGTAATTGCTATTACGTTGTAAATTTATACAACGTTAATATTAACAAAATCAATTTCAGTCAGCTGTTTCAAAACAAGAATATTTCACAATATTTTAAAATAAATTTAATATCTGCGATATATTTTATGTCTAACGTTTTTATAATTACTAGAGTTCGATCGACAACGTGTTTTATTGGGGCCAAATATAAAATCGGCCCGATTTATATTTTCAGCCGAAAGCACATAATTACAAAGATTTTTATTCTTTGTTTATTGAAAGGTTTTGTTTAATTAAAGTAAAATAAATACAGGATCAATGTTTTAATCCTTGAATTAAGCTATTCCAACTTATTTCATACTTTTCTGGAAAGTACTTATAATTAGATTTGCCGCGGGTTTTCCGAAGTAGCTACTGTGGCACTTTGCATAACATCAACCTTTTATCGTCCCACTGCTGGGCACAGGTCTCCTCCCATACAGAGAAGGATGGAGCGTAATCACCACGCTTGCTCAATGCGGGTTGGCGATTTCAGACTTATAAAGTCCAGGTTTCCTCAAGATGTTTTTCCTTCACCTTCAGTCATTGGTGTCCAAGATATACTTAGAAAGTACATATAACTTTAGAAAAGTTACATTGGTACTTGCCTGACCTGGAATCGAATGCGTCTCACCAAAAAACATCTCGAGAAAACCTGGATTTTAAGTCTGAAATCACCAACCCGCATTGAGTAAGCGTGGTGATTACGCTCAATCCTTCTCTGTATGAGAGAAGACCTGTGCACAGCAGTGGGACGATAAAAAAGGTTGATGATGATGAATGCGTCTCATTACTCTCTCTCTGTTAGTCTTTCTTTCTTTCTTTTTTGGCTTCGCACGGTTTATGCATTTAGCCAACGTCACGTAATGAATATTAGTCATGTTGAAAAAGACCGCCGCGTGAATCGTTTTACGAGCGAGTTTCGAGACAAAGTCATGATATGGCCACTATATTGCGATATTTCACTGTTCTTTATGAATTACTAGCTTTCCTCCCGCGGCTTCGCCCGCGTGGAATTCGATTATATCGCGCTTTTTAGATTTCCCTCGGGGATATCAAATTTTTCAATAAAAGGTAGCCTATGTCCTTTAACAGGGTCAAAAGATTGTCTGTGCCAAATTTCAACAAATTCTGTTGAGAAGTTTAAGCGGAAAAGCGCAACAGACAGACAGAGTTACTTTCGCATTTATAATATTAGTATGGATTTAATGAATGCACTTTTTACTACATAAATCAGCCACTTTTATTTAGTAAACAACAGTATAAATAGTTTTAAAAGTTCAATGAAAAATGAGCGTGAAAGTCAAGCTGAGTGTCACGCTCATTTTTCATTTTCCGAAACTCCCTCTCTGTTAGTCTCCTCTGGCTGAGATGGAATAGACTGGATCCACCTCGCAGGACCAGTAGGTATGCGTTGAAAGAAGTCACGTGCCTTCGGATTTTTAGTTCTTAAATATGGGTTGAAAAAACTTGTTATTTTGATGATGACGTTAGAATAATAGCAGGTAAGCCTAGATGACAAAATCCGTATTTATTTTTATAGAAACTGGTAATCAAATGGCAAACTTTGCATTATTTGTTTTATTCATGATGAGATTAATTTAAATTCTTTTCCATTTTTTCTTACCATGTTTGCGACTTTTTTTTGTTAGACCTGTTTCAATCTAGCTTAAATTCCAATTAAAAATATGTATTAATTATAAGGTGACAAAAAACTGGAATGTCTGACTTGTTTCCATTTGTTCACATTGGCCCTGATCCTGTTGTTCACAAACTAAACTAATTTTAAATTAAGTTTATCTTTTTCTTTCCATTTCGATAAAAAAAAGGACAGAAGATAAAATGTCAGTTTAGACCTGTCAAATTAGTGCACTCTGACGTAAACTGGCGTGTTTTTAGTCGCCATGTTTATAATCGCGTCTAGACTGTCTAAGGAGTATCTTAATTTGTCAGGATTAAACTAAAATATTATCTTCTATCCTTTTCCTATCGAAATGGAAAGAAAAAGATGCACTGAATTTAAAATTAGTTTAGTTTTTGAACAACAGAATCGGCGCCATTGTCAGTTTTTGTTCACTGTTATTGCAGCGCGCAGCTTCGTTTACTTGAGATTTTTACCTCTCCACCATTCAATCCCTAGGGGTAAAATATGATGGGTAAAATGTTTAATACTAGTGAAAGTCAATGCTGAGTTTAAAAATGGCAGCTTAACAAAATTGCTCAAACTGAAATATTTTAAATGTTACCTGTATTTTTTTATATTTAATTTAAAAATTAAGGTCATTAATTCTTCTTTCATCATCATCATTAACCTTTTTTCATCCCGCTGCTGGGCACAGGTCTCCTCTCATACAGAGATGGATTGAGCGCAATTAACGAGCTTGCTCATTGCGGGTTGGCGGTTTCAGACTTAAAGTCCAGGTTTCCTCAAGATGTTTTCCTTCACCTTGTAATCAGTCATTGGTCAATTATTCTTTAACAACATTTAATTTACTGTATTCAAAAATAAACAATCTAAAATAATAAAAAGAATAGGTGCAAGTATAAACATAATGAAATAGAATTATATAGACACCAAAAAATAAAAAAAAAAAACGTCTAGAACGCTGCCAATATATCACGTTCTTTTTTTAAATCTCTTTTTTAGCAATATTTGAAATCGCAATGCGTATGTCAGTCCCATTGAACCCTAACTACACATTTTCCCATATTTGGGATCTGAACCTAAACAGACTCTTTGCATCATCGCAATTACCACGTAGTATGGCTATACTGATTCTTTGTTACACTGAGATGACTATTATCTAGGTTTTATTCTCAAGCATGAGCTAGTCCTTGTATAGATAAATATAGGTATTTAAATTATGTAAAACGTTTTAAATACAGCTAAGTATAAAGGAAAAGATCGTGAGTAAACGAATAGTTGATGCATATCACACGTGCCTAGGTCGTAGATCACCAATAACTTTAGGTATGTGAAAGATCACATACCTACAGTTATTGACGAGAGATATTATGTGTGTCACGTTTTATAAATGAGGGGTTCGTGGCTAAATAATGAAAGCCATTCGGGTCGGGAGGTTAAGATAGGATTGCCGGGGTTCAAGCATGGGTCCATTAAATTACGTGAACTCTGGCAGCCTTGGAAAGTACTTTAAACCGGTCGCGTTGATCCCGACTGTCTACATCAGATATCTGTTCCAATGTCTTCAACATTACATTAGTTACCGATAGTCTAATGAAAAAAGTCAGTCTAATCCAACGATCTGGAGACTCTCCACGACCAAACTCCCGACACAACAACATTTGGCGCATCGTACAAGCAAGACTTTGTCTGGTGGATCTGCTCAACGACGTTAATAAAAAGCAATGGATGTTGTTGAACTGTTAAAATGAAAGTCTTCTTCTTCATTTTTCAAGGTGTTTTTTTCATTCGCCTAACTAGAATCACAATCATTACAATATAACAAAATTAGGTTAGATTTTAATAGTTTCTAAATTACTGTAATCTATTCTTTTTGGAAACTTGACATGCATTGTCAACAAATTAACATTAGTGTCAATTTTCATGTCTAATGCTGTCATATAGGTATAATGGTACCATATTACAAGTTTTTAATTTTTTAAATTTCGTATTTGCCTATTGGTAAACTCGCAAAAAGGCAAAATAGAGTGTGGGAAACTTTAATTTTACACGACCAGCGGGGTAGTTGCGTAACACGCTATCAGTAGCATTTTATTTCATTTTGACAGTTCAACAATATTCATTGCGTTGTTTACGTTGTTGAGTAGACAAATTTTGTCCTACATATGAAGCAATGGATTAGCCATAAGCTTACAAATTATTCCAATTGATAGTAAAAAAGTGCTACGTAATTAGGGTGCTGGTCTTCTCAATGAGTATTCCTAACTGCTAAACTATAATAGTAGTAACTAATAATAATAATACCAGGCATAATAGTGAAATAATTTCCACTGCGAGGCGAAAAGCCTCTTCTTATACAGAGAGAAGACATTGATCATCCCGCTCGCTTAACACAGTTGACAGACATTTCGGCGATTCCAAATTTGAATTACCCTTCTCTTCTTAATTACGTGTCAGTGGTACTCATTCATCACTTTAGTGTTTTATATATTTTGAGCACCAGCAGTACCTTATAAGCCCAGTTTACGTAATGTGTTTTAAAGTATCTATTAATTGAAAAACTCCCATTGAAACTTGCCCAAATTTCAACCCCTCGGACCTTGTGGAGATGTAGATAAAATAATCTAAAGACTTCAGGCACTGAACGACTTATGAACTTTCTGAACTTTCGTAAATTGTTTGTGTTAAGCGGGTAGGTGTTTTGTTTAACCTATAAATCTTTGTATTTAGTCTTATTTGAATGACCCAGTGGCTTTGATATTTAGACACTGGCTCATGTAACACAGGTATTTCTACATAGCGCAGTAATCATGGTTATTATATTTTTTTTTTATACCATTATAGAAGTTATACATAATTTTTATGAGTACACTAGCATTCCGCCCGCGGCTTCGCCCGCGTGGAATTCGGTTATATCGCGCTTTTTAGATTTCCCTCGGGAATATTTTTCAATAAAAGGTAGCCTATATCCTTTCTCAGATGTAAAGATTGTCTGTGCCAAATTTCATCAAAATCGGTTTAGAGGTTTAAGCGGGAAAGTGTAGCAGACAGACAGACAGAGTTACTTTTGCATTTATAATATTAGTATGGATATAAAAAGAGATATTATGAAAATTAATATTATGAAAGCATCGTAACAGGTAACTTTCTGTAGATTCTACCTACCCTCCATATAAAGAAGTCATGAGTTTGCTTTAGTAGTATTTTAAAAATTATGTAAAACAGCAACTTGGATTTTCATTGTCATTTATTAAAGGTGAAACACAAACAAGACATATCTTCTACACTTATCTCCTTCTGAAAGAAAACTCCTATATTCCTGCCATCGTCGTTTCCAGTTCCTATTGCTTTTATTGTTTGCGCCCCGCATGACAATGTCCGGCAAATACCATTGCGTATAGAATATGTGAAGAAAACACTGTCCGATCCGTGAAGGAATTGTTAGGTATCGTTAACTGATTCTAATAATGCCTACAAAGCCGGACTAAACTTAAAAAAATACACCTAAAAGAACTAATATTACTTCGAAAAAGCGAGGTAACTTAATGAGTATGCGGTAGGTAACACGTTAGGCATACATGCGCGGGTGAAGGGGGGCTGGGCAGCCGGCACGTGGTCGCATCGCTATTCGCTGTGTTATAAAAGGTGTTGTCATTTTTTTAAAATTACCAAATTTTGTAAAAATTGGAATTAATTTGCGGAACAAAAAAAGATTATTTCAAAATTCATTAGTATTGTCACTTTGATGATTACGTAAAATTTCGTATTTTATTTGGTCATGTGTATACCTAACATTTATTATCCTTTTGGGTCGGACGGAGTTTTCTTTTCATATTGTACATTCCTTACTAATTGTTTTTACAGCTGATATTTGCTGAAAACTTTCATTTTGGGCATTGAAATTTAAGCTAATGCAGTTCAGATTGGCAGTGATGGCCAATTTAGCAGGTAACGATGCTTCTCTGAAAAAAACGTCTTTTTTCGAATCATTTTATCAATGAATCTATTAGATTCTAATGGATACTATTATATTCAAACGATGTGAAAATGTCTACTTATGGGTGATTATTGTTAGTTTATGACAACATTAGCTTTCCACCCGCGGCTTCGCCCGCGTGGCGTTCGGTTATATCGCGCATTTGTAACGTTGTGATTATTTCTTATTTTATTTATTATTTTTTGCCTTTACTAAGCATAGGGAAACGCACCTTTTTGTGGTCTATGGTTATTGATACTAATTGTCTATTACTATTTGTTTTGCTTTATCTGTGATTTTATTGTCGTTTTGACGTTTCAGTGTGACAGTTTTTTGTCAAATTCCCAAGTTGGTGAGGAGTATTGTTTTGTAATGTTTGCATTGCATTGTTTTTTTTAATATCAACAACGTAATGGTCGCTGCTTTCATTGTGAAAATGAATTGTCGTATTTTTTCATTAAGGGATTTTTGTAGACCAAGTTATATTTTCATTGGATTTCTGCAGATTGGAATCTTGTAAGCGGGGAAATCTCCCACCGTTCAAAGGGGTAATTTGGTTTCGGGTGTTTGGCACCGAGAGAGATTCTGGACAGCCAAAGAAAAGGGAGGCGAAAATACCTGTGGAGTCACGTAGCGATCGGAAAAAAGGCTTTTCGATGTCGATAGATCTGACCGGCAGGGCGTCGGGCAGACGGCCTGGACGGGCTTAAAGAAAATAAAGGCTTCTGACACGGTGTGCTGATTTTGGGACAATCGCGGCCGTGTGGACCAGCCAGCAAGCAGCACTAGGCCCAAGCAATCCTGTGCATGTGGCTGGGTCTCCCAGGCGGAGAATTTTTCTATTGGAGCGCCACCTGGGCGTGTCTTTTTTTATTTTCGTCATATTCTTCTACCTTCAACCCCGTTGGTTTGGAGAGGCAGGACACATGGTTTCAGGGACAAAGAAGGCCAGGAACTTCCAAGGATGTGTCGCAAGTACCCTCTTATCTCAATTTAAATAACATTCTTGTACCCGTAGAAAACTCATTTACTATTATATTACCAGTGGTGACCTTTTGTGACCTTTTCTGATATATAATTTTCCCCATTTTGGATTTGTATAATTCTGTAGTCATAGTGGATGAAATCCACAGCCTGAGTAAGCTGAGCTAGAGTTAGTGGGCAATCTGCTAGGCTACTGTTGCGCGTGAAACCTGGACGCTCCAACAGACCACTCTTGGAGCCGCTAGGATTGACCCAACCTTATTGAGGTTAACAATAAAGCTATATTGTTTATTTACATTTAATAAGAGTTAAAGATAGTTTCCTGTTGTTACATATAAAAGCTTGTAATTAAAACATAGTAGTCCAACAAACTATCATTTTTTTATTTTCACACCCGATTAGCCGAACCTCTACTTTTCTCTTTTTTTTGTCAGGGAGTAAAACCCGGGCAACCTCTAATTTTACACACTGACAAATGGCGCCCAATTTATATTTATTTTCATGGGGAATTTGGCTGATTGGGTAAAGGTCACCACTGGAGATATTTTTTTTTTCTTCTAAAAAACTTGTAACTTTAAATTTTGAAGTATTACTTTAATTTAATAAGTGTGAATTAGCCTTATATCAGTATTAATCAGTGATAAGTGCATTCCTTTTCTTCCCAAAAAACATTGTTGTAATTATTTTTCAAATTTCACATAATTTTACTTAGTGAAAGTTGAACAATCACATGTCAGTTTGAGGGTATGTTGCATCATGCTTTTAAATTTTTAGTGTTTATTTGTATTTATTTTGCATCCTTAAGCAGGATTATAATATTTTACATGTGACTGTGCCAATTTATTGTGGTTTTTCCAAATATTTTATGGAATTTTAGTGAAATTTAACTTTGACAAATTTTATCTGCGGGATCACACTGTGAAAACTTATTTTGAATTATTTTGGTGTATTGCTGTACTGAGTACCACTTTTTAGTGATTGTAATTGATATAAATACTGTGCCTGCGTGTGCCTAAGCATAATTTTGTAGAAATTTTGGAGATTTTACATTTTTTATTTTTTTTAAGCAATACCTTACATTGTGTCAATTTCATAACTTCATTCAAGAATTTAAGTAAATTTAAGCAAATTTAAGTAAATAACTGTAAGTCACCACTGTTAATTCGCGTTTTAGAGTCTGTTTGATTTCCTTTTTACACATTTTTAGCTACAAATAGTAACTTTTCACATCAACATGGACCGCAATATACAATTTCACTCCCTCTTGAAGGATGAGCTTATATATGAGGTTTCTATTCGTTCTGAGACTCCTGCTAGTACTGTGGAAGCCCTGCGCAAACAACTTCGTGGCTTATTGTTAGAATGTCCTGCAGAGGCAGTTTTGGAAACTGAATTTACACCGGAATCAGAACTTAGAATTATTCAGGAAAAGCTGAAGGAACTTGGTGTGGCTGTTGACAGGTACACTAGGTTGAAGGACAGGTACTCGCAGAACCGAAGCCGAGCTTTGGGCAGCCACTTATACCATAGGATCATCAGAATTCAGTCTGATGATCCCGCTATCCTGACTATAAAGACAGAGCTTAGCGACAAGCTGGAGGTGCTCCTGGGTAAGGTGGAGGTAGCTAGTACTCCTGCTCCTCATGAAGTCAACCCTTTCTTTGCTCCTAAGGAAATATCTGTAGAATGCTCCGGTGATAAAAATGTTTCGAAGTGGAACTTAAAGTTCAACGGCATTACTGACCCACGGTCTTTCTTGGAACGGGTCGATGAGTTGCAACGGTCCTATGGTGTCTCGGATATTAAGTTGTTTAATTCTGCTGCTCAATTATTTACGGAGCAAGCTTTGCTTTGGTACAGGGGTATCAGGGATCAAGTTTCTTGTTGGTTTCAGCTTAAGGAGATTTTATTGGAGGAGTTTGGCCCAGTGGACCATGATTATAGGTTGCTTGGGGAAATTAGATCTCGTACACAGGGAGCGGACGAACCAGTCCATATTTATTTTTCAATCATGACATGTATGTTTGCTCGTCTCAAAAACCCACTGAGCGAGGACAGTAAATTAGAGATTTTGTTACATAATATTAGGCCTCAATTTTCACAACAGCTAGCGTTAGTGCAGGTAACTTCAATCGCCCAACTTAAAGAACAGTGCCGGAAGTTGGAAGCCGCGCGTCAGCGGGCTGATCTGTTTGTGGAGCCGTCGAGGCCCAGCTCTAGTATGCTTGGCACGGACTTCGCTTACAAAGGCAAGTCTCATAAGCCTGTTCAGGCGGTGGCTGCCTCGACGACAAACGCGGCCGGGTCGGCCGGTTGTCCGTGTGCTGACACTTATAGCAGGGGTAGGCAGTTTAGGAAAACCGCAAAGCCCATTTGTTTCAAATGTGGAAAAACTGACCACAACTTTTCAAAGTGCAACGGCGTGCCGGAAGGGGGTGCTGTAAAGTGTTTTGGCTGTGGGAAAGTAGGTGTTTTGCGGAAACACTGTACTAACTGCAAAAATGTAAAGAAATCTGACAAAGTGCCTAATAAAAATTCAAAAAACTTGTAAGGTTGAATCGCGGCAATTTAAATAATGATTCTAGGTCTAAATTTTATAATTTTGGTTCCATTGCCACGGTTCTGTTTGCTCCTAGTAAAGATGATATTAGACCTCATCTAAAATTTCAAGTAAATGATTTTGAGATCTTTGGATTATTGGACTCAGGTGCAGCCATTTCAATTTTGGGAAATAATTCACACTTAGATTTTGTCAAGTTTGGTTTTGACTTTCAAGAGAATAATAGTAGTACAAAATGTCATGTTGCAAATGGTGTAGAGGTACAGACGATAGGGTTTATTTTTGTTCCGGTTACTTTTAATAATATTACACATGTTATTAAGTTTTTTGTAATACCCAACATAGTTTCTCATGTTATATTAGGGGTAGATTTTTGGCATGCCTTTCGTCTAGCACCAGAAATATTTGACAACATTGACTACAGAGTTTCACCGGTAGATTACTTTAAACACTCAGTAAATTCAGACCGCATTAGTACAATTCAATCGTATGAACATTTAACAGTGGCACAAAAGGAGTTAGCTGATGCGATGGTTGAACAATTTAAGAATGTTTCTTTTGAAGAAAAGGGTTTAGGTAGGACTACCCTGATCGAACATGTCATCGATACTGGTGATGCACCACCAATTAAAACGAAACAATATCCTCTCTCGCCGGAAAAGAGAGCATTCTTAAGCCAGGAACTGGATAGAATGTTAGCATTAGATGTAGTTACTCCTAGTGAGAGTCCGTGGAACAATCCAGCCTTGCTTGTCAAGAAATCAAACGGAGATTGGCGGTTTTGTTTAGATTGTAGGAAGTTGAATTCGGTAACCAAAGGGGATTCTTATTCAATTCCATACATACCCCAGATTCTTGACAGCCTAAAGGAGGCCAAATACCTGTCTTCCATCGATTTATCTTCATCTTTTTGGCAAATTCCACTGAGTAAAGACTCGCAAGAGAGGACTAGCTTCACAATTCCTGGCAGAGGGTTGTTCAAATTTAAGGTTATGCCATTCGGACTTTGTGGCGCGCCTGCTCGTCAGCAGCGCCTTATGGATCGATTGTTCGACCATAACTTAACGAGCGATATTGTAAATGGCATGGTATTCTGTTTTATCGATGACATAGTAATATGTAGTTCAGATTTTAACACGCACATGGTTCTGTTAAAACGAGTGTTGGACAAACTGAAAATGGCCAACCTCACTATAAATTTCAGCAAGTCTAAATTCTTTCGACAGTCGCTAAAGTACCTTGGTTACGTCGTAGACGAGTTCGGGTTGCGTACTGATCCTGAAAAGGTATCGGCCATTTTGAATTTTCCCACTCCAACAACTGCGCGGGATGTAAAAGTATTTTTGGGTACATGCTCGTGGTACCGTCGTTTCATAAGAAATTTTTCAACAATCGCAGCTCCTTTAAACAGGTTGACAGCAAAGGGTAAAAAGGCACCACCTTTCCAGTGGTCAGAGGAAGCCGAGACCGCCTTTATTACATTAAAGAACGCCTTGGTTACTGCCCCAGTCCTAGCTGTCCCTGATTTTGACAAACCGTTCACGGTTCATTGTGACGCTTCAGCGTATGGTTTAGGTGGTATGTTGTCCCAAACAATAGACGGGTACGAACACCCGATTGCATATGTTAGCCGTTCGCTGAACAAAGCGGAACGGAATTATAGTGCTACCGAACGGGAGGCACTGGCGGTTATTTTTGCGGTAGAGAAATTTCAAGCCTATTTAGGTTCCCGACCTTTCAAGGTGGTGACGGATCACTCATCGCTGAAGTGGTTCATGAACTTGGAGAATCCAACCGGAAGACTTGCTCGTTGGGGTTGCCGACTGTCTCAATTTGAGTTTGAAATTGAGCACAGGAAGGGCTCTGACAATGTCGTTCCGGATGCATTGTCCAGGCTTATGAAAGTAGAAGCGGTAAATGATTCCGACAACATAGAGAAAGATGAATGGTATGACAGGACCTTTAATAGTTGTAAAGCCTTTCCTAAAAACTTTCCTAATTTCTGTGTCAAGGACGGGAAGCTCTATCGTTACTGCAAGAGCAAGTATAATTTACTGAGTGAGTTTGATTGGAAGGAAGTGGTAAAGAAGGGTGATCGGCTGGAAGTTATTAGGGCAAACCATTGTGAAGCTACTGCCGCGCACTTGGGGGTGTTTAAGACGCACAGACGGCTGTGCTTAACGTATTTTTGGCCAGGCATGCATAAGGATGTCGTGGAGTTCATTAAAAATTGTGACGTCTGTGCCGCCTATAAACATTCTACAAAGGCTACACCAGGCTTAATGGGTCAACCAAAGGTTTGCCATAGACCTTTCCAGGTAGTGTCCATAGATTTGGTAGGTCCTTTACCACGTTCCCGAGCAGGATTTACGTTTTTGTTAGTCGTAACATGTTGCTTTTCAAAGTATACCTTATTGTTTCCATTGCGTCGTGCAACCAGTGCTCTTGTGGCAAAACATTTTGAACGGGATGTTATTTTAGCTCACGGTGTCCCTGAAACCGTAATTGCAGATAACGGAGTGCAATTCACGGGATCGGAATTCCGGAATCTACTGAAACGTTACAACATTCCCAAAGTACATTATTGCCCACGTTATACGCCGCAGGTTAATCTGGTAGAACGGTATAACAAGACTGTTATGACGGCCGTAGCTTCCTACGTGGAAGAAAACCATAGGAACTGGGATGAGCAACTGCACCGTATTCAGTTTGCTATAAACAGTGCAGTAAATGAGTCCACTGGGTTTTCTCCTTTCTTTTTAGTACATGGTAGGGAACCGGTCGTAAACGGGTCCTTCTACAGAGATACTGAGGCGGAGTATGAAGTGGCCATGCCTCGCGACGAATACGCTGGGGAATTAGGTTGTTTGAAGGACATTTTGGTCAGGTTAGGTTGCATTTGTTAAGGGCACATGAGGCTAATTCTAAATATTATAATTTACGCCGTAGACCGGCTAAGTTTTCAGTAGGGGATATTGTTTGGAAGCGCTGCTATACGCAAAGTGATGCAGCTAAGTTTAAAATGGCTAAGTTAGCACCCAAGTACGAGAAGTGCAGGGTAAAGGCCGTTTTGTCGCCCTTAGTTTACGAATTGGAAAGATTAGATGGCCATCCCATTGGGTCATGGCATATTAAAGACTTGAAGAGTCACTAGTTTTTTTTCAGCGTTTTGATGATCTGACAGCAGCCGCATTGTAGTGTCGAAGTGATACAGCTGTGTGTCTGTATTCCGTGGACGCACGACCCGCCGTTATCTCGCGAGCTCGTCGTGCCGCCACGGTTTACGAACCGCCGGTTGTTCACGGAGATGACTGCATACGTTGTGGAGTTTAAATGGTTGACATTTAAACGCCGTTTTGGTAGGTGTATTGAATGGTTTTATTCCGACTCATTACTCTGTATGAATGATGAAGGAAGAATGAAGGAATGAAAGGTAAATTCACTAAGCGCTTAGTGTTAATAAAGACGAAGGATATAAGGATATATGAATGTTAATAAAAGAGAGGATTCGCGTGGAACGTATGGCTGTCTGTCTAACATATCATGAGTATGGTTGTTGAGGAACCAGTCTTGTTTCCTACGTTTTTTTTATTACCGGTTCCGGGTTGTTTTATTTATTTGGGGTTTTACGTAGGATCAAGATATATTGTATTTTCAGTATTACTGAATTGTTGTTATCACTGTATCAGTGGATCGAAAGAACGCGTTCGATTTTTTTTTAATTTTGGTTCCGTCAACGTTTTTTTTTTCCCTTACCACATTTTGAATTTCCGGATTGTCCTTGAAACCAGGTGGAGGTCGTGCTGCTCGAAACACATGCACGCGTATTCGAGAGAGTATATGCGACGTTTTTTTGTTTCGCTTTGCCGAATTTTTTTTTTAATTTGTACTAAATATTTTTTTTTAGTTTTCCTCATGGGATTATTGCCCTAATGAGAAATTGTTTCCCCATGCTGGCCTGGGGACAAAAGAAAATCTTAGAATGTGTCAGCTGCATCTCTTTCCGTGCAGATCGTAAGAGGCGATCGAGGGATATGGGCCGAGGAAGGAAGCTTGGTGTTGGGTTTAGTGTTTTTTTTAATGGTTTCTTCCTTGATCAAACAAGCTCAGGGTTTTGTTTTGTTCTGTTTAATTTTTTTTGGTTGGACTACTCATTGTTATGACCAATACTTATCATTAATTATCCATTAACTTCGTTTATTTAGTTCGCTGAGGGCAGCGAGCGGTTCTCCTTGGTCGAACCTTTTCCTAGGAGGGGAGGTATTGTAACGTTGTGATTATTTCTTATTTTATTTATTATTTTTTGCCTTTACTAAGCATAGGGAAACGCACCTTTTTGTGGTCTATGGTTATTGATACTAATTGTCTATTACTATTTGTTTTGCTTTATCTGTGATTTTATTGTCGTTTTGACGTTTCAGTGTGACAGTTTTTTGTCAAATTCCCAAGTTTGTGAGGAGTATTGTTTTGTAATGTTTGCATTGCATGGTTTTTTTTGTATATCAACAACGTAATGGTCGCTGCTTTCATTGTGAAAATGAATTGTCGTATTTTTTTCATTAAGGGATTTTTGTAGACCAAGTTATATTTTCATTGGATTTCTGCAGATTGGAATCTTGTAAGCGGGGAAATCTCCCACCGTTCAAAGGGGTAATTTGGTTTCGGGTGTTTGGCACCGAGAGAGATTCTTGACAGCAAAAGAAGAAGGAGGCGAAAATACCTGTGGAGTCACGTAGCGATCGAAAAAAAGGCTTTTCGATGTCGATAGATCTGACCGGCAGGGCGTCGGGCAGACGGCCTGGACGGGCTTAAAGAAAATAAAGGCTTCTGACACGGTGTGCTGATTTTGGGACAATCGCGGCCGTGTGGACCAGCCAGCAAGCAGCACTAGGCCCAAGCAATCCTGTGCATGTGGCTGGGTCTCCCAGGCGGAGAATTTTTCTATTGGAGCGCCACCTGGGCGTGTCTTTTTTTATTTTTGTCATATTCTTCTACCTTCAACCCCGTTGGTTTGGAGAGGCAGGACACATGGTTTCAGGGACAAAGAAGGCCAGGAACTTCCAAGGATGTGTCGCAAGTACCCTCTTATCTCAATTTAAATAACATTCTTGTACCCGTAGAAAACTCATTTACTATTATATTACCAGTGGTGACCTTTTGTGACCTTTTGTGACCTTTTCTGATATATAATTTTCCCCATTTTGGATTTGTATAATTCTGTAGTCATAGTGGATGAAATCCACAGCCTGAGTAAGCTGAGCTAGAGTTAGTGGGCAATCTGCTAGGCTACTGTTGCGCGTGAAACCTGGACGCTCCAACAGACCACTCTTGGAGCCGCTAGGATTGACCCAACCTTATTGAGGTTAACAATAAAGCTATATTGTTTATTTACATTTAATAAGAGTTAAAGATAGTTTCCTGTTGTTACATATAAAAGCTTGTAATTAAAACATAGTAGTCCAACAAACTATCATTTTTTATTTTCACACCCGATTAGCCGAACCTCTACTTTTCTCTTTTTTTTGTCAGGGAGTAAAACCCGGGCAACCTCTAATTTTACACACTGACACATTTTAGATTTCCCTCGGGAATATAAATTTTTTCCGGGATGAAAAGTACCCTATTATTTAATCCGGACTTCTAAGTTTACATCTACAAAATTTCAAAGCAATCGGTTCAGTAATTACGGTGTGAAAGCGGAACAAACAAAGAAACTCACTTTTCCGTTTATCTTCTTCTTCTTCTTCAGCCTATAGATGTCCACTGCTGGACAAAGGCCTCCCCTAAGGCTTTCCACGTTGACCGGTCTTGTGCTGCCCACATCCATCGGCTTCCCGCGACCTTTACCAGGTCATCGGTCCACCTTGTTGAGGGCCTCCCTGCGCTGCGTCTTCCAGTGCGTGGCCGCCACTCCAGAACCTTACTGCCCCATCGGCCTATCGGCCCATTTATAATACATATTAATAAGGAAGTAAGGATGATGTTCTGATAAATATAGTTATGAAAACGATCAAGTATATCTAACTGTATAATTGAAATTGATAAAGAATGAAATGCCTATCTAAAAAAACCCTCGACCAAACGTAACAAAACTTGGGAGAATCCTATGTTCTCTAGTGGGCTCCGATAAGCTAAGGTTATCGATCTAAAGAAAAATTGTATATACAATAAATAATTGCAGAAACAAATTTGTTTCAAACCGACTTGGAAAACCAATTCAGTTAACTTAGATAAAGCTAAGTTACCAAAACTCTTCAATTACAAGTTGGAAAGAAAGAAAGTACAGACTGCAGAAAGGTAAAGTTTGTGCGAGATTAACCATTAGACCTGACTTAGTATGTTTTGACCAGTTCTGAATGACTTTACTAATTAGTTTTGTTTGATTTGTATTTAATACTAGCTTTCCGCCTGCGGCTTCGCCCGCTTGGAGTTAGGTTGTATCGCGCTTTTTAAATTTCCCTCGGGAACATCAAATTTTTCCGCGATAAAAGGTAGCCTATGTTCCTTCTCAGGGTCTAAAGATTGTCTGTGCCAAATTTCATCAAAATCGGTTGAGAGGTTTAAGCGGGAAAGCGTAACAGGCAGACAGACAGACAGAGTTACTTTCGCATTGATAATATTAGTATGGATTATTAACTTTTATTTTACGTCTGTAATTTCTTTTAGTTATGATTTATTTATTGATGAAGTATTCATGTGGATTCAAGTATAGAAGTCATGGTGGCCTATTGGTTAAAACACCAGCCTCTCAAGTATGTGCGGGTTAAGTGAGTTATTATTACCTCTCAAGTTATATATACTTTATAAGTATATCTTGGACACGAATAACTGATTACAAGGAGAAGGAAAACATCTTGAGGAAACCTGGACTTTATATCTGAAATCGGCAACCCGTATTGAGCAAGCGTGGTGATTACGCTCAATCCTTTTCTGTATGAGAGGAGACCTGTGCCTAGCAGTGGGACGAAAAAAAAAAGACTGACGATGATGATGATAATGATGATTCGTGTGATCTAACTATAATATCGGCTTTCGCTAAATATTACTTAGATTAGATTTTAAATGTTATTCACTCCGTTTCAAGGACACGACTTAATGACACGACCTTCTTTTTCATGAAAGAGTCATGCCGACCAATCCTGTAAAATTTTCCCATTGAAAAGTAGGTAGGTACCTAAGGTGAAGGGAGCTATTAATTGTGTCAATCTTAGTCAGAATGACAACTGTTCAGTCCACGCTGACTTCATCTAAATTTTCATGGTGAAATGGCTACAGAAACGCACTCTTGTTTCGTTTCGCGTTTTTAAAGTGAAAACTTTCATAATTGCGTTAAGGAAATTTTTGACGGGGAAAATTTTATCTAATTCGTATCACCGACATGCATATACTTACGTAAATATATTATACTAGCTTTCCGCCCACAGCTTCGCCCGCGTGGAATTCGGTTATATCGCGCTTTTTAGATTTCCTTCAGGAATAGCAATTTTTTTTTCAATAAAAGGTAGCCTATGTCCTTTTTCAGGGTCTAAAGGCTGTTTGTGCCAAATTTCATCAAAATCGGTTGAGAGGTTTAAGCGGGAAAACATAACAGACAGACAGACAGAGTTACTTTCGCATTTATAATATTAGTATGGATTAACTAGTTTGATGGTCTCGTACTTGCAAGCGCACCTGGCTGGTGGCTTTGCGAGGTAGTTCGAGCCCCAAATCGGACAAAGTTTAGTTCGCGTTTTCAATAGCTATTTTTAAGAAACTGTCCGGGGTTTGGAGGTTTCTGGTGAGTGTGCAAGGGAATTGCATGATTTAATTACCTCATCTCCGTTCCACCATCGGACGACCCGTCGTACGGCGACTTTCCATCCTTACGTTGTTAACACCACTACGATCCAGACGAAGCGCTTCGCTTCCTCTTTTATACCGCGTACATTGGACTGGAACAATTTGCCAGCGGCGGTGTTTCCGTCACACTACAATTTGAGTGTCTTCAAGGCTAGAGTGAATAAGCTCTTAATAAGCTAGCGCGCTTTACCATCAACGATCGCATCACTGCTTACCATCAGGCGGGATTGCGGACAAGCGCAACAAGTTTATAATATATAAAAAAAGTGACGATAAAATATCCCGTACCTCGATAAATACGTAAATCTGGATAGCTTCCCGTCATTAGACCGTGAGAGTGAAATAAGAAAGATACCTAATATCTCTATCAATATACATACTTATCCACTATAATTCACCTCTTTCGTACTTGATTAATCTCCATTGAGATTGGCCACCGTGTCGGTCATATTCAGCCAATAATGTTCCCACTTTTGGGACACCGGCCTCCTCTCGGTGAGAAAGAGTGGGCCGTAATCTACCGCACGCGCCCAGTGCGGATAGAGAATTCATATGTCTTCGAAGTTTTGCCTCTAGGCCATAGCGGTTTCCTCACGCTGTTTTCCTTCACCGTTTTGAGAGCAGTGCTGATGAAATAATTTACACAAAGAGAAGGACCTGACGGGGTTCGAAACTACAACTTGTAAGTCGCGACCACTACACCACTAGGCCATTGGTGCTCTTAACTGCCTGACTGTTGGCCTATAAAATATGTGCTTAGGACAATTGGGTTGTGTCCTAAAAATAATTTAATGTCCACCAGTTAGATTTATAAAAAATATTGAACACGTTTTTTTTTTCTTTCATCCACATACTTAGGAAGATATATTGATTTGAAATGTCGCATGACGTCACGCCGTGGTACAAAATATACCACGGCGTGACGTAATTAGACCCCACTCTGTAACTGTAATACGCTACTTCTCACTAGTTTTTGGTAATTTCGACAAAATAAAAAATACGCGTCTTCATTTTTTTATCCTTACTAATATTAGGGATAATAAATGGGAAAGTGAGTTTGTTTGTTCCGCTTTCAGGCTGTAACTACTGAACCGATTGCTTTGAAATTTTGCAGACGTAAAGGTAGAAGTCCGGATTAAATAATAGGGTACTTTTATCCCGGAACAAGTTGGTATTCCTGAGGGAAATCTAAAACGTGCGATATAACCGGATTTCAAGTGGGCGAAGCCGCAGGCGGAAATCTAGTTATCTATAAAAAGACTATAAAACGAAGATCTATAAAACGGAATAATTATTTTTTTGATTTTCATACCTTGGATACATCCCTATTCCTAGGCACATATTTTATGTCAACAGTTAGTTCACAGGTTAAAGTCCCCATGACCACCTTTTAGTCTTATTTGAGACCCCTATAACTCACATTAACGTTCATTCCTGTCCCTGTTAACTGTTGTATCTCAAGATAAGTTTGTTTTGGGGACGAGATTTGTTCTAGTTCCACATCTTCGTAAAGTTACATGAAGATACACTCTCGGATATGTCTCCAGTCGTTTGGTTCTGACTAAGCAGAATTTACCAGTTTGTGTATACAGGTTGATCCTTAAGATGGAATTGCGAAAGTAAAATTAGAGCAGCGAAATATGTTTTCGCTAATACAAATTAACAGATAGAATAATATAACGGTAATTATGTTGATTTAGCAGCAGTCGAAAAGCATTTTTTTGCACATTTAAAAACTCTTTTTCAATTCCAAATTTAGTTAGTGCATCAGTATTAAAAATTAGGATAATGAAAATGATTTTTCATTTCTCATATTCGGAAAGTAGTATTTTCTTGATCTGATTATTGGGTAGAAAGTGCTATTTCCCTCCCTAGAGCGGGAAAAACTCATACAAATTACTTTCCACCTAAGGGTCGGAATGAACTTTAAAAATAGAACTGCTGTCAGCTGTAAAGAAATTTCTGTAAAAAAAAAACTAATAAAAAATGCATCGGCAATGTGAGTTTCTAAACAGCCAGTGTGAACTTAGCGCAAACTTCATTGAGCGAAATAGGTCGCAACCATAGAATTAAGAAGTACGATAGTACCTACTTATTAATTCCATGGTCGCAACAATAACGTAGTGAGTTCCATATTTAAAATTTAAAAATTCGACATAAATTAGCGGGATACTAATCTGTTATGTATATGTGACGGAATTAAAAAAATAGTTAGTTTAATAAATCTTTTCTGCTAAGAAAAATGAGTTCAAGCGATGCTGAAATATTGACACCAGATTCAATTAAAGACGAGGCAAATTGTGTTATTAACAATTTTTTACCAGAAATCTCAAAAGAAAGATATATAAACACATACAATGATTTTATGAAGTGGCGAGCAGAGAAGAAAACATATAAAAACATTTACCGAAAGTGTATTTCTTACATATTTTAATGGACTGTCCAGCAAACTACAACCTTTTACGCTATGGAGCCGATATTCAATGCTCAAGAGTACACTTAGTTAAATAGAGTACCTATTTAAAATAGTCAAATTAGGATTAACATTCTTATATAGTATTATCCATAAAAAGTTCAGATAAACAACTAGTTTTATTTTCCTCTTATTCGAAATGAAAAGTAGAGTGTTTAACACGGGTAAAAGAATCAATTCCTACTCGGACTATAGACGCCCTCGCTACGCTCGGGCGTCTAAATACCTCGGGAATTGATTCTTTCCACCCTCGGTTAACAATCTACTATTATTTCTGTAACTATTCGCTCAAGCATAATTTATATTTGACGAGTAGAGGAAGCCCTTCAAAAGGAAATTATATTTTATTTATTTATTATTTATTTATTTATTTATTTATTTATTCTTTTGCACACATGACATGTACAGAGGCGGACTTAATGCCTTAGGCATTCTCTACCAGTCAACCCCAGGTGGTGAAGAGATAAGATGGTAGGTGCTTTAGTATTTTGAAAGCTGATGAGTTCGTTCCCATTTCTCTGAGAAGAAAGATCAAAACAAACTAGAGGAGAGTGTCTTTATAAGCCCAGAAATAATCTTGATGAGATCAAGTGAGGACCTTGTAGATTAGTGCCTTAGATAGCCTTTTGGTTTAAGAACAATACAGATTTAAGGCCTGTCCTAAAGTATTATACAGGCTATTACGTCCCCACTGCTGGGGCGCATACCTCCGATGTCTTTCTACGAATACGAACACTGACGTTATTTCGTTGGAGAATTTCTTATTGTAGGGAATATCTATTAGTTTCGAAAATAGTTTTATCCCAAGTCAATCCCAAGACACGGGGGAATAGATACCGATATAGCTTCAGGTTTACATACATACATAGGTATTTACTTTAGATACTCACGCTGTCTTTCTGTAGGATATACTTAAATAAGTACACTTTTTACCTTCGTTTGTGGTCATGTAGCTGCATACTTATACAATATGTAAAGAAAACCATGTCCGACACGTGAAAGTATTGTTAGGTATCGATAACTGATTCTGCTAATGCCTACAAAGCCGGGCTAAACTTAAAAAAAACCCCTAAAAAATAAATCTTATTACGCAAAAGGAGGTATCTTAATACATGTGTGCCAGGCAATACATGCGCGGGCGAAGGAGCAGGGCACGTGGCACGTGGTCGCATAGATCATAATAATACCGCCGAAAATGGTGTTGTCACTAATTAAAACAAGACCAAATTTTGGGGAATTTGGAATTAATTCGCAAAATTAAAAGATTATTTCATAATTCATTATTACTATGATGATAGTGTGAAATTTCATGTTTTATTTGGTCACGTGTTCTAGGAAATGCCGGTTTCATTACGATGTATTCCTTCAATATTTCGAGAGCCTGAAATAATCCCGAAAAAGATGTCTTAATTTGACCATTGCTCCTTAAATTCACCCTGTATAGTATTTATTTGGGGTGGCCGCATTCGTTAGTGGTGTTCTGTTTCATTTATATCAATTAACGAAGACATCACCGTGTCTGTTTTCACACAATATGTTGACGTATTAGATTTAGGAGTCCTCACGAAAGTAAATGAAGTGGAGTTTGTAAATTGTAGTTGGGAAAGGTTTTTAACATACATACAGAATTGTTATATAAATTCGAAAATAAATCTGTCTGTTTCAAACCACGCCAAAATGACTGAACAGATTTTGATAAAATTGGTTAGGGGATAAGCCCTTTAACACTATCCCGTGGGATTAATACGATATACGTTGGCGAAGCCACGGACAGAAACTTATAATTGTACAGAAACTTGTAACTTGATGGTAGCACTGTCTGTGTTTATATTAACTTTCAGTACTTAATAGCTGAACGGATATTGATTGAATTTGTTGCACTGATCCGGGCAACAAATTTCATCATAATCCGGGCAATGATCTCATGGCCTGGTTTAGGAGATAGTTTTTATCCCAGTAACAGGTCGCTATGGGATAGTTCCCGACCTCCATGTGTGCGAATGAAGTCCTCGTACATACATGAACTTGAATAAGTATTATTGCAAAATTAAATAACTGTTATAAAGTCAACGACCTCGTCTGATGAAGATAAATTATAACATGCAAACTTAGATATTTTAGAAGTTACGCGTGGTAATGATTCAAATCATTACAGATATTAATTTAGTTTATTCTTAATCTAATTGAGATCATTAAGAAGTTTCAATTTTGTTTTCTTCAGCTTCAATTTTTGGTTAATAATGGTACATCACTGGGTGTTAATCAAAAATTCTAAGACATATGACATCTACCAATTCGTATTGCCGCGTGTTAGATTAGAGCCCAATCAAGCCCACCTCGGAGATAGGAGGCCTATGAAGGGGTAGTCCCACTGCAATAATAGGCTGCTTATGTAGGCTTTTATGTGGACGTATGACCACAAACGACGCACAAAGAGTATGACGTGAGGATCTTAGTTGGTTCACGTACTGTAACATATGCCCTTTTTTTGGGAAATCAACAAATGACCAGTCCTGTTCTGGGCGGAGCAGAAAGGCGTGTCACGCTTTTACAGACTAAAGCCCGACCGTGTTCCTTCCCTTGCCTGAGCATGTTCTTCTCTATGGAAGAATATATAATATAATAGGCTATATCAGTGATTCCTCCGTACATTAGGTATTGAAGCAGAATAGAACACAATTTTTCATAGTAGATTTACTAAGACACTACAATCCTTCTAATAATCCATACTAATATTATAAATGCGAAAGTAACTCTGTCTGTCTGTCTGTTCCGCTTTCCCGCTTAAACCTCTCAACCGACTTCGATGAAATTTGGCACAGACAATCTTTAGATCCTAGGAAAGGACATAGGCTACCTTTTATCCCGGAAAAAATTGATATTCCCGAGGGAAATCTAAAAAGCGCGATATAACCGAAATGTGAAATATGTGTAATCTGCACAGTCATCAACAACCTTTTTATCGTCCCACTGCTGGGCACAGGTCTCCTCTCATACAGAGAAGGAATAAACAATCTGCACATTACTCAGTAACAATATCCAACAATCCTACGCTATCGTGAACAGTTTATACATTTTTTATAATGCTGTTGGTGCAGGTGAGCAAGTGGAATACACGAAATATATTCTACATGACTTGGACACAGTGTATGACCTATATTAGTGAATATATAATACTAGCTGCGTCACGCGGTTTCACGCGCGTAATTTTTTTAATATGCCCCGCTCCTAGTGGTAGCAGCGTGATGTTAAATAGCCTAAAGCCTTCTTGGATTAATTTGCTATCCAAAGCAAAAATATTTTTGTAAATCGGACCAGTAGTTCCTGAGTTTAGCACGTTAAAACAAACGAACAAATAAACCTCTGCTTTATATATTAGTATAGATTGTTTTTTGGTTATTCGATACTCGAAACACGTATCCAGTATTTTAAAGTAAAGAAGATTTATGTACAAAATTTCAAAAAGATATGATGAAAAACCACAAACTTATGAGCTTGCTATTCTACTTGGTTGTCCCAACAAAAATATGGTCAAAGCTCAGCACGGGCGAGCAAGCGCGGTTCGTTGACCTCTGGCGTTAGCTGTGGCGCAAGGCGGAACTACTATGCTCTATCGTAACCGCTCGGTAACCACTTTGCAACAATTTCTAAATGTATTTGGGAAAAAATATAGCATGGTGTAAATATGATTGGAATCGATTCAATTGCTTATTCTGAACAAACTATTCAGGTTTCGCAAAAACAAAAAATAACTTTTTTTTATAATTATAAACTAGCGCTTGACTGCAATGCTGCCTGATGGTAAGCAGTGATGCAATCGTTGATGGTAAAGCGCGCTAGTTTATTAAGCCCATTCACTTAAAAAACTTAGTGAATAGAAAGGAAGATGGCAGTTGAGCGAGGTGGTGCAATGTTTAACCCAACAACACGACCAACGATTCTGCGCCAGAGGGAGATTGATGGGGAGACCCTCCAGGACCAAACTTGACACATCGACGACACACACGACAACATTTGACACATCGTACCCGGCACACATCGCAACACAACTGCTCAGGCCCGTCCTCCGTCATAACGTTGTATTCACACTGTGTCCTTACACAGTGTTTTATATAGGTACCTACATAGAAATGAATGATTGCAATCGTACAACCACAGTTAATGGTCATTTACGTGGTTGATCGTGTCATGGTTATTTATTATCGTTAGCCGTCAGTATTTCACTGTTGGAGTCAGTCTCCTAAGATACGAGGTCCCTTGCCTACAGATCGCCTTGTGACGCATACTTTATTAATGTAAATGAAATTTTCAATATAAACATCGATCAATGAACGAAGGCATCATGAACATTGACACGCAAACTGTAACCATTGCCTTAATGTTATTCATAAATATGCTGTTTCATTGAAAAGTGGCTAAAATATATTGCTTTTTTTTATGAAAACACTGACCAAAAATTTTAACAGTTGTGACGTTACGGTTGGACTAGTATTCGATTCTGTAGGGAACAAATATTTTTATAACCTATAAGTATTTATATAGTTGTTCCAGGTCTGGCTATTTTCGCCAATCTATACTAATTACCTCTATTTTACCTTATGTTATTAATCCATACTTAACCGATTGTAATGAAATTTGGTACACAGACAGTCTAGAGCCTGAGAAAGGACATAGGCTATAAAACATCCCGCTATGATCAATAGGAGCAGAGCAGGAACAAAACATGTTGCGAAAACGGGAGCAAACACGGCCGTACATATTGCTTCCATTATTTTAACAGGCGCTTATTTTATATCAACTGAACTCTTTCGGTTCGAAGCTTACGCGGCTGAAACCGCGGGGCATCGCTAGTTGTACATAGTTGTTCCCGGTCTGGCTATTTTCGCCAATCTATACTAATATACAAACCTGAAGAGTTTTGAACGCGCTAATCTCAGGAACTACTGGTCCGACTTGTGAAATTATTTTCGCGTTGGTTAGCCCATTAATCAGATATACAGGATAAAATTTTATCCAGTGCACAAACTTTGTCAACTTATAGCTAAATAAGTTTTATAGATAAAAACATTATTACTTTGATATGTTTTAGTACAAAAAAATAGTTATTGATAACGAAAAATGTTTATTATGAAATCGATGTTATGGTCACCGCACGCGGTCCCATTCATGTTCGGCGGAGTGGGGACGGCGGGAACATCACAGGACCCCCGCGCGCCCGCGCCGCCCGCATGTTCACTTCGCGGCCGTATGCTAATATGTACTACGATATTAATATGAATAATTGGTGTCTCTCATTTGCTGATTTTAGAGCGGACAAAAACATGAATTTTTATTTTAAACTAATAATACAGATTTGTTATGTTACTGATTCCGAATTCGCCGAAAATGTAAACGAATACGAATTAATAAAAAAAAAATTAAGTTCACAGTACTTTAACATTTCAGACATTTTTATAATTTTTTCAATAGTTCAAGTCACTCCAAAATCAACTTAATTGTCATCAAAATTAAGCTGATATCAGTGTAATTAATAAAATAGGATGGGGTCATGCAGCAACAGCCCTTCACTCGGCCGTAACTTACATTTAATCAAATCTTTACTAATACATAAAGCTGAAGAGTTTGTTTGTTTGTTTGAACGCGCTAATCTCAGGAACTACTGGTCCGATTAGAAAAATTCTTTTTGCAGTGGATAGCCCATTAATCCAGGAAGGCTTTTGGCTATACACGCACAACAACATCACGCTCGGACCAAAAGGGGCTGAGCATTTAAAAAAAAAACATATCGAAACTTGCTCGGGTGAAATCGCAAGGCGCAGCTAGTGCATTATCAAATGGCCCAGAGTTTCAATTCAACTTAATTATTGTAAATACCGGCTAACTTTTTTCAAAATCTGAACCACATTAGGAATTTCTTCTGTATCGTGGCTGTCTTTACAAACAAACAGCCAGACAGAACTACTTGAAAGTCATACAAATATTTATTCCGTGCGGGAATCGAACCACTGTGCCAGCCGTGTCGGCTAAAACAGTGTACCTATAAAATATGAAATTGCATAGAAGCCATTTATTTTCATAAAATGTCCTTCTTTAACATCAAATCCATCAAAGTCTCGTTCAATTTCAATCAAAGTATAAATGTCGACGAATTTATTGATAACAAGCTTTCTGCCCGCGGCTTCGCCCGCGTGGAGTTCGGTTATATCGCGCTTTTTAGATTTCCCTCGGGAACATCAAATTTTCCGGGATAAAAGGTAGCCTATGTTCTTTCTCAGGGTCTAAAGATTGTCTGTGCCAAATTTCATTAAAATCGGTTGAGAGGTTTAAGCGGGAAAGCGTAACAGACAGACAGACAGACAGACAGACAGACAGACAGACAGACAGACAGACCGACAGACAGACAGAGTTACTTTCGCATTTATAATATTAGTATGGATTAATTTCTGCGCCGAATAAGGTACCTACAGACAACATCACATCAAGCTACTACAATCTGTCAGAGTTATTTATTAGATTTGCAACTTCATCTCTAAAGTGTTAAGGCTCAGTGTTGATTGAGAATATTTGACAGGTCGTGGTAGCTTGACCTGCTGTCGTCCGTACTTGATGTTTTTATAGTTTTTGTCATTTGTATTTATTTTTGTATTAATTTCTAAGTTAATTTGATTTTAGGCTAAAAAAGAGATGTCTTTGCCATAGACATTCACTCTATTTACCTTTTAAAGCCCTTTATTGTAAGACGATAAAAAAGTTGGACAGTAAGCATATTAAAAAAAATAACGTAGCAACATACCTACTTGTTTTTGTTTTTAAATAGTAACATTGCCTACCTTTAAAAAAAACTATCCTGCAGGGTATTAGTGTAACACAGTTGGCTTCTTTTTGGCAGTTTACTAACATTAATTGCGTTATTTATGTTGTTGAGAAGACACATTTATCGAACATATGGAGCAATGGTTTAGCAATATGATTCAAAATTATTCATATTGGTAGTAACAGTATGCAATTAGGGTGCCACACAAAATTATTCATATTGGTAGTAACAGTATGAAATTAGGGTGCCACACAAAATTATTCATATTGGTAGTAACAGTATGCAATTAGGGTGCCACACAAAATTATTCATATTGGTAGTAACAGTATGCAATTGGGTGCCACACAAAATTATTCATATTGGTAGTAACAGTATGAAATTAGGGTGCCACACAAAATTATTCATATTGGTAGTAACAGTATGCAATTAGGGTGCCACACAAAATTATTCATATTGGTAGTAACAGTATGCAATTAGGGTGCCACACAAAATTATTCATATTGGTAGTAACAGTATGCAATTAGGGTGCCACACAAAATTATTCATATTGGTAGTAACAGTATGAAATTAGGGTGCCACACAAAATTATTCATATTGGTAGTAACAGTATGAAATTAGGGTGCCACACAAAATTATTCATATTGGTAGTAACAGTATGCAATTAGGGTGCCACACAAAATTATTCATATTGGTAGTAACAGTATGCAATTAGGGTGCCACACAAAATTATTCATATTGGTAGTAACAGTATGAAATTAGGGTGCCACACAAAATTATTCATATTGGTAGTAACAGTATGCCACACAAAATTATTCATATTGGTAGTAACAGTATGCAATTAGGGTGCCACACAAAATGGTAGTAACAGTATGCAATTAGGGTGCCACACAAAATTATTCATATTGGTAGTAACAGTATGCAATTAGGGTGTCACCTTAATTTTCTGTTTGAATGGGATATATCTCATCATCATCTCAGCGTTAATCCCAGTCGCATCCGAAGCTTATTCAGCTTTGGAGTCTGGGATTCGCTTTACCAGTCTAACTGCTAAGTTTTGGCTAAACTTCTATAAATTCCGTGAAGCGACTGCCGTCTGACCTCCACAACCCGAAAACGATATCGAAGCATTGTAGTTAAACCAATTGTTGGACTTTTGAGGGCTCCAACAACCCGTAACGACTGCCATTAGATGTTCGTATGGCAATCGGGACCATAGATCACGACCAGACCAGTGCAAATATTCATATTCATGCATACAAATACTTGAATTGCGCGGGGATCGAACCCACAGGTGGGGTATATCTACTAAGGCAAAACTTCGAAGACATGTGACATCTACCAGCCCGCACTGGGACAGCGTGGTAGATTACGGTCTACCCTCTCTCATCGAGACGAGGCCTGTGGACCAACAGTGGGAACAATATAGGCTGATTATATAGTTATACAACATCTAATGTAATTGGGTTGTATGTTGTATCCTAAAAAATAATTTAATGTCCATCAGATAGATTTATAAAAAATATTGAACACGCATTTTTTTTAGTTTTTTCTTTCATTCAAATACTTAGGAAGTTATATCGATTTGAAATGTCGCATGACGTCTCGTAATTAGCCTCCACTCAGTAGCTTTAATACGCTATACCTCAGTAATTTTTGGTAATTTCGACAAAATAAAAAATACGGTTCCTAATTTTTTTTTATTATCTATAAGACGGGCTAATTATTTTTGTGATTTTCATACCTTGGATACATCCCTATTAACCGATAGCCTTAAACACCCTAATTAGAATATTATATTATCATCATAATACTTACGTACCTACACTGATTTTTTAATTTAAAATTTATATGCAAAACATATATACCAATTCTTGGAGAACGAAGGCCTTCACGTTCTTGGAATAAGGTTTATTTTACTTTATTTTGTATTCTATACTTAATTAAATTTGTATGAATAAAAGTAAAACTACGAATCTAAAAGTTTGTAGATACAAACAGCAGGGTTAATATGACAATAATTTCCGTAGTTTTAATTATATTTGCGATAAAAAATTACCTATATTAAAAATGATATTTAATAAACCGATTCAGTAAATGATTCTGAACAAACCATTTTTAGGAAGCGCGTTAATTAATTTAGATGTTGTTTGTATATCTACTACAGATAGATCTCTCTTTAACCATTCGGTAAAGACGAGCGTGATGGTATGTTTGTTAGAACAATCGCATCGCAAGTCGCACGCGCTAAACGGTTTCCTTACGTGAGCTATCTTCGATAATGTTTCATAGATTTTGAGCAAATCCACGTCGCTCACGTAATATTATACGTGTCATATATGAGATTGTGCAAAAAGACGGTGTTAGGCATTCCTTTAATATAGGTATTTTAAAATATTTCCGCTTTTACATAATTATTCTTGATAACGTGCTATTTGTATTTCTGGTTAATGTGTTTTCTCGGTGGCATCCCCCATCAGACAAAGTCTTGCCGCCAAGCGATTCGTCGTGTTCCGGCATGATGTCTGGTGTAGCCGTAAGGAGGACGGGTCTGAGCAATTGTGTTGCTATGTGTGCCGGGTACGATACACCAAATGTTATTTGTCGGGAGTTTGTTCGTGGAGGGTCTCCAGATCAATCTCCCTCTGGGGCAGCATCGCTGGTCGTGCTGTCCGGTTTAGAATTGCCCCACCTCGCTCAACTGCCGTCTTCCTTCCTATTCACTAAGTTTTTTTAAGTGAATAGGCTTAATAAACTAGCGCGCTTTACCATCAACAATTGCATTACCGCTTACCATCAGGCAGGATTGCAGTCAAGCACTAGTTTATAATGACTTAAAAAAAAAGATATTGGAAAAGAAAGAAAGAGAATGTATTTCGACGGACAGCCTCCGTGACGTAGCGGTAGCGAACGCGGCCGCTGCGCAAGGTGGCGCGGGTTCGTTCCCCGCACAGTGCAAGTATTTGTATGCATGAATATGAATATTTGCACTGGTCTGGTCGTGCCTCGGAAAGCACGTCAAGCCGTTGGTCCCAGTTACCATACGAACATCTAATGGCAGTCGTTACGGGTTGTTGGAGCCCTCAAAAGTACAAGAATTGGTCTAACTGCAATGCTTCGATATCCCCTTCGGGTTGTGGAGGTCAGACGGCAGTCGCTTCACGGAAAATATCGAAGTTTAGCCAAAAATCGGTAGTCGGGCTGAGAAAGCGAACCCCAGACTCCAAAGCTGAAAAAGCTTCGGATGCGACTGGGATTAAGGTTGAGATGATGATGAGAATGTATTACGACGGGTCAGGGGGGTAATCGCGCTAAATAAAACAGTAGAAGTTCAACTCTTGTTCGTATCTAATCCAGTTAAAGTCATGTTTTAGTTTCGATCACATTTCGTATCGCGCTAAAGTTTTAACTTCGATTAAAGTAAAATCAATGTATGAGTAATACATTTCGTCAGATAAGTAATTAAAACTAAATAAATTATAAGTAAATCTAATCGTTTAGACGTAAGTTTGACAAATGGTACAGAAAAAGTTAGCTTTGTTTCAATTTTTTCATTTGACAGCGGTTACGTTCCAATTGCGATCGAGTTATGGTTAAACCATCTGTCAAAAGGTTAGCGCGATACGAAACATAACAAAAGTTATGGTTTGGTTCTGATCCAATTCTGTTTTGGTTGAAATATTTTAGCGCGATTGCCCCTCTGAGCAGTTGTGTTGCGATCTCTGTCGGGTAAGATGCGCCAAATGTTGTTGTGTCGGGAGTTTGGTCGTGGAGGTCGCCAGATCAATCACTCTTTGGCGCAACATCGATGATCGTGTTGTTGGGTTACTTGCTGAACTGCCGTCATCCTTCCTATTCACTCTCAGTTTTTTTTTTTGTTTTGTGAATGTGCTTAAAAAACTAGCACGCTTTACCATCAACGATTGCATCACTGCTTACCATCTGGCGCGATTGCGGTCAAGCACTAGTTTGTAGTTATTAAAGAAAAATAAGGATTTGTACAGATGTGACATATATGTATATCAAAAACCGAAAAATCGGAATACGTGTGATTAGGTACCTACTCCCTTATTGTTTGTGAAAAATTTAAGCACAAAATAAATTGTAAATACCGAAGTGGTAATAAAATGCAATTTTATACTCATATATGAATACTAAATATTTGGCAGTCGCCAGACCCAATTAATTAAAGAATTTGTTTTTCTTTATTCACGAGTTGACATAATAACCATTAAAAGATATACGCATTCTGCACAAGCCACGGCTCATTCCGAGATCACGTTTGATAATAAAAGTAAATATATAATAAAAAATTGTACATGTGTTATTGAAACCCACTTTGACAACAACACCCAGACCAGTTCGCATTATAAAAAATAGGTGTGTCACCAACAACTTAATAATATAGGTAACTAACTAACCATAATAACATTTTCTTACTTCTAAATTTGGACATTATGCAAATGCATATTTTTTAAGCGGACATAGTCGCGAGTAGAAGCTATAATTAGATATGTATAATCATCATTTCAACCGAAAGATCTCTACTTTTCTCAAAGTAGAGTTCCCGACAGTACCTACACAAACAAGATTAAGATTACATATACACATGATTTATCCATACTAATATTATAAATGCGAAAGTAACTCTGTCTGTCTGTCTGTCTGTTACGCTTTCCCGCACCTCTCAACCGATATTGATGAAATTTGCCACAGACAATCTTTAGACCTCGAGAAAGAACATAGGCTACTTTTTATCCAAAACATTTTTATGAAAAATTTGATGATCCCGAGGGAAATCTAAAAAGCGCGATATAACCGAACTCTACGCGGGCGAAGCCGCGGGCGGAAAGCTAGTAGTATATATTAGATTATTTTGATTATTATGCAATATGTAATGAAAACTCTGTCCGATCTGTAAAGGTATTGTTAGGTATCGATAACTGATTCTACTAATGCCTACAAAGCCGGGCAAAACTGAAATAAAAAATCTCCCTAAAAAAATAAATATTATTTCGCAAAAAGGGGTAACTTAAAACATGTGCGGTAGGCCACACATGCGCGGGCGAACGGGGGCAGGGCACGCGGAACGCGGCCGCTATTCGCTCATAATAATATCGTAAAAATGGCGTTGTCACTTTTTAAAAAAACACCGAATTTTGTGGAAGTTGGAATTAATTGGCGGGAAAAAAATGATTATTTCAAAATTCATTAGTATTGTTGTAGTGTTTGTTGTTCCTGAGTTTTAGCGAGAAAGAAAGAAAAAGTATTTACTGTGACTCTTATAAGAAAATCATAAAACCAAACTAAGTTAAACACTATAAATAAATACAAATAAACAATCAGAAAGTCCTATACGAGGTCAAAAGGCTCCTATCTCAGCACAATGATTCGACAGTATCAAAATAAAATACGCCCCCTAATCGGCGAACACATTTTTGTCCAACGATTGCGACTAGTTGGGATCGTTTGGACGGAACGGACCAATAGGCGGTCTGAACGATCCCAACTGATACCAACTAGTCGCAATCATTTGACAAAAATGTGTTCGCCGATTAGGGGGCCGGTCACCAATTAGAATAAAATAGGGATTGCGATAAAAAAAAAATTGTAAAGGTTTCGCGCCAATGTCTTTTTTAATACATTTTTAGCTAATAGTTCAATTTAAAAAAAATAGACAGGAATAAGTCGAGGTGTTGATAATTATTTTTATTCTACTTACGAAAAAAAAAGTTTTCAACCTTTATCAAACAAAAATTAAAAAAGAACGTTTTTCCCTAGAGGAAACTGTGCTATTTTTTCCATTACTCGGACTGATACGCTACAATGACGGTTTGTTTGGACATGAGAAGAAAAAAAAATTCCAAGCCAAATTCGGCTACATAGCATAACCTCATAATCACATAATCAATGATAGTTTGACCCAAGATTAAACTTATTTTTACAATGAAAGTAGCACATTGCCGCGTTCCTAATAACTTATCAATTGTTCCCTTTTTTCCAATGAAAACAAAGGCAATGCCAAAAAATAACTTCATATTCAGCTACTTCTTTTCCTTCTCTTGTCTCCTTACTACTGGTATACAGATCTCCTCTCTGTGATAGGAAGGTAGGTTGGTAGATGTCACATCATATCTTCGAATATTTGGTTCTTGGACACGCAGGGTTCCTCACGGTATTTCCCTTCATTATTTCGTGTTAAGAAGAATTAATGCTATAATTTTCATTAGATGCCATTTCATCCTCATTTTCCCGCTTTCTGGCTCATTCTTCCACAATACCGTTAGCTATCAAACTCTTATTACTTATGCATATAATATTACATACACCATACATATAACAATAATAATTAGAAAAACAGAACCACCACCTTTATTACCATAATCGCCTTCTATTAAGAGGTAGCATTATCAATAATTTCAATACAAACTAATCATTTCACCGTATAATCGCAGAAATTACATACGTAGGTATAGACCCAGCGGGCTTTGTCAACAGCCCAAGGAAGAAGTAACACACCTAAAAAACTTTCACATAACACATAATCAGCCTATAATGTTCCCACTAGTGGGACACAGGCCTCCTCTCGATATGAGGAAATGGGCCGTAATCTACCACGTTGGCCCAGTGCGAGTTGGTAGAACGACGAACTTTCGACGCTACGAATTTTATAAGTAAACTTTCAGTGCTGCCGGACGCCGGCGATTCTTACTTTGTATAAAAACCTTATATTGGCTAAAGAAGTTGAAAGTTCCTTGGTTTATCCCAATTTATATTATTTAGAAGGCAATAAAGCTTGGGACTGGGCTGCTCGCTCTGCTAAGCATTGTTATTAAGCAATATGCGTAATTATAACGTAAATCATTGCAAACATTTTAATTTTTAATGTCTGGACTTGAAACAAGACTATGATCCCTGAGGTTGTTTCGGCTATTTCTTCTCAGAGGTTGTCAGTTAGGAAATGCCGGCTTCATCTAGTTAAAAAAGAAAAAAAATATATGACATGTAAAAGTGATCAGTGATCCTACTTGCTTGATAGACGATTTCATTTTATTTCATTTATTTTGAAGGTAAGAAATATTTTGTATTTCATACAAACAAAACGCACATTGCAATTAAATACCATAAAATCATAAAAAAAATACATAAAAAAATAATATCACCAAAAGTCTCGCACTCGAACATGCAGAATATTTTTTTTTATTATTAAATTATAAACTACCGCTTGATCGCAATCCCGCCTGATGGTAAGCAGTGACACAATCGTTGATGGTAAAGCGCACTAGTTTATTAAAAGCCTATTCACTCTAGCCTTGAAGACACTCAAATTGTATTTATTTTGTATTTTATACTAGCTTTCCGCGCGCGGCTTCGTTCGCGTGGTGATCGGTTATATCGCGCTTTTTAGATTTCCCTCAGGAATATAATTTTTTCTGGAATAAAAACTACCTTAATATTTAATCCGGACTTTTAACTTTACGTTTGAATAATTTCAAAGCAATCAGTTCAGTAGTTACGGCGTGAAAGCGGAACAAACAAAGTCACTTTCCGATTTATAATATTAGTAAGGTACTTTTCTATTGCTCATTATCTGGGTACTCCTTTTCTACCAAATTATCTCTCACACAGCCTATTTTTTCTATAAGCTTCCCCTACTGGAGTATTTTTCAATTGCAGTTTCAACTTTTGAAAGTACAATATTGTCGATGACTATACCTAACAGCAATCACTAAAGCTCAGGGATCGCGAAAGGCTTTTTTAACCCCCTTAACAACTTAATCTGGTTTTTATGAGTCTCGCCAATTTTACTAGACAGACTGATATTTAAATTAGAACATACCCTTACTTATCTCTTAGAAAAATCTTAAGCCGGGCTTAAAATAATCTCTGGTAGTTCAGACCACGTAATTAAAACTTTTTTTGGCTACGATTAAGTAGTTAATCCTATATTTGAAAGGATTAGAGGAAAGTTGGTAGAAGTATTTAATTATATAAGATTCTAAGGGGACGTAGGGTGAAAGAACCAGTGATGGACAAGACCCCAGTGATGGACATTTTTCCCTTTATTCAAAAAAAAAACAAACCTTGCACACTCATATTTTGGTATGGCAACACTTAATCAAAGAGACAAACCTTCTATTCGCCTCATAATTATACGGCAGTGCGATCGGCCATTTTGTTTCAAGATGGCGACGTAAACATTAGAGAAAGTTAGTGTTCCTCTAGAAAAATTCAATTTTGCTGACGTAATCGTTAAGAAGGTGAGTTCATTTTTTTTTAAATTACATGTTTGTTATTTATTGTAATTGAATTCTAATTAATTTCAAAGCTTAGCATTGAAATGAGAGATATAATTTGTAATTGGTCCCGCTCATTATCACGCATTTCTTAAGATTATAGCCAGTGTCATTAACTGGTTCTGACATACATACTTTCTCCAGTAATGGACACATGTCCATAATATTTTTTTTTAGGATTTCTTGAGTTGGCACACCGTTCTGATTCCTTTTCCCATGCAGTTTAATTTCATTTCTAGATTAAACAAATTAGAGTCCATATACCAGTAAAGAACAAAGTGTCGATTACTGGATCCAATGAGTTTCCATTACTAGTTTTTATGTTTTCTTTCAGATGGCTCCGAGAAAAAACTATACGCCAGAACAGATGGACCATGCGGTGAAAGCTGTTCGCAATGGAGAGAAGGTTGCCGTTGCTGCTAACTCATTTGGGGTGCCTCGTGTAACTCTTTATAATAAAATATCAGGAAAGACTCCTATAAAATGTACAATGGGGCCTAACACGGTCCTTTTAAATGAGCATGAAGACATTTTGGTCAGGTGGCTCTTGGCCATGGCTGAAAAACACTTTCCCATTTCAAAAGATTGTCTATTAGACAGTGTGCAAAAAATAATAAAGGATGAAAAAATATCGAACCCCTTTACAAACAACAGACCTGGAAAAAAGTGGTGTAAATTATTCCTACAAAGGCATCCAATTTTGACTGCAAAATTGCCGGAAAATCTATCTATGGCTCGGGACAACGTATCTGAAAAAGATATAAGAAAGTGGTTTCAGGAAATAGATGGCTATTTAGAAAAAAATAATTTAAAAGAAATTGTCAAATACCCAAACCGAATGTTCAATGCTGACGAGAGTGCATTTTTTTTATCGCCAAAACCTGGCCGTGGTATAGGGAAAAAAGGGGATAAACATCTTTACTCTGCATGTGGTGACGAAAAAGAAAATCTCACAGTCTTATTTACCGGAAATGCTGCAGGACAACTTGCTCCACCCATGATAGTTTACAACTACGAACGAATCCCGTCACATATCGCACTCAGTGTGCCTGAAAATTGGGCGATAGGGAAGTCTGAAAGTGGTTGGATGTGCAGCAGCACATTCTATGAATATGTGACTAATATCTTCAACCCGTGGCTGGAAAAGGAGAAAATACAGAAGCCAATTCTATTTTTTTTAGATGGCCACAAATCACATCTTACTTTGCACCTCTCGAAATTTTGTGCACAAAATGGCATTGAAATAATAGCTTTATACCCTAATTCCACACATATCCTTCAACCACTGGACTTGGCAGTTTTCCGACCGCTAAAAGTTCTCTGGAAACAAGCAGTAAATGAATGGAAATTGGAGAACCTTGGTAAAAGTATTAAAAAAGAAACGTTTGCTCCAGTATTGCAGAAAGCAGTTACAAAACTAAAGGAAGATTGCATCAAAAATGGTTTCAAAGCAGCAGGCTTGTATCCATTCGGACCTGAATATATTGATATGACTAAAACCAAACATAGAGTATACGAAGAGTCTATTATTTCTAATCCTGAACAGACGGCATTCATGAAATATTTAGAAAGCGATATAGTCAAAGTATTTTCTGTAGAAAAGCTGAATTTTTTTAACAAACTTTTCTACGAGAACAGAGACACACTTGAACACTGTCTCCCCATTGAAGATACATCCTTATACGTTGTTTGGGCCAAAAATAAAAGTCAATGTGGTTTCTACATCCCTCCGATCAATAATCGGCCAGATTCTGAACCAACATTACGAACGACGATTCCTGAGCCTATCGATAATAATTCATCTGTTACTGGAAATGACGGTCTATCCCGCAGCCCGCCTCAAAACCAAGATAAAGAATCGCAGAATGCTTCAATACCCGAAGAAAACCACACTGACCATGAAAGTTCCAATAGACCTCAAGATGCTGTTCAGTTTCAGTCTGCAATGTCACCTATGCTGGAGCTCGACAATGATTATGCCCTTGTATTTGAAAATGAAATGGCTGGCATTTCAAATTACACCTATTCTACAACTCTAACACATAATTCAAAATCAAATTCCTATTGCAGATTACTTACAAAAGAACACCCAACCACCAACCACAACATTTCCGAAAGTGTTTCACCTCCAAAAATATTCAATGAAGTGTTTTCAGATGGAAACATTGCTATACCGGGAACAAGCAACTACCGTACAAATACAATTACACCTCGAAAGAAGGCAATGGATGCTGCTTTGGGAATCATTGTACCATCTCCATTCAAAAGAAACCTATTTTGGCCGGAAAACGAGCAATGCAAAAAGAAAACAAGGATCAAAAGAGAAAAGATACCAGCGGCTGTAACGAGCAAAGCATGGAGAGAATACTATGAAAAGAAAGAAATAGAAAAAAAGAAACGAGAACAAGAAAAGGCCGAAAGAGCAAAGATAAGACAAGAAAAGAAGATATTGAAGGAGAAAACTGCCGAGGAAAGAAAACTACTAAAACAGAAAATAAGTAAAGAAAAACAATGTAAACCAGATATAAAAGTAAAAAGAAAAGTGGCATTTTGTGACGATTCTTCAGAAGACTCCGAAATGGAGGTTCAGTTTGTTGAAAGTGGAGATAGTTGTGTAGAAGAAATTGATTTGGATCTTTCAGAAGGAGAAGAAGAAGCAATAGAACTGTCTTTAGATCAAAAAAATAAGCATAAACCAATTACTAAGAAGCAACAACGCCAACCTAAAAACCAACCAACCAACCTAAAGCGACAAAGAACCTCTGATTCAGACATGGATGTTCCTTTGATGAAATTAAACACTTCAAAGTCTGTAACGGGACCAAAGATTAGTTCAGGATGTTACGTAATAGTGATGTACGAAGGTGAATACTTTCCTGGGAAGGTAGAGAATGTGAATGATAAACTGTATGAAGTTACGACAATGAATTTGTCGACGGGAAATTCATTTAGGTGGCCCAAAACGCCTGACAAAATATGGTACAGAGAGGACCAAATCATTGAAAAGACTAACGAGCCTGTGTGTATTAATAAAAGAGGTTTCTATAAAGTTAAGGAAATGGACAAGTATTTACCTGATATATTATATACTTAATCACAATTTTTTTTTTATTATTGAATGTTTAGCAGTTAACTTAGTTTTTTAGGAAAGTTAAGTTTCCATGATTTTAACTGTTGTTTATTCTTACTTATTTGAATAAATATTTCTTTGTTGTTTCGCTTATGTTAGATCTCATGATTATTACTTACTACAATTTTATTACCTACGGGTTACTACTGATTTCGAATATGTTTATTTCAGAAAGTTATTATATTTCCTATAATTTTATGAAACACAAAAGTTTTTTGTTGTTTAATGTTTAGTTTTGTTTTAAAGTACGTAAATCTCAAGACTGATTATAATTATTTATACGAATACTAAGTTTTGAATAAGATACAAAAATCTTATTCAAAACCCGTTTTGTTTTAGTTTTGATGTTTAGTTTGAGGCAGTTGTATGTAAACAGGCAGGTAGGCAGTTGTGTGTTGTTGTGTCAATATTTAATGATTACGTAGGTACCTCTTTTAATTTAAATTAATATAATTATTCAAATAAACTGTATTAATTTATTTTTTTCCCTACAAATCCTAAATACTACATATATAAGTCATAATTAGTATTTATGTTGTTCGGTGTCGATGACTGGATGTCCATTACTGGGTAACTGTCGGCCACTGGGTATGGACAACTGGATCCCAGGTGTCCATAACTGGTGATTTTAGTTTCTTTTATATTTTGTCAATTTTCTAATAAATTATTACCTATACTTCAATTGTAAATCATTGTGCTCATTCTTGAGAATATTGGTTGTTATTTGTACTAAGTGCTGTTGAACTGAATTTTGCAGTTTATTTTTTATCAATTTTTATTACGAACACAGTCCTAAAAGTGTCGATAATTGGATCATTCACGTTGGGTTTCAGTTTGTAATAGTCTGACACGGCCTGCCACCCCGCGCAGAGCGGGAGAAGTCATTTGATGACTTCCCGTTCAAAAAACTGTAAACGTTAATAAAATTACAAGAGATGCTCCCTCTCTTGTACTTTTATTAACGTTTACCGTTTAACCTCGATCTATCAAAAATATATTTCATGATGCAAGCGGGATCAAAGGTGTATCACGGGGATGACAGGCCTTGACTCGGTGAAGAACTGCGCGTTGAATGAAATGAACACCGGTATTTTTAATCTGTAACAATTCAGTATCTCTTTCTTGCCTCTACAGTGGAGGAAGTCCAAGAGGAGTATTAGAAAATAGGGCAGTAATGCCCTACAAACTGCGAATTGCGGATATAAGATTGATCCGCACTATTCCTGTAAAGGAATAGTGCGGATCAAACTTATATCCGCAATTCGGATTTGACTGGTATGAACTGTGCAAACGCTCTTAGGCTGATATTCATCATTATCAACCTTTTTTATCGTCCCACTACTGGGCGCAGGTCTCCTCTCATACAGAGAAGGATTGAGCGTAATCACCACGCTTGCTCAATGCGGGTTGGCGATTTCAGACTTAAAGTCCAGGTTTCCTCAAGATGTTTTCCTTCACCTTCAGTCATTATTCGTGTCCAAGATATACTTAGAAAGTACATATAACTTTAGAAAAGTTACATTGGTACTTGCCTGACCTGGAATCGAACCCGCGCACTCATACTTGAGAGGCTGGTGTTTTAAACACTAGGCTAGACTCGACCAGGCTGATATTAGCTACAGAATATTACTTTGATTTATCAGCAACTTAGCATCGTTTAATGTATCTGTAGTATGTCTTATCGACACCTCCTACGTACAACTAAGTAACTGAAAAATGCAAATTTTATAGCAGAGCGAATTGAAGATTTCACTTTTTTTGAATCGCCATAACTAAGCCCCTTTATGGAATTAGAATATAATATTTGGTGAGCGGGTTTAAACTTAAGTGTAATTTATAATGAAGAATATATTTTGTGTCTAAATCTTCAAGTTTTTGTTTTATTGTACATGCATACTTTTACTGCGTTGTAAAAAACAATCAAAATATGCTAACTGGCACATACACATTTCTTCATTGGAATATTCAGGCACCCTATTGCTTTAACTGCCAGATACGTACTTATAATCGGTAAAGTCAATTGTAATATCCTGTGTATCTGATACTTACATAATTTATCACCGTAATTATTATAAATTTCAACCGTTTCAAGTGTCAAAAAGTAACATTATATATTATTGTATGTTCATAACACCGAAGATCTTATGAAATATTAATTAAAAATGGTATCTACCTACTTACTGGTAATCAGACCTTTCTCTTTTGTTTAATTAGGTATAAGTTCTTATTGAACTGGAAATCACTTATATAAAACTAAACTAAAAAAGAAATAATATTCTTTAACTTAAGAAACTGCCTTAAAGGCAGTTTTTGTTAATTTCGTAAAAAGGGGTTGGTCTCAAAATAAATTCTTAAAATATCGTAATGTTAATTCTAAATATAATGAACATGTAAAATTATTACTTATCAATTAATATAAATCAGTCCTTTCACAAAGTTATTTGGACATTCTTGCACTGAGATGAAATTTAATATGATCGGTACTTATTACTGAACTATCATTGTGTACTTACTTATAATGATTTTAACAAGGTCTCATTCTATATTATTTTACTTATTAAGTAATAAAATTGCACGTTTTATCATTAACTAGCTGAGCCACGCGGCTTCACCCGCGTTTTTTTTTTAATATGCCCTGCCCCTATTGGTCCTAGCATGATGTAATATAACCTTAAGCCTTCCTGGATTAATGGGCTATCCAACGCAAAAAGAATTTTTCAAATCGGGCCATTAGTTCCTGAGTTTAGCGCGTTCAAACTAACAAACTCTTCAGCTTTATATATTAGTAGTATAGAGGACTAATGACCGCAACAGTAATTAACTAATCAGTACAGCGATCACAAGATGTTTTCTTCATTCATGTTCTTCGTCTTCTTTATCTTCATTGTCATGTTGGTTCTCATTGCTGCCCTCTATCAAACTCATGTAAAAGTCATGATAAACAGATGGTTTACTTAATATTATTTCGGCATAAGTAAGTCTTCTTTATCTTCATTGTCATGTTGGTTCTTATTGCTGCCCTCTATCAAACTCATGTAAAAGTCATGATAAACAGATGGTTTACTTAATATTATTTCGGCATAAGTAAGTCTTCTTTATCTTCATTGTCATGTTGGTTCTCATTGCTGCCCTCTATCAAACTCATGTAAAAGTCATGATAAACAGATGGTTTACTTAATATTATTTCGGCATAAGTAAGTCTTCTTTATCTTCATTGTCATGTTGGTTCTCATTGCTGCCCTCTATCAAACTCATGTAAAAGTCATGATAAACAGATGGTTTACTTAATATTATTTCGGCATAAGTAAGTCTTCTTTATCTTCATTGTCATGTTGGTTCTTATTGCTGCCCTCTATCAAACTCATGTAAAAGTCATGATAAACAGATGGTTTACTTAATATTATTTCGGCATAAGTAAGTCTTCTTTATCTTCATTGTCATGTTGGTTCTCATTGCTGCCCTCTATCAAACTCATGTAAAAGTCATGATAAACAGATGGTTTACTTAATATTATTTCGGCATAAGTAAGTCTTCTTTATCTTCATTGTCATGTTGGTTCTCATTGCTGCCCTCTATCAAACTCATGTAAAAGTCATGATAAACAGATGGTTTACTTAATTTCTGTTATCCGGGTTTGTATTGGCACAGGTGAGCTAACTGGCATGACAACGTTTGGAGTAGGAGCTGGTGATATATCAAAATCTAACTGAGCAATGGCTTGAGCTATGACTGACGAGAAATTTGGTGACTCAATAGAAATGTAATTTCGAATGCTTAAACTAACATTGGTCATCATGGGTGATTGTGACGTTATTGTTACTAATGTGGGGTCATGAGAGTTACTCGTCAAAATCACTGGAGCTGTATGGCTTGTGACTGTTGGGTAATATGTTCTGGAACATTCTGAGGGTTTAAGATAGTTTTGTGCAGTACTTGTTTCTTCGTCACTGTCTTCTATGAATTCCATCATTTGTTGCAAGTCTTCATCAGTGAAATATTTTGAGAAGTGTACTGGAGTATCTGAAACATTCAAACCACAATAAAACACTCAGTTTTCTACGATAATCAATATCATTTCATAAAAGTAAAGCTATGTAAGTATACAGATATATATTAATAATCAAGTTAAAATCCAATGTAAAACAATGTATGTGTTAGTTAACTGAATTTATTTTAAAACCATTCCGTAGAATAACCATGTAAGTGCCTAGATACATTTTTCGCTCAAACTAAATTCCGACGTAAAAATATGTAACTTCGTAGTTACATATTTATGCATCGGGAATGATTAAATTTCAATAATGTCGTCAAAATGATAGATTTTCATTCTATGACGTGTTCAAATATATACAGTATAGAAAGATATCTCAATTTATGGGTGCGCTTAATATATATACTTTAATAATTATAAAATATTTAGTTAATATTACTTACCTTGCCTTGATGGCGAGTCTATCTGGTCTGATGTTACGCTTACTATTTGGTCCACAGCATTTTTGGTCTCTTAATTGCATCTTCCCTTAATGTAGTTAAAAATTTATAACGTTTACCCGACATGGTAAAAAACAACGCAACACTCGCGCGCACAACTCTCTACCCGCCGGAGAACTGACTATCCGGCAGTTACCCGGACCGCGCGCACTTTCCCCCCGCGTTAAAGTATGTAACTGGTACTTAAATTGTTGTACGCTGTGTTTTTTTGTCAGCTTATGTAGATAAACAATTATACGTTTGAGAAAAAAGTATGTTAGGTTAATTGAAAAAATAAAATAAAAATGTATGTGGTAAATATACGTACATAGATGCCAAAAATGCAATAAAAACCATTTCGTGTATCTGGCAGATACATACGTATACTTAGTGGGTGTCGTTATAACAATAAAGTGATAAGTTCTAAACATATTAGTTATTATTATATTACAAAAGCATGGTACATAAGTCAAACAATACTAACCAGCGTCTTCTTTGACTAAGTCTATCTGTGACTTTATTTTATTTCTATTGTGCAGCATATGCCGTATGTAAGTTATGGTTAAATTTTAGGATATTTTACAGGCAATTAAACCGGACTCCGTGGGACCAATTCGTAAAAGCGAAAAAAATATCATACGTTTATTCAAGCTTCAATACCTTCTCGACCCAATTTTTTACGATTTTGGTCCCACGAAGAAAGTTGTTCAGAGTAATGATCTACAACACTTCCTTCAATTTGCCCACATCTTTAAAATAGACGCTGTAATAGATGTCATCTCATGCCCGTACCAAGCCGTTATAAGTAGAATATTAGCTAGGTACATATAATCGACCTCGTAATTTTGCTTTATCATCCTAAGTTTAAATGCCAGTTTCTAGACTTCTAATGATAAAGTATGAGACATTTAAATAGTTTCAACCTTAAAATCAAAACCAAAAATCGTTCAACATTCAATAAGGCTGAGAATCAGAATCCAATAAACGGTAAACACACATACGCAAGACCATAGAGCTAAGAAAATATATCTAAAATCTTTTGTTTCAATATTCAACATTACAATATGGACGTAACATTGGTCCCGAACTACCAATCTCTATCTAATATTTGGTTTCTTCGGTGCCATTTGGGTCAATCTCGTCTTTAACTTCTCCTCATTTTATTTAGATTCAATTAAAGTTATAATTGGCTACAGTTACGCAAGTTAGTCTCATCGAGACTACAAAACTAAGTATACGAACAAACTAACTAATCATGTGGTCTAGCAATTACGAAGTCCGCTATAATAGAAACGCATATGTACGTCGTACAAAGTCCGACCCTTTGTTCTAACGCCCCCGGGCTGTACGTTTGACAACGGTTGAAAATCCCGGAAAGAGCTTCATATAATCCTTACCATACCTGTAAACTGGTAATATTACATCTTAGTAATCTTGTATCTGACTCGACACTATTATTTTTGCTCTCTATATTTTATGTTCATTTAATATCCAAGTATGTACTACATCTTCGGAAAGTATTCTAAGCCGTTAGTTCCGGTTGCGATTCCAAGATGTTTGACAGTAATTACGGATAGTCAGAAGCCCAAAACTCTGACAACCTAATCTCACTATCATCATCATCAACTTTTTTATCGTCCCACTGCTGGGCACACGTCTCCTCTCATACGGAGAAGGATTGAGCGTAATCACCACGCTTGCTCAATGCGGGTTGACGATTTCAGACTTAAAGTCCAGGTTTCCTCAAGATGGTTTTCCTTCACCTTTTTTAATCTGTCATTGGTGTCCAAGATATACTTAGAAAGTACATATAACTTTAGAAAAGTTACATTGGTACTTGCCTGATCTAGAATCCAACCCGCATCTCACCAAGGGCTGTCCACCAGTACCCAGTGTGACCCAGTAACTGGGTTGTAGAGGTAAGATAGGCAGTCGCTTGATGGTATTCACCTGAATGCGGTTAAACTGGTAGCTGACTCAAACATGTTCAAAATAGGTAGATGATAAGTGTCAAGTCTTATGACGTAGTGAAGTGAAGTGTTACTGCTGGATGGCGAGTTTGTTCTATTATCTCAAAATCGTAGCTGAACTGAGCAGTTACAGTATAGATGCTCGGGATTGACAGCTTACTTCAAGATAACTTTACCAAAGTTTTTACTTTGAGGCTTTTCCAAATTAGATTGCCTAGTTGTCAAGTAGGTTTTAAAGGATTCCTTCATTATGTGCCCAGCTTTTAACTGCATGACGTTCAGTATTTTAATGCTTTAACTAAAATACAATTATTATGCATTTAATCGTACGTGGTAGAGTATGCGTAGCAACACATAATGTGTTTAGCTAATCGATTAATTTATACTAATTACTTTCAAAATGTGTTCTTTGTAATGTTAGATATTACAATTACAGTTAGTTATATAATTTCATAGAGATATGAATGGGTGCATTATTTGGTAACAACTTATAAAAGAAACTAGCGGCCGCCAGCGCAGCTTCGTGCGCGTGGAGTTAGTTATGCTCCGCTCCTATTGGTCGCAGCGTGATGTTATATAGTCTAAAGCCTTCCTGGGTTAATGGGCTATCTAACGCAAAAATATTTTTTTTAATCGGACCCGTAGTTCCTGAGATTAGCGCGTTCAAACAAACAAACTCTTCAGCTTTTTATATTAGCATAGATAAAATATAACCCTTTCACCCTTTCTTAAATCTGTATATTTATATTCTGTAATCTATATGGTGTACATAATAAAGAATATATTCTATTCTATTCTTTAAAGGCTCACTTGCATCACAAATCTCTAAATGCGTTTAGCGCTAAATGTATTTTAAATATCGTTCTATTTCTATAGAGACGATCGTGGCTAAATCATAACAGCGGCACACTTCGATTGGTCAGGTTAAGCTACGCTTACCGAGGTTGGTCTATGGATGGGTGACCATTTTTACATACCGAGACCTCTCCTTGCCTCGGAAAGCACGTTAAGCCGTTGGTCTTGGCTATCATTCGTAGATCTTTGACAGTCGGCAGAACTCTGAAAGTCTGACCACCAGTCTTACCCAGGGGTGCCGTATTACCCAACATCTGGGTTGTGGAGGTCAGATAAACAGTCGTTCTATGTAAAATACTGATACTCAGTGGAATCCATTTAGACTAGAACAGGGTAATTGCGTAACACACTATCAGTAGCAATGGGTTTCATTTTGACAATTCAACAATATTCATTGCGTTATTTACTTCGTTGAGCAGACACGTTTTTCGGACAATTGGAGCAATGGATTAGCAATAAGTTTCGAAATTATTCCAACCGATAGCAATAGTGTGTTACGCAATTAGGGTGCCGACCCTCAATGATGGATAATACCTACGATAAGCAATTTTCAGTCAATTCAAAATCTAAAACCGGCGTTTTCATTGAAAATATTGGCAATGACTTGAAAATAAAGTACAATTTAAGTACGCTGAATATTATTTATTTCTGGTCTTTACTTACCTGATGTTATACAATATTACTCAATCGATTGATATGGTATTTGCAAGTAAAGAAACGATAAAATATCCCCGTGATAATTCTATTACAACCGACACAGTAAATTTATTTTAAGACTTTATTCATTTAATGTGATATAATATTTGGGCTGTAAAAATATTGTATGCTTTAAATATGCTACATGCTTTGTAGGTTAGGTATAGCACACGCTCTCACAGAGAAGAAGTCTGTATCCCAGTGAGGACACAGAATAATAATATTCTCCCAAAGCGATAGTGTATAATTCTAGATAATTACCCCTGATAAGGATTACTTAGCTTACTTAAATATGAGGTATATTTAAGGTAAGCAAATAGGAATTATTTGGCTATTCATCAAGAAACCTAGGCTTACCAATGACTTTTAGAAATAGCTGACATTTTCATATTTCTCTACGTGTTTCTTTAATTTTATGTTCCCCAAATGTAGCACGCCTACCTTCAACATTCCTCCAAATTTCCATATCATATCTCTAACTCCTTCATGTACAGTATCCTCAACTTCCAACAAATGAATTTCTTTTCCCGATGTTTCCTTCCACTTCTCCAGATACGGCTAGAACAGAGCCTTTTACAGGTGATGTTTACAGATTGCCGTCGCTCGGTGGCTGATTGACTAATACCTGTTTCATTTGGGATAAAGGTGAGGCGCAGATGACGTACTGGTTCACTCGGTACAAGTTCAAGTTCACCGAGGTAGACTACAGTTTATTCCTCACATACTCCGTCCTTGTTGGAAGCGTTGGTAAGTGTATTTTTATTATTACTATACTTTTGCTAAAACGTTAAAGACCTATCCGCGGAGCAACTACGTAACACATTGGCTCCAATTCCCTTGTACACAAACTAAATTAAATTTAAGTTCATTGTATCTTTTTCATTCCATTTCATTAAGAAAGGGACAGAAGATAAAATGTCAGTTTAGAGCTGTCAAAGTAGTGCGCTTCTGACGTAAACTGGCGCATTTTTAATCGCCATGTTTATAATCGCGTATGAACTGTCTGGAGTATCTTAATTTGACAGGATTAAACTAAAATGTTATCTTATATCCTTTTCTTATCGAAATGTAAAAAAAAAGATGTACATTACTTTAAATAGTTCAGTTAAAAGTTCAGTTTGTGAATAAGAGAATCAAAGAGAATAAAAGAGAAAAAGCAACATAAATATGTAACGAAGAAATGTAACCCATATATTATGATTTTAAAAGAGTGTCCATGGAGTTTCTTGCACGTTCTTCTCCATAGAGATCTACGCTATGGAACGTGCAATTTAGCTTCACTTTTCTTGAACTGACCGACATTGACTATTCAAAAGTACCAAGTGATGGTTAATTTGAAATAAACGATTTTGATTTGATTTGATTTCAATCGGTGCCATTATTAATCGGAATCGGTTTCAATTTGAGAGTTTAAAAACATTCATTGCGTTATTTAAGGATTGTGTTGACAAATTCTTCGAACTTATGAAGTAATGGCCTATAAATTTGCTTCAAAATGATGCAGATTCCGATTAATAGTCTGTTACGTAATTAGAGTGCTGGTCTTAACAGATAAACCAGAAAAAATATGCGCTTCGGTAATCTTCGTGTTTCAATATTTACACGAACGTCGACAAAGATTCCAATTGATGTTCTCTCTCGCTTTTTAGTATTCCCGTATCATTGTGCGTTTGTATGAATATTTTGTTCTGCACCTAAGCTACGTACGTACTGTCTCCAGTGGAAAATCGGGATGTCAAATTTTTGATTTTTTTAAAAATCTTCATAGAGTTTTTTATTTTTTATTTCGTACTCATGGTAATACAAAATAAGGAAGTACTTCCATGGTGGTAACAGCTCTAAATAAGATTTAATCATCGCTTATTACCGAAAGATGGACGATAATTGCCGAAGTGCGTAATTTTTCAGGAAAATCTGTTGGTTATAATTTTGTTATCATAGCATGCTCCATTGCGCATGTTTTTGGTTTGTCTTAACGATTTATGTACATAAAAGATTCCAATACTTTCATCAGTTGTTTTGCAATGTTAAAAAGATATATCCATGCCACAGCCAAAATAATATCTACTATTGGCCTTGAAAAAAGTTAAACGGGTAGTAGAAAAAAATCTGTACATTTGTATTAAGATCAAACTACACGTTAAGGTCGTACCCTCACCAAATGACCTCGAGCATTTGCTCCCTCTTCACCGCGCCCCACCTCTACAATACTTCGCAAAATATTACTAGCGCCGTCTGGCGGACGAAGTACTTACAAATACAAGTTAAATTCATAGACCACAGAAGTAACAGACATGGCACTTTTATTTTTGTTTATTGGTGCGCCCAAATACTTTTGGTTATTATAGACTGAAACAATTGTTGACGATACTTCGTAATAAAAATTTTGCGTATTTTATTTTTTAACCGACTTCCCAAAAGTGTGGTTCTCACTTCGATTTATGTGTGCTCGCTGATAACTCTATCGTTAATGAACCGATTTTGACCATTCTTTTTTTATATGAAAGAGTATGCTGCCTATGTAATCTCATTGTTACCACATCAGTGTCGATAATGGAAATTCTAAGAAATTTAGGCCAATTATCGAAAATTGTAGGCATGTTTCGGGTGAAAACTTGATACTCGTATTTATATCGGATGATACTATAAAACCGTGAAGATTTGGGCCTGACCTGATGATGGAGATGACAGAGAATCAAGGGAATCCACATCGGAAGCAACTGTAATGTGTTTGGGCTTACTTAATTTGTATTGATTAGAGCTTTACAACTAAATATGTTATGACTGTAACTTCAGGGTTGGAAGTTAGTTTTGTAGATTGAAAGTTAGCTAAGTCAGATGGTCAAAGGGATAGAAAAATAATATAATAAAGGTTAATTTGTCATTATTTATTATTTTAAGGGAAAATCTCTGTAATCAGGGTCAAATAAATTTCTGCAGACAGGAAACCTACATAAAAAAAAGATTTGATGATTTTTTTTTGGGCTCAGGCAAGATATATTATATTATATTATTATTCTCGTTTAATAAAACAAATACGTAAATTGTAAAAAACAAAACTATCGTATAAAAAAAAACAAATACATATACTATAATATTATTTACACAAAGCTTCCTTTTGCAGAAAAATAATAAACATCTGACTAATACAATATCCGGTCAGACTGGACGCTGACGGCAGCATATTTGGAAAAGGCCTGCAAGCAAACGACGTATTTCGTTTGCTTTAATTCCTATAAGACCACAATGAAAGTATGAGCATTTCTAGAAATAACGCAATGAAATAACACAACTTAAATTCAGTCTCTTGATTTTAATTGATTTTTGCATAAGCATGACGAGTAGGTATTGTTTGTACTATGTTAAAGTACAGTGTTGTAAATTGTTGAGGAATTCCCTCGACTGTCTATGGGCTTCATCATCAGATCTATTGCAGACCTTCATTTAAACCTATATGTGTGTAAAGTTTTCATCAATATAAATGAATTAAGTCCAAACACAAGGTCACTATTGAAAACCTTTGAGGAGTTCCCTTAACTGACCTTTGTCTTCATCATCAGAGCTTTAATGACAATCACAACTCATTTAGGTGTAAAGTTCTTATCAATATAAATTTATTAAGCACAAACACGAGGCAGCTGATGTGAATCGTTAAGGAGATCCCTCGGCTGTCTCCCGGCTCCATCATCAAGTCCGAACTTTACTAAATTTTAGTGCGTTAAAACACTTAATGAAAAAACATAGAAATGCCCTAGGCGCCCCTATGTTTTTTTAAATTTCTCCTAGGTTTCCTTAGTCTTCCATCATCAGACCCTAATTTCCTTAACATGAGACTACCTTGAAGATATAATCTTTCTAATTAAAAAAAAAAAATATGTGGCACTCGGGAACTGCCGCGGTAAAGCTATTGCATAGCATTTTTTATCAACTTATGCAATAGGGTATTAGACTAAAAAAACCTAATTAGTCCGTCAGTCAGATTTCCAAAAAATACTCATCATCATCATTTGAGCCGAAAGACGTCCACTGCTGGATATAGGCCTCCCCCAAGGTTCTCCACGACGACTGGTCCTGCGCCTCCCGCATCCAGCGGTTTCCCGCGACCTTCACCAGGTCGTCGGTCCACCTTGTCGGGGGCCTACCCAAAAAATACTAGACACATATTTATCCATACTAATATTATAAATGCGAAAGTAACTCTGTCTGTCTGTCTGTCTGTCGGTCTGTCTGTCTGTCTGTCTGTCTGTCTATCTGTCTGTCTGTCTGTTACGCTTTCCCGCATAAACCTCTCAACCGATTTTGATGAAATTTGGCACAGACAATCTTTAGACCCTGAGAAAGAACATAGGCTACTTTTTATCCCGGAAAAAATTGATGTTCCCGAGGGAAATCTAAAAAGCGCGATATAACCGAACTCCACGCGGGCGGAGCCGCGGGCGGAAAGCTAGTTTTTTCATATAAACGAAAAATGAATACGTCACAGTGCTTTGAAAACTCGTGTGACGTCACTGCACGCTACACTTTTTAGCGGCCAGTGACGTCACCAGCCATCACTCTTGATCTTTGATGCCTATTATATTTGTAAATTTTTATTGATTTGATAAAACAAAATATACAAAATGTAAAACGTATATAATAAACCTCTCCAATATTTTTCTATAATCTGAATGACGGACTAATTAGTTTTTTTTGGTCAAATACCCTATTATTTATATTATAGTAAAGTTATCTGCAAACAAACATAAAAAAACATATAACCTCCTCCCTTTTGAAATCGGTTAAAAAAACGAACACCAAAATGAACATCAATCACAGAGACATTTTATGATAGTATTATACTCCATGCGACATGCGGTGCGTGAGCGAGCAAGCAGATGCTTTCTCGCTCACGCGCCGACCGCTATGCTAGCGGACCGCGCGATGACGAACGACACGGGTTCCCCCTTCGACAGCTTGTGGCATACTGAATCTCAATAGCTCGGGCAAGAGAAATGATGGGGAATACGCTCAGATTGTTGAATTCAATTTTTGTTTTGGTCGTTTTAAAAAAATATTTCTACAATAATGTTCGTCATGAAATTGCCTATCCATTAGTGTAAGAACGAAATCTAAATAATGCTTACTTTTCGAGGAGATGCACGTTTTTGATAATTATTTCTCTTGTCAGAGGTTTCGTTGTGAAGGAATTATTTAAACATTATGCTTAGTAAAAAAAAAAACAAAATCTACAATTTTGGAGTCAAGATTATGGAGAAAATTTATGTATTTTTAATAAGTTGATATTTCTTTTGGATAAAGAGTAGATAGCTCCGAAAAACTACATAAAAACGGCCTGCGGTGTGTTTTTCCTCTGGAGCCGCCTTAATCAAACAATATTCTTACCTATAGTAATAGACAACACGCGAGTTAATAAAGTTAAACAAAAATAAACACGACTGTGTTATAAACACTTTTCTAAACAAAACAATTTCCACCAATTTCCAATTTTTAGTTCGTGGAGTAAACAAACGCATGTTTACCTACTCCACGAACTAAAAATTATATAAACATTACTTTCAATCTCTGTGCTAATAAAATACATATTTTTTAAAACAGCGTAAATACCTATTGTTATTATTATTGAACCACTGGAATTTTTTGCTACTTAGGCTTCGAAATCTGTTTTATTTTTAAAACTCCTTTATGATCTTGCGTCAGCAAACTCGACCTGATTAAACAAGAATTCTACGTTTCCCTGGAAAAAAAAGAAAAAAACAACAAATACAAACCAAACCAACCAAATAAAATGAATCAACAGAAAAATCCATAAGACTATAATTTCGTGGAAAAATACGCAGTGAATAAGATTAATTAAATGACACGCTAAAGTGTAAAATAAATATTATGACAGCGTGCGACTTCACGAAAATACTAGCAGCATTTAAATATTTATAAGTAAGTAACATAAGTACGTTGTGTAATTTCATATATAACTTATCAGCTGTTACAAAAAAGAAAAGTAGGTAAGGTATTTAAAAAAAATTCCGCCTAAATATGATGAACTAAAAATATGGCCGTTGTTTAAAAATAAACAAGTAGGTATATTATTGTTCTATAAACACGTTAAAATCATTATATACCTATACTAAAACTAAAACCCATAAACTAGGTGCCTTGGCCATGTACCTACTTACAATAAATGAAACGCCAAGACTACTCGAAACATATGTTTTTTTTTTTTTTTTAAATAATACCTATCTTTATTTCAAAAACCATATACAATTTTACCATCTTAATCAGACATAAAAAAAGAAATAAAACAATTAAGTACAACGCTATGCATTTTAAGACAGAGTGACCAACTGTTATAGACACAGGCGACTCTCTCATTACAATTATTCATATACAATTTGCTGCACTTGGTAGGAGTTTTGGTAGGTATAAGACTTAGTTTAACATGACATGTATATTGATTTTCAGTACGTAGGTACTGAAAATCAATAGATGATCATGAATCATGTAGATGATGGCTAGCAAATTGTCTCCCGTATGTTTATCACAAATTAGTTAATAAATTACCACGCAATCTTAAAAAAACAACAGTAAAAAGAAACACAGTAAAGACGTTTAACACTTGTTTAAACAAATTTGCATAATTATCACAACAACGACTAGCGCTAATTGCGTAATAGCTGGATTAGTAAATAATAGTACTTAGGTACATAATATACTATTAATAAGCATTTTACAAATCCATCCAGAATGAAACAATTAGCATTTAAATAAAAAAAGTATTTTATTGATACTAAATTAAACAAATTCGGTGTTTCCGACTACAATTTGAATATCTACAGTGAATAGGCTCTTAATAAACTAGCGCGCTTTACCATCAACGATTGCATCACTGCTAACTATCAGGCGGGATTACTGTCAAACACTAGTTAATAATTAAATAACAAAAAAAATCTTTATCGATTTGTAGAATAATTATAGTGAGCAACAATAATGTAAGAGAGAGGAGTTAAGTACAGTCAAAAACATTTTTTTTCCTGACTCCTAAACTAGGAAGATCCTGTATCTTAGGATCCAGTGTCTTCGTAATATGACACCAATTGCTTACTTTCTTGTAATATTTTGTTATCTATCATGAGTGTCGTTATTTGGGTAAAAAAAATTCAACAGCTGCTCTGAGAATGGATTTGTACACGGTTGTCGACAATATGCTTAACAAAATAAGGCCTTTAATTGTATGCGCCTTCTACATAACTGGCGTTATTTGGGAGATTTAATTAAAGTAAGTTACACCTATGACCAGTCCTTTGAGGAATACAGGGGTGTTCATCATCATCTCATGTTAATCCCAGTCGCATCCGAAGCTTTTTTCAGCTTTGGAGTTAAGGGTCCGCTTTACCAGTCTAACTGCTGATTGTGGCTAAACTTCGATATTAGATCAGGCATGTCCACGTGTAAATTAATCGAGTAGATTAAAAACTGTAAACGGTGTTCCCCGCTTATCGGATCGAATAGCCACATGTAAATCAAATTTCACAGTTCACACTCACGTCTAGCGTAAACACTACAAGAAAATCCGATAAACAAACATAGGAGAAAATACTGAAAAATCGCTGTGAAAATGCCGATGGAATAGTTGCTTGATTCTTACCACTTGATTCCCATTGTTGTGAAAGGTTTCTCCTGCCATATTGTGGTCATGGACCTATTGACTGGTATCCTCTTGACTTACCTGTATCGCAATCTTTAGGCTTAATTTTTTGCTAAGTATATGTGTGAAAAAAAAAACAAACCATCATCATTATCTTCCGCTCATATTGAAAAACTGCGTTGAAACGTTAATTACAAAAAAAAAGGCTTCTTAGTAAAAAAATGACGTAAATATTAAATTACTATAGACCATAAAGTAGACCATAATATCGGCTGCCAGCAGAAGTTACCACCCACCAGACAAAGTCTTGCCGCCAAGCGATTCGTCGTGTTCCGACATGTTGCCTGGTGAAGCCGTACAGTGGACGGGTCTGAGCAATTGTGTCGCGATGTGTGCCGGGTACGATGCACCAAATGTTGTTGTGTAGGGAGTTTGGTCGTGGAGGCTCTCTAGATCAATCTACCCCTGGCGCAGCATCGTTGGTCATGTTGTTGGGTTTACCTCGCTCAACTGCCGTCATCCTTCCTATTCACTAAGTTTTTAAGTGAATAGAATTAATAAACTAGCGCGCTTTACCATCAACGATTGCATCACTGCTGACCATCCGGCGGAATTGCAGTCAAGCTCTAGTTTAATATTATTAACAAAAAAATAAAACTATTGCTAGCCTACTTGCCTGTATTCTGTTACCTGTATTGTGTAATTTGTTTAATGTATCTCTAACATGACAGATCTAACCCACGTTAACATGGGATGAATAAACTTGTAGACACAGAAATCGTACTTGTAGAAAAAAAACTTAGCGTCGTTTTTTTTTCCAAATTTGGTTTTTTTTTCTAGCCTACGTTTTAATTCAATTATAAATGAAATTTGTAATTTGTATAATAAATCAACATATTATTTATTCATAATTCACTACTTCCAACAATAAATCACAAATCACTCAATATATATTTTTTTTTGCAATTGTTGTTGCATATCAATGAATGTTGCCAATATTTTTTATGAAATTTTGGTACTATTTTATCAGCAAAATATCGCAGGTTCAAGAATAAACCTAATATATACTCTATTATGTACTCATAAGTATTAATTATTTAACGGTAAATGCCATAACAGTTTCAGAATTCATGCTCTTAAAAAAAAACATGGTCCAGAAAAAAAACAGTTTTTTTTCCAGTTTTTTTTTCACATTAGAAAAAAATACAGTTTCTTTTCCAGTTTTTTTTTCACATTAGAAAAAAAACGGTTTTTTTGCAACACTATGTAGATATGAGTTTAGTGACACAGCTTTCATTCAAGATCATTATTTTACTAACTTTGGGTTACATTTTTATTTAAATCAGTATTGAGAGTTAAAAAAAAACTTTTTTTTTATTTATTTGCTAAATTGTACTCTGATACCGTTCATTAAAATGAAGGCCAAGTCTCGTCTTTTTAAGAAAGTTTATAATCTAATCTGTTTGTATCAACAGAATAATAAATTTGCATATGTACCTACATCGTTCCGATTTGAATTTGAACATTGTTTTAAGTAGTAGAATTAGTCTTCTGGAACGGCGAAACTTAAACGCAGCGTATTTAAACATTTCGACAGCTGACAGTTGATTTGGGGCTATCAATAGCCAGTAAATCCTACATAGAGCGTGAGGGCACAATCTAAACGTGGCTTTACAAGTAATTTGTCTTCTTCTCTCTAGCTCTGGTTTGACTTCAAAATAACCGCCATCTATCTACAAACTGTCAGCTCAGAACTCGATAAACAAAATGAGACAAACATTAGAAATGGTTACACTTAAATAATAGATAGTGAAATGGCATGGAATATCTTAGAACATATCACAGACACCCAATAGGGGGCAGGATGACCGATGTATTAGCATAGTAATGAAATATGGGCAGTGTAATAGGCTGAATGTCGAAGTTTAGGTGGGTAATTAAATCTTCGATTAGTACCTAATCTTGGGTTGCAGTGAAAATATTTGTATGTATGAATATGAATATTTGCACTGGTCTGGTCGTGCTTCGGAAAGCACGTTAAGCCGGTGGTCCCGGTTGCCATACGAACATCTAATGGCAGTCGTTACGGGTTATTGGAGCCCTCAAAAGTCCAACAATTAGTCTAACTGCAATGCTTCGATATCGCCTTCGGGTTGTGGAGGTCAGACGGCAGTCGCTTCACGTAAAATATTAAATAAATATAAGTTTAGCCAAAATTCAGCAGTTAGACTGGTAAAGCAGACCCTAGACTCCAAAGCTGAAAAAAAAGCTTCGGATTAGGTAGGTAATTAAATCTTCGATTAGTACCTAATCTTGGGTTGCTGAGCAAAAATTTCGATTAACAGAATCACGACTTTGGATATTATGTACCTACTGCTTTTTACTGCACCCTAATGGACATTTTTTTATCTGTAATGAACTAATTCTGTCAACTTCACTAATGTAATGGTAAAATTTTTGCAAAATTCCCCTTTCAATTAATTTTTACTTTACTTATTGATATTTATTCATCTTGATAATGGTCAAATCATTAAATGTTAGTAAAAATACGTAAACACAAACCATGTATAAAAAATAAATATAATCAATGTTTTTTTAACTTTTCTGACAGCTGTAGGTAGGTAATGATTCTAAGGCTTCTTCGAAAAAAAGGGCCTTTGATTTTGACCCCGCTTAAAGGTAGGCCAAGGAAGAATAATCCTAAATCGGGATATTCAGCTCAGTTCATCTGATTATATTTATGTATTATCGATAAAAAAGTATTAAACATTTCAAATTATTTTTCCGATACTTGATCGTCATGGGTAAATTGTTCTAATGTTAAAGTATAAGATAGAAGCAGTCACTTTGTTATTTAACTGTTTTGCGACAAATATAACTTTATCAGCAAAATTTACATCTGATAATGAAATATTGTTTAAAATAAAGCGACATTCAGTGACGTCATCGGACGTGTTATGACGGATATTGCAGTACAAGTAGGTAAAATACAACACAAAGACTATACAATGCTGTTTTATAAAAGCGGTAGGTAATTTCCACAGATATGATATTTGATAACATTTTACTCAATATCTTCTTCGACTTGTATAGGAAACTTTCTACGTTGAAGCTAAAAAAGGTAGCGATTTTGTTTGACATGTATTGACGGAAGACAGCAGGTCAAGTTACCCCAAATTGTCAGATATTCCCAATCAACCTTAATGCTTTAGAGATAAAGTTGAAAATCTATTAAGGAATTCTGAAAGATCGTAGTAGCTTGATGTGCTGTAGTTTGTACCTGACTACCACAAAACTGTGTTTATCATATGTTTAGGCTAATCACTACGCGTGTCTAAATTGTTTAAATAACTTAACAATAAAGTGGCCCCGATTCCTATGTCCAAATGCATCTTTTTGTTTCTATTTCATTAAGATAAGGACAGAAGATAAAATATTAGTTAAGTCCTGTCAAATTAAGGTACCTACTTCATAGACAATATGGACGTGATTAAAAACATGGCGACTAAACATACGTCAACAAACATACTCAATTTATCTCCCGTCCTTTTCTTAATGAAATGAAAAGAAAAGAGATGCACTGACTTTAAATTTACTTTAGTTTGTAAACATGAGAATCGACGCCTTTGGGGTCAGTAATTTTTTTTTTAACTCCGTAAGACCAATCCAGTTATTTTGAGTAGCCGTAGATCACCATATGTATAAAACAATATTCACGTTGAGTCGAACTAAATAATGGGTGACTTTTCAATGCCAGGTTATCGAAAAAGGAGATGTTTCAGAAATGTATGGAGCCTGAGCCAGCACATTGTACACTTAATGCTAGGTATAGTTACGCTATAATTAATTGTTTTTAATGTTGATTTCCTATATTTTGGCTTAGTTTTTGTACAGATTCAATCTAACTTTGCCAAGGAGTGCAACACAGCTACTAATAAATATGGTGGTCAGCAACAAGCGAAATAAGATTTTGAGAGTGACATTTGATTGACGTGTCCTGATATTATCTACTATATGACGGCGAAAAAAACAAAAGCATGAATTCCGAACATACGGCCCATTAAATAAACACAATCAACTCAAATCAACACTCGACACGAACACAACGGGAAAATAGAACTGTCAAAGTCGCCAATCAAACGTCATAACCACTGTCATGGCTACCTTAATAAAGGGCCATCTCACTAAAAAACGTTTCAAATAATTAATTATATATACTTTTATTTTTATTCAAATTAATTTAGTAGTATTTTTATGAACGTCTTTTATTTTTTTCCTTTTTAACTATATAGTGTACGTACATAGTGGTGGCCCAAAATGAAACATCTCCTTCTTTAAATTCCCTCTGGAATTAAAGCCAGTATATTCTATTCCATAATTTCTTTGTACAGGTTCCTTCATAACAATATATTTGTTCAGCAAAAGATGGAAGATTGAGGACAGCATGATCGGCGTGGTGGCCTGCCTCAGTAGAATAGCTGCGAGCGTGGTCTACGCGCTTGCTCCAAACAGGACTGTCTACTTCTTGGGCCCAGTGCTGGACATGTTCAGCTCAGCTGGGGCCACTTCTCTACGATCAATCGCTTCTAAGTTGGTGAATGCTGATGAAGTCGGTAAGTTATTTGAACTTTTTTTTACCTTAAAATCTGCACCCTGATTGCGTAACACATTATTACTAGATTTTATTATTTACTAGCTTTCCGCCTGCGGCTTCGCCCGCGTGGAATTCGGTTATATCGCGCTTTTTAGATGTCCCTCGGGAATATCAAATTTTTCAATAAAAGGTAGCCTATGTCCTTTCTCAGGGTCTAAAGATTGTCTGTGCCATATTTCATCAAAATCGATTGAGAGGTATAAGCGGGAAAGCGTAACAGACAGACAGACAGACAGATAGAGTTACTTTCGCATTAAAATATTAGTATGGATTATTACTAGATTCTATCAATTGGAATTGTGTGACCGAAATAGGACAAAATACGTTGCTAGCATATGGTCGACAAACGGGTTTTTATTTTGAGCTGGTTCAGAATCGGCACATTGGTGCGATTTGCAGTCCAAGGTATTCGGAGTAATCGCCTCCAGCACCACATCTCGAATGCATCGATTCTCTGGCGTTCTCGGGCTAAGATCGTCCACGTTTCCACACCATAGAGGAAGATAGGGAATACCAGGGCACGAACCAATCTGATCTTAGTTTTAATGCCAATTCCTCTCCTCCTCCAAATGTTGTTTAGACGGGTCATTGCGTCTTTAGCCATCCCGATACGTCTCTTAATTTCGGGAACACAGCTGCCATCGTTGCAAATTTGGGAGCCCAGATAAATGTAGCGATCGAAAATGTTAATGCCAGGAATGTTACATGATGTATGTGCTAAACAATCCCATTGCTACTGATAGTGTGTTACGTAATTAGCCTGCTGTCGCCAATTACGCTATTCTAAAAATGTTAAGATCATCTTAGAAATAATAGTGATGTGACATTTTGACTACTGAATAGACTTTGTTTGTAAATCATCATCATCCTCATCTCCCGCGTTTAGTCCCGATTGCATCCGAGGCTTTCGCGTTGGAGCCCAGGATCTGCTTTTCTGCTCAATCTCCTCCATTTCGCGCGATGTTTAGCATCCTGTGGTGTCAGATTGTTAGCACGCATGTCATCTCTTACAACGTCATGCCAGCACTTCTTTGGGCTACCCCGCTTGTTCCGGCCCGGCGGAGGCGCCATGGCAAGACATTTGTTACCACGTAACTTGCCGGTTTTCGTAAGACGTGGCCGTACCAGCGTAGGCGACTGTCCTGCAGTTTTTCTGGTTTGTAAATGTTGTCTGTAAAAGATCGCTCTTAACGATAAGACTGTCCATTGCGTCACCGTATGTAAAATTTCCATATTTATATGGTGTACATAATAAAGAGAATTCTATTTTATTCTTTGGAATATGTTAGTTTTGAGGAGCGATATGGAGGAGTGGTCTGACTCATATGAACTTGTGAAAGATGCGACTGCATTGTAAGGATATACACACACACTGAATCGTACACTGAAGACATCATTCATACTTTAGCGCATTGTCAACGCGACGCATTGTAATTATGCCACTAGTATAGTAAATTTCTTTTATTGTTACAATAAGTCTCATAGTTACTCATAGTAAAGAATTTGTTATTATTTAAAGTACGGACGACAGCAGGCCTTTCTTTTACTATCGGTGGGAAACCTAAAGGCCCCTGGTCCTCGGGGTTAGGATCCGGGAATATGAGATTCTTACCTCACTAAAACGACCCCGGTGGTCACCATCTGCACATAGAAGGCGCACCGTTACTTTTCGAAAGACCAGTCCGAGGCCCCTTCCATCCAAAGCTTGTTAGGGCCCTCTCTGGGGGCACTGTAAAGGGGTCTCCCCGAACCTAAGTAAGGCAACACATGACCACTGTGCGTCGCCTTTCCTGAGGTCGCTCAGTGGGCCGACAGAGACACCACTCTAATCGCCCGCGACCTCCAGTTCCCGCCTGTCTTAGATGATGCAGGCGGGGTTTCAGCTTGTTATTCTTCAAGGCGGTTGCGTCCTCTACGCTTTCTTCTTCGAGCGGGATCGGCTCTCTCGCAATCCCGCTCGGCAGCCTCCTTATGGTCCATCAGAGTCTCACAGAAGGAGGCGGGACGACAGCAAGCCTAGCTACCTGAAACTCTCAAATATTCCTAATCAACCTTGAGCCTTAATACTTTAGTGATAAAGTTGAATTTTTAATAATGAAATTTGGCGGATTGTAGTAGCTTGGTGTGCTGTCGTCTGTATATTACGATACAATAAAATTATACAACACAACCGCGTTCGAGTTCTATGTGATTTACTTAACGATTACACGGAAACCTAAAATTAGAGTTGATTCTGAAGAGGTTGACGATATAATGGTGCCGATTCTATTGTATGTGCATCTTTTTCTTTTCATTTCGTTAAGAAAAGGATAAAAGATAACATTTTAATTTAATCCTGTCAAATTAAGATACTCCGTAGACATTTTAGACGCGATTATAAACATGGCGACTAAAAATACGTCAGTTTACGACAGGAGCGCACTAATTTGACAGGTCTAAACTGACATTTTATCTTCTGTCCTTTTCTTAACGAAATGGAAAGAAAAAGATGCACATAAATTAAAATTAGTTTAGTTTGTGAACAACAGAATCGGCCATAAGGCCTATTTTTCTCTAAATTTGTGATAAAGACGAAATACCTGTAGGCCAATCCTCATAATTAAATAGTTCAAAATGCAATCATAATCTCATCTAGACGACAAATAAATATCAAAACTTGTCAAAAATGTAAAGAAATTATAAGTATTTATGACAGATTGAGATTAAAAACAGACTTTTATCGTTCTAAAACTAATGAGATTGCCCTTCTATCTATTGCTTTTCTAGTTTAATATCGAGTAGAAGTAGAAATATTGAATCAAGGCTAGAGTGAATAGGCTCTTACTAGGCTCTTACTAAACTAGTGCGCTTTATCATAAACGATTGCATCACTGCGTACCATCAGGCGGGATTGCGGTCAAGCGCTAGTTTATAATTGTTAAAAAGAATGGTCGTTTCGGTCAAATTTAATGATGCGAGGACAGGTGACTGCCCGGAGATGGCGCGCGGGTCGCAGGCCGTTGGAGATGACACGAGCGCCCACGACGGCAGGCGGCATAGGCAGGCGGTTAGCCGATGCTGCTGATACGGGGACAGATGGCTGCTCGGAGATGGCCCGCAGTTTGCGGGTCGTGGGAGGTGACACGAACATAACTAAGAGTAACTTACTAGATTAAACTACGTTAATAAATAAGTCCAATACTATGAGCTAGGTGCTTCTCATGACATAATTTCTTCATGTTTATTTCATTATCAGTTATTTAACGTTGACAATTAGTCTATCTCTAACACAACTTCTCATTACATTGGTAAACAGATTTAATCTTAAGTAGAGCAAAGGTCGGAACACATGCACGGATTCAAAAAGTATCGCAGATTAACACTACATTGTAGTCAGCTACTAATCATGCGTTGTTAAGAAATTTTCTGAAAGTTGTCAGACTTTATCGGAACAAATTGAACCCATATTGAGGTACTACAATACATTAGATTTTCAAATTTATTGCCAAGGCATTAAGGCTCAAAGAATAAATATTTAACAGTTTCTGGTAGCTTAACCTTGTGCCGCCCGATCCTTAATTACATGCTCTTTATTAGCTTCACTTGTATGTTTGTTTGCTTGCTTGTTTGCTTGTTTGTTTGTTTGCTTGTTTGTTTGTCCGTCTCTAACTCTTTGGACTACGAGTGAGCGGCTCATTCAAAGAGTATAATAATAATAGGGTAAGGCTCATTACTATAAAATGTCCCACCGTTTTCAATACGTGGGGTTTTTTTTTTTAAAAGAAAGAAAGAAAGAATATCGAACTAAAAAGTTGAAAATAAATATAGTTTAAAAAACTAAACAAACATGCTTTTAAAAAATATCAAACTAAAAGGTTAAAAATATTTTTTTAAAAAGCGTGGTGTGCTTTGTGCCATTATTTTTGTATATGCGCCTCACGCTTTTTTAAAAATTATTTTTTATGTAGTAATCTCGTCCTCATTGTATACGTTCTAGTTTACACTCTTTCACAATATACTAAACACCATTGATAAAATATTAAACAGATACGATATATTCTATCAAAACTGACCAAAAAAAATGTGCCGATCACAGCAGCAGCACACATGCATATTTTTATTCGGCATACATTGGTACAGTGTGAGTGAGATGGGGCGCAATCTAAAGCATAGAGAAGAAAAAGATGGCTAGTGTTTGTCGTTTGCGGTGTTAGTGTTTGTCTTTTGTTTTTACGAGTGTATCGAGAGTGACTAAAGCGAGATACAGGACTTACCTCCTTTTGTACGCTTCATTTTTAGTGCGCTAGTGACATATCTACCTTGGTTTAATATTTTATCAATGCTAAACACATTATTTATAGATGAAAAAATCTTCATCATAAAAAGACAAATGTTATCTGTGGTTTAATCGTTGGCGCGCTCTCCTGACAGCTGTCACTTAACCTTTTAAAACATATAAAATGACTGTCTGGGCATTGTCTCATCTTGCTGCCCTCTTCAGCGACGCCTTAGGCCGAGGTTAATAGTTACTTAGTTTAGTTTCATAAGTTATTGCCAAGGGCTGAGGGCTTTAAGTTTACTTATGGTAACCACAGGATAATCCGGTTAATTATTAGTCACAGCCTTTTTAGGTCGACTACAAGATGCGATTAATTATAAAACAAAAACGAAAATCAATAGGCCTATGATGTAGTCTCGGCATCCTGCATATAGCACAACACAACTTTTAGGATTAGTATAAATGATAATAAATCCATTTAAGACAGACTAATTACATGTCTTAATACTATGCCAGTGAATAATAATAATAACAAAAATAAAACATCATTCGATCTTTCGAAATTAAAATAAAAATAAACGTCAAAAAATAAAAAAGTCATAGTCAGTAATATCGTCACACACATTAACATCCTTACATACACACACACACGTCGTCTTACATACACTACTTCTGGGCACGGTTTCAAGGAAGCACTATCGTCCTCCTGCTTCCATATAAAGCCATCAGTCCTAAATAAGGCAATCAAATACACAATAGTAGATTGATTATCTCAGAAGGGTTGGGATACAGTGCGGACTAGATTATTTCACATAATTAAGGATCGGACGTCATTAGGTAGGATACTGCGATCTATATACATTATGCTTTGTAATCTTGTCCTAATTGTTTACAGTGTAGATGTTCGAAAAATGAATTTGTGTTAACCAACACAACTTCATTCTTCGACACACATAAAATGGCTATTGTTTAACAATTGAACATTGTAACTTAACTTTTAACTCCAAGTTTGGAACGGTGGAGGTATGAGGAACAGAGAGTAAAGTTCACTCATCCTCCATAGAAAAGAAAGGATCCTCCGACCAGACGGGTGTTATGTCATAGACATAACACCTGTCCAATGCTTGAAATTGGGAAGTTGTATGTAGGTATGCTAATTGCACGGTAAACTCTGATTGCGAGACGTAGAATTCTTGTGACGTCACTATGACGCGTTGTTCCATATGGTGTTTGTAGTTACCGCTACAGAACTAAGAATCAGTCTACCACTAAGTTGAATAGTTGCACTTGATTAATTTTCTGATTACTAATAGTTTCTGGAGTTCTTATTCATTTGTCAATCAACTAGTTGAATTTTTGTTATACGTTGACTGCCAAATATAATAGAAATTCCATTGTGCCTACACTCAGGCAATGCCCTTATAATCCTAAGTGTCAGATATGAATCTACACTAATTATAAAGCTGAAGAGTTTGTTTGAACGCGCTAATCTCAGGAAAAAGTCTAAGGAAGAGGTCTGATTTGAAAAATTCTTTATGCGTTCGATAGCCCATTAATCTAGGAAGGCTTTAGGCTACATAACTTCACGTTGTGACCAATAGGAGTGCAGCATATAGAAAAAACATATCGAAACCTACGCGGGTGAAACCGCGCGGCGCAGCTAGTTTCTTATAATTAATCAATAAACATTGACATGAAATAAGTTCTATTAACAACAACTTTCTATAGAGTACATAGTTTGTGCAAAACCATTAGAATCACTAACAAAAAAGTCCCTAAGTTGAGGAATTTCTGGTTCCTGTCCTCTTAATATTTTTCTTCAGAGCCCTTTCATATATTTGAATTTAGAAATATTATTATATTATTTTCCTGCGCTCGCAGAGGACTTGTATCGTTCCTTTTTAACCTACTTCAAAAAAGGAGGTTATCAATTCGACCCGTATGTATGTAAAATTTCAAGTGTATGTATGTATGTATTTATGTTTGTGGGCGCATATTTCCGGAACTACAAGTCCGATTTGAGTAATTCTTTTTTTGTTGTGCTATGTATTGTTCAACTTATTGAATAGGTACTATAAGTTTCATCAAAATCGGTTCAGTAGTTTTTGAGTTAGAGATTTTTTTTCGTATTGATGAGAACTTATCCTAATATGGGTTATGGCTGCCACTATTGTTATGAGGTGACAAAGTAATTTTCAAATTTCGAAGAAGACACGGATAAGCTTGAAATAAAAACTTTTTACAAAAAAAAAAAAAAAGAAACCGACTTCAAAAAAACACTTAAAAGGAAAAAATAAGTTTACTTTTGTCATGGCTCTAGAAGTCGGTGGAGAGCTAAACAACAGAAACCTCCAGACCATTTTTTTTTTGTAAAAAGTTTTTATGCTAATTGATTTCCGATAAGTAGGATTTTGATGTTTTTTTTTTTTAACAAATGTTTAAGGACTTATGGCTATTATTATCCTGCCCTTATTCCAATTTCTTTTGGCAATTTATTTTTCTATACATTATACTATTCATACCATTTCTTTCGTAGTCATCATAAACGACCTCTGCCCAGGCAGTAGGTAATAATTATCCGCTGAAGTTAAGTTTTCCAAAAGACACCTTCAACCAAGTCTATAATTTTGAAGTTCATGTACCTCACCTTGTAGCAATGCAATAGGATCTAGAAGAGTTCTTAACGTTGACAAACACGAGTCCGTTCATCCGTCTCGTCCGTTGGTCAAGGACAGATTGCGAATTATATTATTTTTATTAGGAAACTGGATACAATCAATTATACATTAACGTCTTTTTGTTTTTACAATCCTCTCAGTCTTCTTGTTGGCTAATATTTTTTGATGGATCTTAGAGTTTCTCATTAATTCAAACATTTTATACCAGCTGTCCGACCTTAGTCAGATAGAAGAAGCAATAAGCCATTATTCCATTGAACAGGTCAAGAGCGGTAATTACTATTTTACGCCATCCAGTCATTACCTATTTAGGAACAATTACATCTAAGACGAAAGGAATTGAATGCCCGTGAACAAAACAACCAATTTTAGCGTTTTAGAATTATAATTTTTATTTTATCATATTTTTTTGTGTTTAATTAGGTTGATAACTCTAAGCATCTAGCTTATTAGAACATAATTAATTTTATGTATGATATTAATTATTAAATTATAATTTTAAAATTTATTGTTCTGATTGTTCGTCAACGTATACAATCTTTCATTTTCCTATTTCGTCGCTTAATTTCAATACTCAATGCTCAACATATTTATTGTTTAAAAAAGCGTTTTAAGTAGTTTTTGATATCCAAAACTTTATTAAGACTATCTTACCTGCCTACTTAAAACTTTCAGGCCTACACCAATTTTATACTAAATAAACTATTGCAAAAACTTTCAACTGTAGATCATGTAATTCTGCAGGCTATTGATCTCGAACGCTTCACTGAAATCGATTTTTTTTATCCAATCTCGGTCGCTTGTAAGTCTTGGTGTTGCTAAGTTAAGAAATCGTTGTAAAAAGAGAGGACAAAATAAAAGATATAGGTATTGATAGTAAGATGACGTGGCTAGAAAGTAAAGAAATACAGAGGTGAGGGTCAATGAAAAAAGATAAAGCACGTCATCCCAAAATTAATTGGAGTTCTTCAAGGCAGGAGTACATACATACATAATCAGCCTATAATGTAAACTCTTGGGACATAGGCCTCCTCTCGGTGAGAGGCAGTGGGCCGTATGTCACATGTCTTCACAGTTTTGCCTCTAGGACATGCCGGGTTTCCTCACGTTGTTTTCCTTCATCGTTTTGAGAGCAGAGGTGAAGAAATATTTACACAAAGAAAAGCGCCTGACGGGGTTCGAACACATGACCTACAACTTCTAAGTCACGGGCGTTACCATTAGGCCAGGCAGGAGTACAATGATATAAATTCCTCATTATTGAAAGACAAATGTCGACAAATTATGTTTCACAGTATCGCTATAATGTCAAAGGTTAATTGATTTTAAATACTTAATGTTGCAACTGTAATCATCAGTGATATAACCATGTATGTAGAGATAATCAATGTTATTATTTAGTATTATGTCTCTTGTTGCACGATATTTATAATTCATTACGATATTTATAATGCAACAAATGTTGTTTTCCATCTTCATTGTTGCAAATGATTTTCTTTCATATGACTATAGTCATTTATGTTGTATTAAATAAACTATATTTAGTTGGTTAATATTACAACACCCATCAACCTTCTCAATGTATTTCCATCGAACTCATAAGTATCAGTAGTACTCGTAGATATATCAAATGTTTTAACTAAATCATTATTTTTTATATTTTTATATGTTTTCTGTATGAATACTCTTCGAGCAACACACTGTGTTGCTCGAAGATGAATACTACTTTTATTCTGACGACGGGTCTGAGCAGTTGTGTTGCGACTTGTGCCGGGTACGATGCGCCAAATGTTGTTATGTCGTGGAGGGTAGGTCTCCGAATCAATCTCCCTCCGGCGCAGCATCGTTGGTCGTGTTGTTGGGTTTAACATTGCATCACCTCGCTCAACTGCCATCATTCTTCCTATACACTCAGTTTTTTTTTTAAATGAATAGCATCTTAATAAACTAGCGTGGTTTATCATCAGCGATTGTATCACTGCTTACCTTTAGGCGGGATTGCGGTCCAGCACTAGTTTATAATTATAAAAAAGTGTTTAGCACTTTTTTTCGGTTTCTTGAATATAATATTATTCATATATGCTTATCATAGATAAACAGTGACTTTTCTGCTTATCAGGTTTATTCAAAAAAACTTGTATTACAAGTTTTAGTATCAACAACAAAATTATAATAACCAGTTAAATCTGCATAATGTTTGTCGTTAACTAAGTTATTATATTGATTAATCATATGATTCGCGCTAAGTATGCATTTTGAGTTCCCATGATGACGCATCCATAAGTAATGGGTTGCTTTATTATTCAATAACACTGCCTTTTAGTTTTTAACTACATATATTGACAACGCTGTCACTCTACCTGCTGCTATGGCTTGATGCAATTAATTCTTCACACACATCATTATCAACCGTTTATCGTCCCACTGCTGGGCATAGGTCTCCTGTCATACAGGGAAGGATTAAGCGTATTCACCACACTTGCTCAATGCGGCTTGGCATTTCAGACTTAAAGTCCAGATTTTCTCAAGATGTTTTCCTTCACCTTTTAATCAGTCAATGGTTTCCAAGACATACTTAGAAAGGAAACTAACTTAGAAACGTTACATTGGTACTTGCTTGACCTAGAATCGAATCCGTACACTCATACTTGAGAGGCTGGTGTCTGTAACCACCAGGCCACCACGCCTGTACTGACTTCACACACAACTACAATTAATTTTTCACGGTGCTGTTTTGCTAGTTTGGCACTTTTTTGATTCACGTGATTTCATGATGCTAGAACTTCATCATCTAATTGCCCAGTTCTATTTATGTAAATTGTATCATTTGTTGGAAATAACATAACAGCAATAAACCCTTTCAGGATAATATCTTTCTGTAGCATTATTGAAAATCATCAGCTTATAAGGTACGCTCGTTAGCCTCATTACTTATATCCATTTTGTAATGAACATTCGGGGGTGAAATGGTGCGTGAAAGATTAAGGGGATATGTATCCACTGAATTTGTAACTGAATTAACAAAACAAACGTACAACCAAGTGTAATTGAAACGGTTTGCGTAAATCATTGTACTACATAAATATACTTGAACGAATCGAAATTAAGTGATATAGTACTGGTTAAAACATTAATACATAGATATAAATAGCGTTAATTTTTCATCGAATAAGGGACTTAATATATTTGCTTTTATATATTTTATACTTACTATTTGTGACCGATTTAAAAAAGGAGGAGGTTTCAATTCAATTATATTTTTATGTATATTAGATGACAGCACATCAAGCTACTACAATCTGTCAGATTTCTTTATTAGATTTTAAACTTTATGACTATAGCATTAAGGCTCAAGGTTGATTGGGAATATCTTACAGTTTCGGCTAGCTTGACCTGTTGTCGTCCGTACCTATATTTTTGTGTATTTATTACGAAAATTAAGAATTTTTTGAAAACAAAAATAGAGAAAATAAATGCTTTATTAAATTTTTAATTAAAAAACATTGTATTGTAAGCAATACTTATCATTAAATTCATTTTACTACAATGTTTAACTTGTTTATGTCATAAACCATATAATAATGATGAGTACCGGTGTTAATTGCCGTAGATTTTCCACACGTTGATGACTAGTATTATAATAATATAGGAAATATAGCAAAAGAAGATAAATAAGTATAGGAAAATTCTAGTTAAGTCATTAGTAAAACTTCCAAGAAATGTATAAATTCTTCATTATTTTAGTAGCAATAAACTGTGAATCATGTTTTACGTAGTCTTGTTAAAAATGAATCAAATATCTGAGAGAATCTTATTATCGTGTTATCACACTCACTGAAGTAGTTAAGCAAACAAACTCACACGACCTTCTTTTATTTTGTATGATTTTTCAGAACAAATATTTTTTCTAGATTATAGAGGGAAGGCTCATATCCGGTGCTCGCAATTTTCGATTGTTTTGAATGCGTTGACTAGTAATGGTGATTCATACGTATGCGACCACCTTACCTTGATTACTAAACATTACGAAATATTTTAAACAAATACATATAGTTTAAAAAACTAAAAAAACCTCCTTTTAAAAAATATCAAAATAAAAAGTTAAAAATAATTTTTCAAAAAGCGTGAGGAGCTTTGTGTCATAATTTTTGTATATTAAGCGCCTCAAGCGCTTTTTTTAAAATTATTTTTAACTTTTAAGTTTGATATTTTTTAAAAGCATGTTTTTTTAGTTTTTTAAACTATATTTATTTTAAACTTTTTAGTTCGATATTCTTATTTAAAAAAAAACGAACGAACGAACGTATTGAAAACGGTGAGACATTATACAGTAATGAGCCGCTCACTCGTAGTCCAAATATGTAGTTAGAGACAGACAAACAAAAAAACAAGCAAACAAGCAAACAAGCAAGCAAACATACAAGTGAAGCTAATAAAAAGCATGTAAAAAATTAAAACCATTGATTTTTTGTGAAATTTGTCATATAAACAACTACTTATGAGTTTTTACCTGTAGTTGAGCCAAATTCGATAAAGAATAGAGGTAAACAAACCGTTGCTAGGCAACGAGTAGTTTACGCCTAAAAGACAGATGTTAACAACCTTTTCTACTTAAATGATTTTCATAAAAGTAATAATCCTACTTCTTACTAATCTAAACAGTTCATTTATGTTTAGATATTTATGATTTGTATAGAACGCTAAACCTATTTGAATGAAATATGACACACATGTAAGCTAATTTCCTAATAAGTTACATTTTTTGATACTTATATATTATAATTAGTCCATTTTTGAAAATATTACAATGCATGTGTTATGTAGTTGATTTAAAAGTAATTAAAATACGCAAAATTTATTGGCAAATGCCTCAACTTTATTCATTGGTTGAATTCCACAAAATGTGTTTTATATCTGGATTTTATCCATCTCTCTTTTTTTGTAGGGCTATCACGTAAAATTAATGTCGACTTTTTAATGGTTTTTCGAAATACCAAGTTATTATGCATGTTATTTTAGTGATTCTATTGAAATATGCTGCAATAGGAATTGTTAATAAATAGTTAGCATGTAAAAGTCGATAATCATGTAAATAACAGGAGATTTGTAAAACGTGAGTTGTGATAACCCTAAATTGGTTTGTTTACCTGTATTCTTTATGGAGCTTGGCGGGAATATAAGTTAGTGCTTTTTTACCTAAGTACTGTTCATTACAGCAATAGCAACGAACGTAATATGAAGATTAAGCTAATATAAAGATTAGCAATATCTTTCAAAATGATTCAGATTGAGATACTTAGATAGTGTGTAACCGTTACATAACACATTATCAGTAGCAATTTGTTTCATTTTGACAGTACAACAATATTCATTGCATTATTTATCTTGTTGAGCAGACACACTTTTCGAACATATGCAGCAATGGCTTGAAAATATCCTTCAAAATGATTTAAAATGATAGTAATAGGTTATTACGTAATTGGGGTGAAGCATACTGAGCTATCAATTTTGCATAGCTATCGGTTTAGTGAAACATAGTTTTCACTTTCATGCCTAATCCATTGAAACGATCATCACCTGATAGACAAACTGGGTCACTTTTGCATTAATAATAATCATCATCATCTCAGCGTCAATCCCAGTCGCATCCGTAGCTTTTTAGCTTTAGAGTCTGGGGTCCGCTTTACCAGTCTAACTGCTGATTTTGGCTAAACTTCGATATTTTCCGTGAAGCGATTATTAGACTTTTGAGGGCTCCAACAACCCGTAACGACTGCCACTAGAAGTTTGTATGGCATTCGGGACCAACGGCTTAATGTGCTTTCCAAGGCACGACGGTCTGGTCGTTGTTAGAGCCCTCAAAAGTCTAATAATTCGCCTTCGGATTGTCACCTACCTAGGTGCGGGGATTAAACCGTACCCCCTTGCGCAACGGCCGCGTTCACTACCGCTAAGCCACGGAGGCGGTCATTAATTTCGCATTAATAATAATAATGTCAGTTATGTAAGGGTAGGATTCAAGGATATTTTTTTTTTATTTGCTCGCCTTTGTTTGAGCAAGACATTAGTTCATTTCCGATCTTTCCAGTTTATTGCGAGCTAAGTTTCCCAATCGGCCTTCAATTTCCCATAGCCATACTATTGACAATACAAAGAGAAAACTCCGAACAAAGATCTCATTTTGCTTGATTTAGAATGAAACGATTTCCGGTTTGATAAAAGTAATCAGGGAAGATTGAACCGAAACAACTAAAGTGCATAGCGAGTGAAATGAAAAGTTTGATTGAAGAAAATGGACGTAGATTTCCAATAAAAGATAACGTTATTTGATTCACCAGAATCGCGCACTTGTATAGAAACTTTAAAATAGATCTGATTAATCCTTCGTTCTACAACTCTAATGAAGCTGCAGAAATACGAGAACCTTTTCTCGAAACGAAAAAGTTGAAATAGGACAAAAACGTAGGGTGAAGAAAGTTAAATCTAAGTCTAAGTTATCAACGAAGAAAACAGAAATGCACGAACGTGGTACATGTTCTAGAATCAATAAATTGTGACATTCACCAACTTGCACTGAGCTCGTGGTGGATTATTGCTCACTCACTCTCATAAAGAAGAGGCCTGTGCCCCCGCAGTGAAAACACTATAGGCTGACTATTCCAGGAGAACTCCAGGAGAGTGTTAAACTCCAAAACGAGTAGAGGCACTCAGGCTGAGACTACATTAGGCCGCGACGCGATCTGCGACACATGAGCGATTAAAATAAGTAAATGAATGCTCACGTATATGGCTACAACGTACATCAAATATTACTAGCGGTCTTTGATTTCTTTATGCGATAGGAACAACATTATTGAAATCACGGCATCGGCTACATCAACAAATGAGCGAATTTATTAGAAAATTTCTCACTTACACGACTAGTTCAATAGTCCTGCTAAATATGCGTATGGCTACATTATGCGTACAGTAAACCGCGATGGATGATTTGTACTGTAGCCATGTCATCGCCGAATATAGGCCGGAATTTCGCTTGTAATGTAGCCATACCATGTTTTTCTCGTTTCGCTCTTCCAGTTACATCGCAAATCGCTCCCTACTGTAGCCTCAGCCTCAAACTTGGAAATAGACCTTAAACATTGTCTATGCTGTCAGGTTAATTATTAATCTACATGCCTTAGATATACAGACTCTTATTGCAGATCGACAATTCAGCATTAAAGTAAAAAAAATACTGTAGTCGGTTTGAAAAGAAGTTAATCATGGCTTCCAAGATTAGCAATCAAAGTGCGTAAAGATACGTGACACATTGCAGGTAACCGGAACTCTCTTTACTTTTTCTTTATTACGCGTAGTTATTTTAAGAATTAATGCGAAGATGATGGTGACGCTAATCATTATAGATATGTTCTGGAGGGGGTGATTGCGTAACCAACTATGAGTAGCATGTTAACAGTTCAACAACATCCACTGCGTTATTTACATTGCTAAACAGGTATATTTTTCAAACTAATGGAGCAATATGCTTCAAAATGAATCAAATTGATAATAATAGTGTGTTACGTTATTAGAGTGCTGGTAGTGACAGTAATTGAATAAAATATATCGCAAAACGTCAAACCTGATGTTGCATCAACGTCATTATAATATGGTCGTATCATGGTTTTATTACACTGCGTACATTGTTTATGGGATGTACATCAATGCGCATTTTACATACAGATCATATAACAAACACATATTTTATTAGTTCTCAAAAAGCTGTAGATATTTTGTTATCTTTTGTTTTTTGGCTAAAATTCCTGACACTACAAGTAGTGCCAAGTACAAGTAGTGTGTGGTATGTAAAATATTAGTCATTTGTATGTCATGTTATTGTGTAAATGTTATGTTATGGTACCGATTTTTTTTTTGTATTCATATCATATAGTGTTTATTGGTTAATTGGCGTTGCTAGCTGTCATGCTATATGCTATATGCTTGCACATGCTATATGTCAAATAATTTAATTAAATGTTCTGTGATTTGTAATGTTAATTACATTACGTACTCGTACTTATTATTTATTGTCTACAATCAAGCAATGTCTAACTGGTCAAACTGAACAGATTAGTTTTGCTGATCAAAAGTTAGTTGCACCACTTCTTCTTGCCAGAAAAAGCACTAGGAAGTGGTGAAAGGCGGGAGTTTTGGGGGTCTACCTTTTTGAATTTTGATGATTGCTAATTCTCAGCTTAATTTGAATAAAAGACTTTTGATTTTGACTGTTACCGTTTTATAACCAGAGAACAACCGATCGATTCTGCAAAAAACTTACCGTGAAAATGCTCCTCTCCTTCTTTTTTCAAGGTGAGATTCAACCTCAACTCTTGATCAATGGTCTCTGTGGAATAGATATCACAATTTTGCCAATAACACGTCTAACAAATTATAAAAATTCTTTGAAAATAATTTCCAATAATGGCGGTTGTCGCCAATGACAGTTGAAAAAGACGGCCGCGTGAACCGTCTATGAGGGAGGTTTAAGGCAAAGTCGTGATGTGGCCGCTATGCTGCGATATTTCAATGTTCTTTATGAATTATTTACTGAATGCACTTTTTATTACATAAATCACGCGCTTTTATTTAGTAAACGACACTATAAATAATTTTAAAAGTCCAACGAAAAATGCGCGTGACACTCATCTTAGCTGTCCCGTCAAAACTCCAAAAGTCGTAGTCAGCTTAGAATGAATTGTCAATAGTGTCAATACCTTAGCATTGGTTAGAATAACAACTTAGTCCACGATCACTTCAACAAAATGTTCACGTTGACATAGTTACAGAATAATACTGGTTAAGCCGTACGGAGGACGGGTCTGAGCAGTTCTGTTGCGATGTGTGCCGGATACGTTGCGCCAAATGTTGTTGTGTCGGGAGTTTGGTCGTGGAGGGTCTCCAGATCAATCTTCCTCTGGCACAACATCGTTGGTCATGTTGTTGGGTTTAACATTGCATCACCTCTCTCAACTGCCATCTTACTTTCACTCAAATTTTTGAGTGAGTAGGCATAATTAACTAACGCTCTTTACATTTAACTATTGCATCTCTGCTTACCATCTGGCGGGATTACGGTCAAGCTCTAGTTTATTTATATATATTATTAAAAAAAATAGTAGCATCAATTGATAGCGACGACAGCTACTTATTTTTTCTATTTCTTTCATTTTGATTGCCAAATGTGCGAAAAATGTCAAACTTTCTGTCAGTTCGGTAATTCATTATCAGAGGAAAGGAGAATTATTAAGGATTGAGATAAGGAGGAGGAGGAAGTATTTAGGTATTATCGCGGTAGCGAAGCATAGCGAAGGTACGAAGCGTTTCTTCCAAAACAGTTTTCATGAAGTTTTCATTAAAATTGTTCAACTATAGCTGCATGCGTTGTGGCGTAGTGCCTATATAAGCCTTTACTAATAAGTAAATACATATTGCGGGCATTTTCTATTTACTCTATATTTACAGTCGCGGAGTTCCCTTGAAACAACAAATGGAGTGATATACCTGTCAAGCAATTGTGATAAAAACCGCCGTAGTATGACTTTTGTTTATTTAGGTACACTGCGCTATTATCGCGAAGGAATGTAGGATTTTTCCTACTGACATTACACAATTACATCCGGAGTATATTGTTATTAAATTAAATCAGTCGGCGAACTGCAAATGTTTGGATAGTATAACGATAATAAAGAACACTTTTCCTTTTGATATCGTCCTACTGCTATACATTGTAAATTTCCTTTTAGTGATTCAATAGAATGTTCTCCAGAAGATCTTCCAATTTTTTCTAAATTTGAAAATGTTCAAAATGGTCTTAACCCGGCGAGGCTGTGGTGGGGTGTGACATACCCCACGCTTTACTTCAACGATCAAAGTTTTTTAAGACAATAAACGCCTGAAGTTTAAAAGAGTTCTATCTTCTGCGTTCATTTTGGGTCGAAAGAAAAACGGTTTTGAACATACCAAAATGCTTGAGCAAATGATAAATTTACAAACAAAAAGGTCGTTTTTTATGCAACCTTACTGAAATTTTGCAGCCAAACCAATTAAGTAGTTCAGGCTTTACCTAAGTACTTAAGATATGAAAGTAGGGTTTTTTACATGCACTTGGACATGAATCAAACGCTACCGAGATTACATGTAGATCGAATTAGGTACTGTTATTTTCAAAACGACTTGGAATTATCACAGGCTTTCACGAAATACTAAACCAAAGATCTTAAACAAATAATACTAAAATAGAAAGTTAGAAACAATGTTGTTAATTCAAGACTTAAACCCATTTACAGTTCTGGTAACTTAAGGGTGCTTTGGGGTCCCACCTCCATCTCTGGGACCCAAGTCAACCCCACCTGCCAGATGGTGCACCTGCTGACTCACGAACGGGGCTCTGACGCCGGCTTTCCCTTCGGGGTTGAGTGGTCAGACGGCAGTCGCACTCGTAATAAGCCAAACAAGCCAATCAATCATGGTGAGGAAAATAAGAAATTCACATGTCACAGCTAGGGCGCCGCCGCAAAACGGCGCGCAGGAGCCTCGCCCGACTCCTGTGACCTGTGGGCTAGGGCTACCGTGTCAGAGGCGGACACGGCTGAAGAAGCGAGCCCAATCCATGAAAATCCGTTTCGCGTCGTGGAACGTTGGCACGCTAACTGGACGCGCGAGAGAGCTGGCCGAAACTCTCCACAGGCGGAGGGTGGCCGTGGCGTTCCTGCAGGAGACTCGGTGGAAAGGCAGCAGATCCCGGCTTATTGGGAATGGCTACAAGCTGATCTACACGGGTGCACCTAGTGGGAGAAATGGGGTCGCCGTGGTGTTGTCTGACGAGCTCCAGGATGACGTCTTGGAGGTGAATCGCATCAGCGATCGGCTAATGTCGGTGCGGGTGCTTGTCAATGGGGTTATAACCCACTTGATAAGTGCCTACGCTCCACAGGCCGGGTGCAGTGAAGCCGAAAGGACGCTGTTTTGGACCCAGCTCGAAGGATTGCTTCGCGGGATTCCGTTATCCCAGGGAATCGTTCTGGGTGGTGATTTGAACGGTCATGTGGGTGAGAGGTGTGGCGAGTTTGAGCGTGTTCACGGTGGCTTTGGGTACGGTAGCCGCAACGCGGAAGGAGACAGCATTCTCCGAATGTGTGCGGCTGCGGACCTTGCAATCGTGAACACCTACTTCAAAAAGAAGCCGGAGCACCTTGTCACCTACCGGAGCGGGCGAAGCGCTACCCAGATCGATTTTCTACTAACTAGGAGGCACCACATCGGCAAAGTAGCCAACTGCAAAGTCATACCCGGTGAGAGTCTCACTGCACAACACCGTCTCCTTGTCATGGACCTCTGCGTAAAGGCCCAACGTAGACGTGTAGAGGACTGTCGGCGCCAGATCCGGTGGTGGCTGCTTGATGAAAACAGGTCCCAGGATTTTGCGTCGGTTATTGGCGACAAGTGCGTCGGTACCGACGGAGAACCTGTGCAAGACCACTGGGACAGGATCCAGGCAGCTATTACGGGGGCGGCGCGGGTGGTACTCGGCGTCTCTAAGGGCGGCCGCAAACGTGACAAGGAAACCTGGTGGTGGGACGACACAGTCCAGAGGGAGACTAAGGTGAATAAAGCCCTCTTCAAAACGTGGCAAGCGACCGGATCTCCTGAAGATCGCGACGCATACAAGGTTGCCAAACGTGCCACCAAAAGAGCTGTAGCCAGAGCCAGACGAGACCACTTGCAACCTCTTTACGAGAAGTTGGAATCGTCTGAGGGGCAAAAGCTCATTTACAAGTTGGCACGTTCCAGGGTCAAAGCGGCACAGGATATATCCAAGTGCCGTTGTGTAAAAGACGCAAATGGCAACCTGCTATGCGAGGACCTCGCGGTGAAGGAGAGATGGCGCTCGTACTTTCACGAGCTGCTGAACAAGCAGCATCAAGAGGTGCAGACACCGGAACTCCCTCCGAACCTTGGACTAGTGCCTCTGATAACGCCTGAGGAAGTCCAAACGGCTCTTCGTCGTATGGGGAATCGGAAAGCTGTCGGAGCTGACGGAGTCCCCATTGAGGCCTGGAAGGCGATGGGTTCTCGCGGTGTGGGCATGCTAACTAACTTTTTCAATCGCGTGCTCCTGACCGGCAAAATCCCGAGCCAATGGAGGCTGAGTATAATTACTCCAGTCTTTAAAGGCAAGGGCTCGGTTCAGGAGTGTGGCAACTATCGCGGTATCAAGGTCATGTCCCACACCATGAAAATCTTTGAGAGGATCGTAGACTCCCGAATCCGGCAGGAGTGTGCTGTCTCGGAGTGTCAATATGGGTTTCGGCCAGGGTACGGAACCATGGACCCTATCTTCGCACTAAGGATCGCCATGGAGAGATACAGATCGAAGAACACGCCTCTGCATATGCTCTTTCTAGATATGCAGAAGGCCTTCGACTGTGTCCCTCGCGGGGTGATCTGGTGGGCACTGAGGTCCAAAGGGGTACCTGAAGCCTATGTCGACATAATTCGAGACATGTACCTCAATTCCGATTCCGTTGTCAGGACCGCTGTTGGCGACACTAAACCCTTCCCCATCACCGTCGGAGTCCACCAGGGATCCGTCCTTAGTCCGTTTCTGTTCAGCGTGATATTAGACGTTTTGTCGGACAGCATCAAGGACTCACATGAGCAGCCTCCCTGGCTACTCATGTATGCTGACGATATCGCGCTGGCGGACGCGGACAGGGAACGGTTGGTGCGGCGTGTGAATGCGTGGAAGGACTCGCTTGAGAACGGAGGTCTGAAACTCAACGTGTCGAAGACCGTATACTTGGCCAGCAACACGACAGACCCCATGTCTGTGCGCATAGGCGGAGACATGGTCGAGCGCACGGACCAGTTTAAATACTTGGGGTCTGTGCTTCACGCATCCGGCGACATTGATTGCGACGTCAAGGCACGTATTTCCGCAGCTTGGGCGAAATGGCGTGAGGTGACAGGTGTCACTTGTGACCCCAAAATGCCGGTTAAGCTTAAGGGACAGGTCTATAAAACCATCATTAGACCTGTTCTCCTGTATGGCAGTGAGGCGTGGCCTGTGCTTGAGCGACACAAGCAGGAGCTGCGTGTCACGGAGATGAATATGCTGCGGTGGATGTGTGGAGTTACGCGGAAAGACCGCATCAGGAACTCCCGCATCCGGGGCAGCCTTCGTGTCCGTGACATTGCAGACAAACTGCAGGAGGGTCGCCTACGCTGGTACGGCCACGTCTTACGGAAACCGGCATGTTACGTGGGTAACAAATGTCTTGCCATGGCGCCTCCGCCGGGCCGGAACAAGCGGGGTAGACCAAAGAAGTGCTGGCTTGACGTTGTAAGAGATGACATGCATGCCAACAAGCTCTTACCACAGGACGCTAAAGATCGTGCGAAATGGAGGAGAATGTGCAGGAAAGCGGACCCCGGGCTCCAACGCGAAAGCCGCGGATGCAACCGGGATAAACGCTGAGATGATGATGATGACAGTTCTGGTAACTTAAATTAGACTTATAGAATTATTTAGGACTTCAGGCTCTGTCACATGAAATGTTCAGCAATTTTAGCTTAAGTTAAAGACAAGAAATAGAAGAAACTTAGAGCATTTGATGGCCAATATTCTTCTACTTTGTATAAAATTAATAAAAATTGGCACACGGATTAAATTAAAGATAAGCAATAAAAGAAAATTAGAGTATTGTGACCTCCAATATTCTTCTATTTTGTATAAAATAAATGAAAATTAGCACATGTATTAAGATAGAAATAAGAAGTAGAAGAAAAATTGAGTATTTAGACCTTCAACATTCCTGTCACACGCACGTATGAGGTTTGAGATAAGAAATAGAAGAAACTTTAAAAAATTAGAACACGCATCAAGGCGTTTATCTACTGTAATATAAAAGAGAAACTCAACTAACCATGTGTTGCACTTCGTTACTAAAAAAAATTATAAAGGTTTCTGTTTTGTTTACATAACACTTACTTATTGCAAACATAGCACTTTTAGGAATACAACAAAACATATAACAAAATGCCATATAAAACTATCGGTTTCAGATGACAAACAATCACCCAATTATAGGTTAAATATTATTAATTGCCATGTAATTGTCAAAGGAATATTTTGTTTCAACAATGTGATATTAATTGTGATGATTTACAGCATTTATGAATAATATATTTAATTTATTGAGTTTTATCACATCGTTGGTGTCATATCGCCCAGTAATTGCATTGTGGGGGTCAAATAGACAGTTTTTTACATAATTATATAATACTGGTGTTGAACTGAATCCATTAAGACTGGAAGCTTACCCCAGCATAGATGGGGAAACACTGGGCGGACGGTGATTTTTTTTTATAAATTATAAACTAATGCTTGACCGCAATCCCGCCTGATGGTAAGCAGTGATGCAATCGTTGATGGTAAAGCGCGCTAGTTTATTAAAAGCCTATTCACTGTAGCCTTGAATTTTTTTCACATTTATTTATTGAATTATTCACTTACTTACTACCATTACAGATTGCTTAACCCAATGCGGTAGAAATGATACATTTCGCGACATATGTACAGTTTAGAGACTTACTCATAGTATACATAATATAATTTCATAAAAACAATTCTAATAAAATTTAAACAATAAAATGTAAACTATAATATAATACCAGTTTTTGTTGTAGGTCAAATATTATAACGAATCAGATAATTAAATATCAAATCAATTATTTAACAAACATTGGAAAACTACAATGAAAAGAATACGAAAGAATTAAAAATTTTCCAGTTATTACGGTAACGCGCAAAATTATGTTCTCGACCATCGAAAACAATAGAAGATCATTACTGATGCTGAAATTACAGTGTCAAATCTGGATAAAGTGTAATAAATATACTGATTACATTAATTTCCTTGATATTATCTTGTAATCCTCGATAATAGCTTTATCAACCTTTAATGTCACTAGTAGTGAATGGGACGCTTGACAATTAATCAGAATTTCTATTGTTTTCATTCATAATTTGTTTCAAAGTTATTGTTTTTCTTTTTTTGTATTTTATTCATTCTACATAAATCATTGAGCGGTTCATTAGAAGTGCACTATTGGGCAAGAAGTGAGTAGGTAATTAAAATTAATTGTAATGGCGACAAAAACAATCAATTAAAAAATATCTATGAATCCTTGAAATGCTAACAGATTACTAGTAGTTTATTTTTCATGTGACGGGTTTAACTAGGTAGCTCTCTTTTGTGCCAGTTTTGAACACAATTCCACATCCTAGGATCCACGTCCTTCCAGATCAATTCTAGACCAATATCGACCCTCAAGTCATTCCAAAAATCCTGTTCACGCCACAACAGCACTACATAGAGATTCTGGCACATTAATTGACCCCTGATTATAAAATTTTACAATTTAATAAAACGTAAAAGTCAAACCAAACTATTTATTAGTGTGCTTTTTGGTGATTCAATAAGTCTTATAGTTAAATTATGGTAACTCTAGAAGCTGCCAATTTGACATGCACTATGTAACAATACAGCTTTTTTTTTAATTGATATAACATGCATAACCAAAATGTCAATATTTAGATTACAATATGATTAAAAATAAAATGATTTCTCTTTTCTTAAACACATAATAGTTTTAAAGCATAAATATTATAATTATCAGTCAAACAAAATTTTGTTAAGTAACAAGTCGTCAAATATTGTAGTAGAAAAATTAATTAAGTTTTCGTAACATCCAGATTTAGATGGTTTATTTTTTATTTAGATTTATAACAAAATGTTCATGGCTTAGATTAGAATATTGGCTTTGATTCATCGTGTTCCGGTATGATGTCTGGTGAAGCCGTACGTAGGCCGGGTCTGAGCAGTATGCATCAAATGTTGTTGTGCCGGGAGTTTGGTCGTGGAGGGACTCCCCATCAATCTCCCTCTAGCGCAGCATGGTTGGTCGTGTTATTGGGTCTAACATTGAACCACCTCGCTCAACTGCCGTCTTCCTTCCTATTCACTAAGGTTTTTTAAGTGAATGGGCTTAATAAACTAGCGCGCTTTACCATCAACCACTGCATCACTGCTTACCATCAGGCGGGATTGCAGTCAAGCGCTAGTTTATAATTATTAAATAAATTAAAATACTATTACTTACAAACATTAAATGTATTTTTAATGTTTGTAAGTTTTTAACATTAAAATACAATGAATTAGTCAAGTTTTGAAGCATAAAATATATAATTTTCAGTTTATTACATTTTGTCAAGAAGGAATTCGTCAATTGTCAATTGTTAAATCTTACCGTAAAAATTGGGAATAGTCAATCTCTTAGCATTTTAGAACGACATCACACTCCACGATTACACGAAGTTTGTAAATAGTTACAGAAGCGCATTGCTAGTTTCAGGCATACATATGATATACGGGGTAGCAGGAACATCGATACGCAAACTGTAACCACGGATTCAGCACATGAACCTTTTAGATCCTTTTTGATAACAAGTATTAAGGACCTTAGAATTTTACTAGGATGTAGATTTAAGGATTTACCATGTAAGACCACTCTGTCTCATTGGATCACAGATATGTAATGGTAGTCGTATGTAAGATTTGCGTTGATGCATAAATAAATAATGCTGAGCGACAGCCGTTTTTTTCGCTCCCGTTACCTATATGTGAGTTGTCTCTAATTTTTTGCTTTGCTGGTATTTCGGCGTGGCTCACCACGTCGCCTACTGGGGAGTTTGTTCCGTCACTTCTTCTTCCTAAGCACTAGGAAGTGGCAAAGGGCGGGCGTTTTGGGGGGCTGTCTTATGTAATATTGACGTTCAAAAAGTGCTGATTCTCAGCCTAATTTGAATAAGTGACTTTTGTTTTTCATTTCGTTTTGCATGGATGTGACGTATGTGTTCCCCCAGTTTATTATATTTTGTGTTTGCTTTTTACGCGTCATGGTTACCGCAAATAAAATTATTTCATTTCTTTTTTTTTATGTAGTACAAAAAAAATAAATAAATCAAGCCTGTCATCCAATAATTCAGCTACAAACAAGTCATGGCCAGCAAAGAACATCAAACAGTTTACAGTCTGTTCTTATAAGAATATTTCTATAGTCTGTGTCAATGTTAAACAGAGAACCACATGTAGTTACTGCTGTTGGTAAACTAAGTGCATACACACTAGCGGCACGCGGCGTCACGACAGAGGCTACTACAACTGTCGACACGTGTCGGAGATAGCCGCCACCGTGTGTCGTCACTCGTGTACGTCGTATGTGTGTGTACGGAGCTTACACAGGATGTTAGGTGGAGAGTTGCATGTCGTCGGCGGCACGCGTCGGCGACTGTTGCAGTTGCGTCTGACGTCACGTATGAACGCTAAGACTTTCTTCCCTACATCTAAATGGTTCCGTATTTGACATCCCTAACTATAAATAAATAATTATCGTTTAATGACACTAAGTACGAATCAGTTTTGAGGTCACCTAATCTTTGAACTGTGTCTCGTGATAACCTCGGTGGAATTATTTCCTAATATTATTAGGTCAATATTATTTGCGTAGGCATGTTTTCATACTACAGGCCATTTTGTAGTGCAATCATCCTCAAATAGATTTATTCTCAGGTGAAAACATACCTACATCTGTGCGTGATGGTGATACATCTTTTGAATTGCTTGTGGCTCAAATAGAATAGCCGTACGTCAACAATTAGGTTAAGCTGCGCTTGTTCTGATTAGTCCGGGGATCGGTGACTTTAAGTATTTACATCTATACTCTATACTAATATATAAAGCTGAAGAGTTTGTTTGTTTGTTTGAACACGCTAATCTCAGACACTACCAGTCCGATTTGAATAATTATTTTTGAGTTGGATAGCCCATTAATCTAGGAAGGCTATACAGGGAAACTTTTTTTTCGAGTGCGCAAAAACACATGGGTGGCTCAGAATCAATAACAGAACAAATCTGCATTATTAGTTTAAAATAAAAAATCATGATTTTGTCCGCCCTAAAATCAGCAAATGAGAGACACCAATTATTCATATATTGCATGTATTAGCATATGGCCGCGTAGTGAACATGCGGGCGGCGCGGGCGCGCGGGGGTGCTGTGATGTTCCCGCCGTCCCCACTCCGCCGAATATGAATGGGATCGCGTGCAGTGAACTGCGGTGACCATAACATCGATTTCATAATAAACATCTTTCGTTATCAATAACTATTTTTTTTTTTGTACTAAAACATACAATATAATAATATTTTTATCTATAAAACTTATTTAGCTATAAGTTGACAAAGTTTGCGCACTGGATAAAATTTTATCCTGTATAACATCACGATGAGACTAATAGGAGCTCAGCGTAACCAACTCCACGCGAACGAAGTCGCTGACGGCCGCTAGTAGGAAATAAGTATTCAAAAGCAAATGACGATACTGTTTTAGAAATAAGAAAAAATAGAATAGCTATATTATATGGATCAAAACTTATCCTCCTAAAAACAAACACAAAGTAAGTTAAAACAATTATAATACTTACCGATTATTATATCACAGTTGTTGTGTTATTGAACAACATCTTTACTGTCGGTTAAATTATCTATTAACTTCATAGTTTCTATAAATAATTACAATATCACAGGAATTAAGTTCTATCCTACTTACAATAAGTACTATCTGGAAGTGGAACCTTAAATATTTCAAACGCGAACTTTCGACCAAAACGTATCTATATAATTATGTCCATATTATATGTATTATATTAAGTTTGATTTGGATCATTTTAAAGAATATTGCTAATCCATTGCTCCATATTCTTCATATGCTCTGGCGCTGGCGACCACGCACCGGAAGACGCAGCGTGGGTACTTGGGTAGGCCTCCGACAAGGTGCACCGAAAACCTAGTGAAGGTCGCGGGCAACCGCTGGATGCGGGAGGCACAACACTGATCGTCGTGGAGACCCTTGGGGGAGGCCTATGTCCAGCAGTAGACTTCTTTCGGCTGAAATGATAATGATGATTTCTTCATATGTGTCAAAATAGGCTTAGGAACATATCAACATACCTAATGAATGTTGTTGAACTATCACATTGCTACTGCACTCGGTATCCTAAAAAATGCAGCCATTGTGACCTCAGTAGGTACTGCCACCGTGGAAACGGCAGAGCCTGTGGATAGCAAAATTTAATACACTTCGAAACGACTACATAAAATGTTGTGTTTCTCTGTTTCAGGCAAAACAAGCTCTCTAATAAGCATATCAGAGGCATTGGTGCCTGTGATCTACTCTCCAGTCTACAGCAAGGTGTACCTCAGCACACTGTCCACGATGCCTGGCGCCTTCTACCTCATCAGTGCCGCACTAGCCGTTCCTGCCATAGCCATATTACTGTAAGAATTCTTACTAGTAAAAGTTTACTGACAATGATTGAAGGTGAAGGAAAACATCTTGAGGAAACCTGGACTTTAAGTCTGAAATCGCCAACCCGCATTGAGCAAGCGTGGTGATTACGCTCAATCCTTCTCTGTATGAGAGGAGACCTGTGCCCAGCAGTGGGACGATAAAAAGGTTGATGATGATTAAAAGTTTACTATGGTTCATGCTAGAAAAAAAATGGCGTCGTGACCAATTGACCTACTCTCTATCTTGCTGACGCTAAGTAGCACGCTTTAGTTTTTTATTATCAATTATGGATTCATCTTGTCTTTGCATTACAATGAAAAAGAAGTCACAAAAGACTTTTGGTATTAGTAATTGAGATAACTGAAAACCTCTTTTGATGGTCTTTGTACTAATTTTTATGAACAACGTTTCATTAGTGGCAAAAGAAGTAATTTTGAAAAATCCATTATATAACTCGACGAAATGAAATAAGGAGCTGTTTGTTTTTTTTATTTGCGAATTAAAGTACCGATAAAAAATCTGCCTAATGTAATGATACCTAACTATCAAAATACGTTTTCATTTATTGCAATTACCATTAGTATTTATGGTTAAAACTCGTAATGGAATTTAAATTATCAATTGGCTTGCAAATGTTAAGAAGTCACACCAAACGTTCAGTTTCCAAGATTCGTCTCCTTAATGTGTTTTTCATGTCTTCCCGTACAAGTGATTCGCTGAAGAAGTTAGTAACCTCTTACTAAACTTTTATCGTTAGCAACGCTTAGATAAAGAGGTTGAGACACGTCGACAGCTCATTTATCAAAATTAGTCCACGAACTAGGAGCTTGGCATTATCGATCTTATGCAAGTAATTTTTCTAGTACGTGGGAAATGAAACTCTATTTGTCAGATGCATAAGATTTAGAATTAGATCGATTTTTTTGTATTTGCGATATCAAATAGTTTCGTGTTCTATAAAAATCTCATTTGGCAAATCATTAATATCATTTTAAATCTCTGCCTGAACTCTCTATGAACGCATGAACATACAACATTTGAAAACACAGTTTTTCTGTCGAGAAACAAGTGCATAGCTACACGTCTCGTCTAAGAAACCGCTAACCGCTGCGCGACATTTCATCACCTCAACAAAAAGCGACCTTGTGGTCAACTCGACAGTTCGCCCTTACTATAATTTTGTCATCTGCGAACAGAGAGCGATTTCTAATCACGGTACAACTAGAGTAGCCTTGAGACGTTATCTATTTTCTATTTCTGTACCTTTTAGTTGACCTTAGACCTTTTAGTTAGGCCCTAGAAATTACACTAGTTATTTTCCCGAGACTATTTTTCTTCCATCTGCTTTTGTTTAACTGTCCCGTAACGTTAGTAATCACAGTAACTACTGCTGATCGTGAGGGTGCGTAGAGCGTCCTGAGATAGATTATCGAGTCGGGCACTGTTATGGGTTCTTTCATCTACTATTTCGTGCCCAATTTAGCAATAGACTGGCCCCCTATTGCAGCCTCTGTGGCGTAGCGGCAGTGAATGCGGCCGCTGCGCAAGCAGTCGCGGTTTCGATCCCCGCGCAGTGCAAATATTTGTATGCATGAATACCTATGAATATTTGCACTGGTCCGGTTGTGCCTCGAAAAGCACGTTAAGCCGTTGGTCCCGGTTGCCATACGGACATCTAATGGTAGTCATTACGGATTATTGGAGCCCTCAAAAGTCCAACAATTGGTCTAACTGCTATGCTTCGATATCGCCTTCGGGTTGTGGAGACAGGGCAGTCGCTTCATGCAAAATATGGATAAATATGGATGCCAAAATCAGCAGTTAGACTGGTAAAGCGGACCCCAAACTCCAAAGCTGACAAAAGCTTCGGATGCGACTGGGATTAACGCTGAGATTATGATGATGACTAGCCCCCCCTATGATATGGACCCGCGTGTCATTGGTGACACGTAACCAAATAACTACGGCATAATTTCAAAAATTAAGGTGCTCATATCATGTAGTTTGCGGCAGCAGAAATCGCGGTAGTTTATTATTTAATGTAAATAAATATAGAATTGTTAAAATCCACTTTAGTCCACATACCACACGGAGGTGCGCACAGGTATTATCATGGATTGGTGCCTCATTTCATTAAAAACGACCAACGGGTTCCCAGTTTACCTTTGACCCGCGTACGCCCTCCAATAAGGTCCGAAACCACGGTCCCATGAAATGTCAAGAGAGATTAAAAGTAATGCGAAACTATAATTGTAGTTTTTTCCAGAGCCAAGGTTGATTGCTAGCACGTCATGGCCGCTTAAAATGTTTGGTTGGGAAAATAGCACGTAGAATAAAATAGAATTTTCTTTATTTATTTACACTTTCGCACAAAAAAATGTACAGAGGCGGACTTAATGCCTCAGGCATTCTCTATTTACACCACATAAATTACAGAACATAAAAATGCTGATTTTTCGAAGGGGTGACACAATAGCGGTCTAAGAGCGTTCTTTTAAAGACAAATTTTGAATGGAATACCAAGGGAAGGAGGGAAAAATAATGTAGGTAGTCTACAGTATACTATTTACATATATTATACTATAAATATGCATATAAAGTGTATTATATTGATGTATAGAAGTTTGCTATCTCTAACATGTTGTAGGTCTTGAACATTACTGGCGAATTATGGGTTTTCTGTAGGTATATCTCTGATTAAGCCTTCGAGGAATACAGGTGTAATGTCCTCTATTTTTGCTATAGAACTTTGGAGAACCTTGAATAGTAACTTTATTGAGCTTGCTAGATGATAATAGATTAAGGTTAGGAAATACATCAAGCTATACACAACCACTATAAGCTGGTTCCTGATTTTACGAAACACTAATACAATGCCAGGTCAGAATCTGGAAATATATAGCTTAATGTGTCGCCATGTATACATACTCTAATTGGTAAAATCTTGCAAACTAATTTCGGTACTTACGTTTACTATTAACCACGGTGCCCGCTGTACCGTAAACTAAAAGTAATGGCATGAACTGAACGGTAATAACACTTTTTATTCTCAATTTAGAAATGGTTAATGGCGTCCGTAAAGGTTACGCATTTTCTTTTTTTATTCTTAAATTTAAATCGAAGTACTGTTTTGTTATTGTATACATTATTTTTAGTCCGCGGAAACGTATGAATTGTCTAATAAACGTGTAGCTTAATATCGAATGTTGTATTGTACTGTCAGCCAAGAAGATAAGTGACCAAGGTCGTCGGATATACTTAGTTGAAATTAATTAAGAGATAAATGGATGTTTGTAATTAATATTTATATCAGTCGATAGAAAACAAACAACTAATTATTTGATGATTTAAATATCCATTGGTTTCTTCTAAACTTCACCTACATCCGACGACAGTGATTACTTATCTCTTTTATCACCAACAGGGACAGACAACACACCACACACAGACACGCACATAAACACGTACACACGCACACTCACACACACGCGCACACAAATACACACACGTGCGCACAAACACACACACACACACACATAAACATATTTATATGTGTTTGAACTTAACAAAATTGCTGATTGACCAAGTAGTCCATAGAGTAACTTATATAAAGTGGTCCAATACACACAAATTTTAGGTAGCTATCAAATAAGGAAACAGGGCATCATTGACGTTGTACCGTTTTCAGAAGACACCTCTGTTGTGAAACACTCAAAATTTTGAGGACGAAAATAGGACAGTCTCAATAGTTATGGCTTTGTTTACATCGAATAACTTAGTTCTCAATACAAGTTTGGTGGTAGAAAATTAATGTTCAAATTCTTTTCCAGAAATTAGCGGTTTAAAGCCAAAAAAAAAAAAATAACAGAAATATGTTAAATTCTTTATAAACGCCTACATTTTTTTATACAACGTGTAACAAAAAGGGTATATACATACCAAGGGCATGGCATCTTTAGATGATATCAAACGATATCGGAAGGGTTTCAACACTTTCAACTCAAAATAAAATACTCAAAAAATTGGTACCAAATTTTCGGTTTCGTGTGTTTCTTAAAATCAAAAAATAACAAACGTGGCAGCACACTACATACGTTAATAACTACTCGTTACCCGTCACGTTACTTGCCAAAATCCGATAAATGTCTTCAATATCTCTGTGCGACTAGTATGATAGTAGCCTATCACAGGCGGTGTTTTTCCTCATAACTTTCTAACTTAAAGAGATAGGATTAAAAAACCCTTCCAATATCGTTTGATATCATGTAAAGATGCCATGCCTTTGTTATGTATATACCCTTTATGTTACACGTTGTATAAAAAAGCTATCACATTATAAATCCTGTTGTATTAACATTTAAGTGGGACTATTAACAACTATTTAACAAGCATTAATCGTTATTTATTAGCACGTTTTTTTTTTTGTTTAAAATAATGACATTATGGCATGACATTATTTGAATAGTTATTTTTAAACAGGCTCTACCTGACATTACGTATCCAATTGGTTTTTCCGATTTTTACTGCGTATTAGGTACCAGAACCTTTTGCTTGTATTTGCTTAACACATTATGGATCGTAATCTAAATCATTTTGGAGGAATCCATTGGTCGAAAAAAATCCCGCACAAAGTTTTAAAAGTGTTCCGAACAATTAGTTGTTCCGGATCTGGCTCTTTGTGTACCTACCTATGTCACTTTATATGTTTGTAAACGCACCCACGAAAGAGGTGAAATTCCTAGTGTTCGGCAACCTTAAAAAATATTCTGTAGGGGCCCAAAAAAAAGGCCTGCAAAATAGAGCCAAAGTGCCCAAACTTCAAACTTTTTATTATGACCCAAATATCTCTAAATATCCACAGTCGACCAACTGATATCCATCCTCAATCCAATTCAATTAACGCTATGGGCGGTCATCCCACACTCATTGAAGTAACAATTTTCATTCATTCAATGAATCAACAGAAACCCAATCTTTAAAGACCTTATCACACTAGCGATTTGCATGCGAGTCCAAAGCGAGCAGGATGCCCAGCCAGCTTGCCGTGAATAGCGCCGTCGACGACATTTTGTACACTCACGTTCAACAGCTTGCCCCATTTCACTTCAGTTGTATCAAAGACCCGTGTTCGTGACCGTGTTCGGCGCTATTCTTCAGCCTATAGACGTCCACTGCTGGACAAAGGTGTCCCCCAGGGCTTTTATTGCATTCGGGGTTCGCCATAATCCCCACGCTAGGCAGGCGCAGGATCGCAGTAATTTGATATTCCACAGGAGAAGCGCTGCTGCCCGCTTCCCTGGTGAGAGTTCCCTTAGTCGCCTCTTAGGACATGCACGGGAGAATATGGGTTGGTACTATTCTAAGCCCGGTACCATATGGGGCTCACGGAGTTCGGCGCTCGTTCGCTGCGAACTCGCTTTGAGCTCGTTGCGCACTTGCTTCGCTTTGAACTCGCCCGCTTATTGCCAGTGTGATATGAGCCTTAATTACAATTTCCTTAATGGTTAAGTTTATTTCAACCACTAGCTTAATTTCAGAATATACGGATGGGGGGGGGGGGGATGCCAGCATATCAAACCACTGCAATCTGTCAAACCGCTGTAATAGATTTTCAACCTTATAGCCAAACTGCTAAAGCATTAAAGCTCAAGGCTGATTGGGGAAATTTGACTGTTTCTTTGAGTAACTTGTCTTGCAGTCTGTACGTAGATCAATGTGCTAATTGCAATTTCATATCATGACTTATTTCTTTATTTACAAAGTATCTAAGTGGCCCAGTGCAAGTCCATCTCGAGGGGTCCGTGCCAAAATCCTATGAATAAGACATTTCTTTTATGGTAAAAGTGGTTTATTAAATTTTATAATTCGTTGTTATAACCTCTATAGAAATACACACTCTGTGATAACGGTTCAAAAGATAAAGTCCTTTTACAGACGGACTGTCGCACAATGAGCCCGCACCTTAGTGTTCGAGTCCCGTTGGCTCCCTGAGGGAATAGAATCTTAAAAATCAGAGATACATGCATACAGTTAGGTAACGGGACAGTAAGGGACAAAATATAATTCAAAAGGAGTATGCAATATTTACATTTCGGATCATATCTTACGTTTGATATTCTAAGGGACTTTGCAAACATGATAGCGAAATAGGGAACGATATCACATCAAATACGGACGGATTCAAAGTGGGAAACGAATCAATTCCTGCTTCAATCTTGTTTGGCTTGAGCTTGTAAAAGTCACGAGTGTTGTTTAGACATATCGTATCTGTTGATGGAAATTTTGGGATGATACAAACTAACTTCAAGTTATTACAATTACTATCTCTCATTTTTTTAAATAGATCTACAATAGATCGACTGAACCATCCATGATTGAATTAGAAAATGTTTTGAATAGCTTGACCTACTGGCATCTCTACTACCACAAGAACACACAGTTCTTGTAAGTGAAATAAAAATTGCAATAGACTGATTCTTTGGTCTAGTGGTTGCAGGAGATCATGCACAGTGATTGCTTCACACCACACAATCTCAATCTAAATAATTTTGTAGGATATTGCCAATTCATTGCTTGATATTATCGAAAAAAGTTGTGGGCTCAACAACGTAAAAAACGCAATGAATGTTGTTGAACTGTCAAAATTGAAGCCATTGCAATTGATAGTGTTTCAAACAATTAACCAACAGGTTATGCTCGTGAATAATGAAATAACCTACATACATTGACCAAACAATGCTCTAGAATTATAGATGAACTTGACAATGGAATAGTTTGCTATAAAAATAAACACTTTCATTTGTTTTTGCATGCAATGTGACATTGAACCTAATGCGGCCCGCAAGGTAATTGCGTAACAATCTACCAATGTAGCAATTTCTATCATATTGACAGGTCAACAACATTTATTGCATTATTTACGTTGTTGCTCTGATTAAATTTCCGAACATCGTGCGTCATTAGCGATATCCTTCAAAATTATTCAGATTGCCCCTGATTCCCAGCGACTTATAGAAAACGTCAGTCTTTTAAAAAGCTTGATTCGTTTAAAATCCGTGGTTTTCTAATCTTAACAATACCTATCACTTCAGAGAGTTAATCCGCTAGGCTATGTCAGCGACTTTGGTTCTTCTACGAATCTCCTCATTTCTGATTCGATCACGTAGAGAAACACCTAGTATAGCCCTCTCCAAGGCTCTCTGTGCGACCTTGAGCTTTCTTACAGCTTCTTGGGTCTCAACCCATGATTGTGAGGGACCAGGTTTCTGATCCATATGCAATCTCTTTAGGCACTGAGGTAGTTTGGGCGGGGCACATAGCTCGTAGAGCCGATGGCCGATGGGGTAGAAAGGCGACCAAGAATGGAGACCAAGTATACCAAGAGTCGGACGCCCACCGACTAGGTGATCGGATGATCTGATCAAAAACGCAGGGAAGCACTGGATGCAGGCCACGTCCAACCGTTCTTTTTAGAAGTCTTTGGAGGACCTATGTCCAGCAGTGTACTTCATATGGCTGAGATGATGATGATGACAATACCTACATTATCTCTGTTAGTCACTAACTTTATTAGTGATTAGCAAACACTCGTTTATTTAAGCTATAAAATGCTGCCAAATCAAATACAACCTTAATGATAACCTTTATATTGTGTTTAATTTGGCAAGATTTATTTATAACTATGTATTATAATCGTTAGCGTGTTAAGATTTATTCAACTTTAAAGCAACTGCGCACATATGTGACAAGGCATCATTTTTATGTTGCCAAAATTGTGTATGATTATGAAAAACAAAGTCAAACCGTTCTTTTTATATCTTCCACAGAGCAATATTTGTCCTCCGAAGAAACGACGAGCGCGCGCTCGCTGCAGCAGCCGCCCCCGAAGTCAAACCGAAGGAGAATGAAATCACTCGTTTTTGATAAATATTTATTATTGTTAAGCGTTAATGTTAATTATAATTATGTGAAAAATCTCAATAAAATTAAGATTTGTATAGAATCGTGTGCATTTTAATTTAACATTCCCGAAAGAATACAAATAAAGATAGACACAAAAATTCATGGTAGCTACTTACAATCTTCGAGTCCCAAGCGGAACTTTGTATTTGTGCAAGTAGGTACTCATAGATATAGTAGGTATGATGTTGACCTGGACGCCTCTCCCTAGCAACCATGGTTCGAGCCATGGTTGAAAGCGAGAGTGCATGGGAGGCTGCCGCCTCCTTCTGTGAGACCGTCCTCTTGCAGAAGGAGGCAGCGGAGAGGGAGCGGGAAGAAGATAGCCTTGCCGCTCCCCTCCGGCGTAGACGGGCGGGGCGAAAAAGGCGGGGGACGAACCCCCGTCTCCTTTAGCCCCAGAGTGTGACCAGCGCGTGTGAGGTTAGTACCCCGCACGCGCATTACACTGGTCACCACGTCTGAGGATTACCTCGGTATCCCCGGGAAATCCTCCCTTGGCGCGGAAACCGGCCTAAAGGCCGGTAAGCCCTGAGAGTAGCACGGAGTTAGGTCTTCGGGCTGATCCCGTGACACTCTCAACACAGGGCCTGAGGGGAACCGAGTGGTTTTAGTGAGTATTCCCGGCTCCGGCTGGGCGAGCCTCACACACGCCAGTCGCCTAGCTAGCGGCGGGTAGGTGCATAAATGCATTTCCACGCGATAAAAAAAAAAAGAAAAGGTATGATGTTGACCTAGAGAGCGATGTGTACTTTTAAGTTAAAAAAAAAAATATCACTGAAACCTCAATAGCTACGCCAATCGCCATATCATTCAACGATGATGGACATAGGTACCTATGCGCAGTCACAATACACGAGAGTTAGCCCAAATATAGACGTTAGCAGATCAAGCGACTACACTCTATCTAATGCCTTTAATAGATTTAACGCTAAAGCATTAGTACAAATTCGATTGAGTAAAATTTCACAGTTTCAGGTAGTTTCTTCTACGCCAATTCATTATTTTATGGCGCAATGGATTTTCAACTTTTTTTTATATAAATTACAAACTAGCGCTTGACTGCAATCCCGCCTGATGGTAAGCAGTGATGCAATCGTTGATGGTAAGGTGTGCTAGTTTATTAAACCTACCCACTCAAAGGAACTGAGTAAATAGGAAGCGCGATGATGCAATGTTAAACCCAACAACACGACCAACGATGCTGCGCCAGAGGGAGATTGATCTGGAGGCCCTCCACAACTAAACTCCCGACACAACAACATTTCGCGCATCGTACCCGGCACGTACATCGCAACACAACTGCTCAGACCCGTCCTCCGTACGGCTTCACCAGACTTCATTCCGGAACGCGACGAATCGCTTGGCGGCATAACTTTGTCTGGTGGGTGGTAACTTATGCCGGCGGCCGATGTTGTGGCCTACCACCGAGAAAACTCTCCGCGTTGAGCTGTAGGGTAATTGTGTAACACACTATGTATTAGTAGAAATGATTGACAGTTCAACAACATTCATTGCGTTGCTTACTTTGGTGAGCAGATACATTTTTGAACACATAGAGCATTTTATTAGGAATATGCTTCAAAATGATTCAAATTACGAGTAATGTCTAAAGTGTTTCTACTACAATTGGAATCATTTGGAAGCATATTGCTAATCCATTAATTCCTTAAATCCATACTAATATTATAAATGCGAAAGTAACTCTGTCTGTCTCTCTGTCGGTCTGTCTGTCTGTCTGTCTGTCTGTCTGTCTGTCTGTCTGTCTGTTACGCTTTCCCGCCTAAACCTCTCAACCGATTTTGATGAAATTTGGCACAGACAAAGACCCTGAGAAAGAACATAGGCTACCTTTTGTCCCGGAAAAATTTGATATTCCCGATGGAAATCTAAAAAGCGCGATATAACCGAACTCCACGCGGGCGAAGCCGCGGGCGGAAAGCTAGTATTAAATAAATAAATAAATATAAAGATATACGGACAAATCACACAGATTCAAAGCCCCAAAGTAAGTTCGCGACTTGTGTTATGGGATACTAACTCAAAGATACTATATTTATAATAAATACATATATAGATAAACATCCAAGACCCAGGCCAATCAAGAAAAGTTCGTTTTCCATCATGACCTGGCCGGGGATCGAACCCGGGGCCTCCACATCGCAGGCAGGTGTGTTGACGCTGTGCCACGGAGATCGTCAAAAAAATGTGCCTGCTTAACACAGTAAATAACGCAATGACTGTTGTTGTGTGTACCTACTGTCAAAATGAAGCCCATCGCTACTGTTGCTGTACTCTGCTAGTCCGACTCAAACGACTAGCTAATAATCATATATCCTTACTAGCTGCGCCATACGGTTTCACCCGCGTTTTTTTTTGTATGCCCCGCTCCTATTGGTCGCAGCGTGGTGTTAAATAGCCTAAAGCCTTCCCGGATTAATGCGCTATCCAATGCAAAAAGAATTTTGCAAATCGAACCAATACTTTCTCAGATTAGTGCGCACAAACAAACAAACAAACATACAAACAAACTCTTTAGCTTTATATATATTAGTATAGATTTAGGAGATCCTATGAGCATTCATTGGTAGGTCTAGAGAAAAAAAGGTGGAAGGAGTGTAGGAGGCCGGAGCAGTTAGACTGGTAAAGCGAACCCCAGACTCCAAAGCTGAAAAAGCTTCGGATGCGACTGGGATTAACGCTGTGATGATTATGAAGGAGAGTAGGCGGCCTCGTTACTTTGCCCAGAAATATGAAGATGGCGCCGATTCTAACTAAACTAAATTTAAGTCTAATGCATCTTTTGCTATCTATTTAATTAAGAAAAGGATAGAAGATAACATATTAGTTTAATCCTGTCAAATTAGAATAGGCTCCATAGACTGTTTAGACGCGATTATAAACATGGCGACCAAAAATAAGTCGATTTACGTCAAGCGCGGACTAATTTGACAGGTCTAAACTGACATTTTATCTTCTATCCTTTTCTTATTGAAACAGAAAAAACACACAAACGATTCGTTCACAAACTTGTGAACGAATCGGGGCCAATGACTAGTGCAAGTTCTTCTATAATATAGTAGGAAAGAAAAAAAGAAAGAACACAAAGTCTGGTCTTCGAGTAGAGCCCCATTTACCTACACCGAAAATAATATTAATTACTAGCTGTTGCCCGCGACTCCGTCCGTGTGTTGATATAAAATAAGCGCCTGTTAAAATAATGGGAGCAATATGTACGTCCGCGTTTGCCCCCGTTTTCGCAACATTTTTTGTTACTGCTTTGCTCCTATTGGTCATAGCGGGATTTTATATAGTACTATCTGTGTAACTCATTACAATCGGTTCAGTAGTTTTGGAGTGAAAGCGTCCGGCTTTCAGAGAGACAGAAATACTTTCGCATTTATAATATTAGTATGGATAACAAAACAAGGTTCGAAGTTGGCTCGGAATGCGTAACCGACTCACATACAATATATATTTATTTAATTAGTTGGTACCTACTTCGAGTAACAATTTATTATTGTTTATAATTATAATGGCTTATTGTAGATAACCCAAGACTCGGTAGTTGTCAGTTCATTGCCTTTGGGGTTTTATCAGATCGTACACCCTTGTCACTATGTCAGTGGCCTGAGTACCTACCTACATACTGCGGCAAACGCTAGACGTGGGTCATGCGGGCAATGTCATGTTGGAAGCAATGGGAAAATGCGGGCGTTTGTTATTATAACCAGGGACCTTTCACTGCGAAAGAAAGTAGTAACTACAAAATTTTGATTTGATTTTTCGAGCGAGAACTATTAATGGGTTCAGTCAGTGTTTACGGAGAAGAAATGGCTTTCTCATCCCTAATGCCTAACTTAGTATATGTACATGTATATAATATTCGGGAAGATGAAACAGCTTCTCAAATGCAAATATTCTCGAATTTTAGTGATGAAAAAGATGCTGAGATAGGAGCTTTTTGGCCTAGTATAGGATTATTTTCAACACACTTGCTCATAAAGTGGTACTATGCTCACCGCAACTGGGCACATAATGACACCCACAATCAAACTGTCACACCCATAACAAAACTGACTCAAGAAAATCGGATATTTGGTTTTCTCGATATTTTCTCGGTATTCAGTTTTCTCGGTTTTCTCGTTATTCGATTTTCTCGATTCTCGGTTTTCACGTTATTTGGTTTTGTCGATTCTCGGTTTACTCGGTATTTGGTTTTTTCGGTATTCGGTTTTCTCGGTATTCAGTATTCGGTTTTCTCGATATTCGGTTTTCTTGTTATCTAATTTTCTCGGTATTTAGTTTTCTGAATTCACGGTTTTTTCGATATTTGGTTTTCTCTATATTTGGTTTCCTCAATGTTTGGTTTTCTCGGTATTCAGTTTTCTCAGTATTTGCTTTTGTCGGCATTCGGTTTTCTCGGTAATCAGTTTTCTCGATATTTTTTCTTGTTATTAAATTTTCTAGGTATTTGCTTTTCTCGATTCACGGTTTTCTCGATATTTGGTTTTCTCGGTTCTCGGATTTCTCGATATTTGGTTTTCTAGGAGTTTGGTTTTCCCGATTCTCGGTTTTGTCGGTATTTGGTTTTCTCTATATTCGGTTTTCTCGGTATTTGGTTTTCTAGGTAATCAGTTTTCTCGGTATTCGGTTTACTCTGTATTCGGTTTAAACGGTGTTTGGTTTTCTTGTTAAACAATTTTCTCGGTATTTGGTTTACTCTTTATTGGTTTTCTCGGTAGTAGGGTTTTCGGTTTTTTCGGTTTCCTCGGTATTAAGATTTTTCGGTTTTCTCGTTATTTGGTTTTCTCGGTATTCAGTTTTCTCGGTTTTTTCGTTATTTGGTTTTCTCGATTCTCGGTTTTCTCGGGGGAAGTGGGGCACCTTGATACAGTTTTTACTTAGACCCAAAAAAAGACGATCTAATAATAGTTACATCCAATTTAATAACCATAATATATTCAATATACAGTATGTTAAATAACAGAGGGCGTTCCCTTAAACTCGTTAATATATATCATTAATAGATTAAAATAAAAATACCAGCATAGAAAAATAAGCATAAAAAAATCCGAATAAAAAAAAAATTCTAATTGGAAATAAATTTGAAACCTCCTGTTTTAAATCAAAATAGTAGTCGTCATGTATAAATAAATTGCGACGTTGCCGTCTTTCATGTTAGCGTGTACAGTGTGTTTCTTTTACATGTCAATTTAAAACTTTTATTGAATATTTTCATATTGGAAAAAATTTTAAAACATTTTGTTTTCGAATGGAAATATTTTTTTAGCATGTATGTATGCTATACTATTTCGGGTTAATGGGAACACCCTCTGTTAGTTAACATACTGTATATTCAGTTAACTTGTTACATACAAATTAACCGATAGATTGAATCACAAAACGTATTAGAGCCTATTTACTAAAAAATGAAATTTGTATCAATGTACCCCACATGCGGGGTACATTGGTACATACACTGGTACTTTGGTTCACAGAAATATTCCTATGAATTAAACAAGTTTTATTAATTTTTCTGACCTTTATTTATTGATTTTTTGAAATTATATTTATTCGCTGCTTTTGCTATTGATAATTTTTCTTCCAACACATCAGATATCGCAGAAGCCACGGAAATTTCATTGATGGAACTTCTATTCATCTTGCGTTTAAATGTTCAAATCATTTTTCTATAAGGAAATAAAATATATTACCTAAGTCTCACATACATGTATATTTAACAAAATATTGGGGTATCAATGTGCCCCAAGACCACTTGTATCTATGTGCCCCTGCCTACTACAATCGAAATCAACATTTTATAAAAATTAAAGCAATAAATAATTAAATAATTTAAGTCTATTTAATGTGATGACAGATATGTACTTACCAAATGTCTTAATATAACATAGGTAACACTAAATAAATTAGAAGAATTACATCCGAAAGAAAAGTACGAAAATTTTGTTGCGAACATCAGAAACAGTTTTTTACGTGCTAGTCGCTAGTCGTCGAGTGAACGTTGCTCTGCGCTAATGTGCGTGTAGGCTTTACTATATACCTCCTTATCGGTGGCGTATGGCTCTTCTAACGCGTTTTGTTTTCGACGAATATTGACTGTATCTATGTGCCCCTTGTATCAATGTACCCCGCCTCCCCCTATTTGGTTTTTCTCGATTCTAGGTTTTATCAGTATTCGGTTTTCTCGGTATTCAGATTTTATCGGTATTTGGTGTTCACGATTCTAGGTTCTCTCGGTATTCGGTTTTCTTGGTATTCGGTTTTATCGGTATTACAACAAATATATCCATGAACATCTTAAAATTAATACAGTGAAACAGGAGATTGCTAAATATAGTAAAGCTTATCAAGCTCGATCATCAACTCATGTCAATGAACTGGTTTCTAAACTTCAGGGCACAGGAAGTGTATATTACAACCGATTAAAGCGGCATGATGACCCTAGCAGCTAGATTTGATTAAAGGACGAATAGGGAGTTCTTTATGACATTTATTATTTTTTTTGGAGTTTTTTATGTTCTTTATTGACATAATCGCAATTTTGTACCAACTGACTGGCTTATTGTGTCAACACAGATCGCCAGGTTACAGACAAAATAAAAGAAGAAAAAAATAAATAAAATATACATGTACAAAAGAAGTGCCGACCTACACAATCTGCAACATAATGTTCATAGGTAGGTAGGTAAGGTAGGTAGGTAGGTTCATACATATAATAAGTGCTAAGTAGGTCACTAAGATCACTTCCTATACATCTTCAAGATAAGATCTGACCTTATTTGAAGTCTTTGAAATATTTGCACGCTTTTGGCTTCAAGAGTTCTGATTCAAACAAAGAGTTCCTGTTTACCAAAAATTGTGTGAATTAGATACCTACTAACATGTGGGTAAATAAAAGGCACGATTACGCCATTTAACAACAAATATCATTAATTTGGGTTATTATCAACATATGACACGTGATGAGCATTTGTTTCATTGACACTTGATTAGCATTCATTTGAGAAATACTAGTTGCATTTCACAAATGCACCACGCTTATTGGAATTTAAGCCTTATTTCTATGAGAAAATGATGTAGGTATCCTCGTGATATGCAACATCTATTGTAATATGTAGATGTGATTCATTAGTACAGATTTTTAACTATTTGGACGGCCGTTTTTTTTTGGTTGGGATATCATCAAATGACCTCTCCCGCTCTGGGCGAAGTGGAACTTCTCTTCTTCTTCTGCCAGACTTTTACTGACAAAAACTTACCCATGTTCCTTCACCTCCCTAGGCGCGCTAGAAACACAACGGGCCGACGACCCGGGCCTGTTCGTTACCTTCACTGCTCGCCGCACGCAAATCCGCTTGGATACTGTTTCCTGACGATCATGGCGTCTCCTGCAAAGGCTAAGAGCGCCAAGATGACCTCTCCCTCACGCACTCGGCCTCCTCATCCCGCCGTCAAATTGTAAACCCAGTAAAATTTCATAAAGTCGATACCAAGAAGAAGTCGTCATCAGTGTTTGGTACCTATGTCCATATCCAAGCTGTTCCACGAAACTCCAATATTCTTCACCTATGAACATGAAGTTCTGGAAATAAGAACTCACGTATCTTTCGGGCATTAATTGGCCTTGATGACAACTAAGAAAATGAAGTCGGTTGTGTTTGTGAAGAACCAGTGACACACCACACCACAGAACCAGTGGGAATATTATAGGCTAAATTAATGTTATGTTATAGTACATTACGATATTAGTGCGTAATGATGGTTATAACATGCGAGGCGGAATTTCAGCCCGAGCCGAAGGCGAGGGTGTAATTGAGCCGAGCATGTTATAAACAATACGCACGTATATATCGTACGACATTTTTTAACATACTTGCGAGGAAACAGAAAAAAAAGTATTTTATATATTGTTCATTTTAAATAAACTCAATCTGTGAATGCACACTGTTGCTTTCCCGCCATTAGTATTATTATTTGCCATTTCAAATATGGAACAGCGCGCAGCGCGAGCCGTGCGGCGGCGATCAGTTCCATAATTACTTGAAATAGAAAATAATGCTGTTATGGAATTTGTATGGACTATAACTTAACTATTTGCTTTGATAACACACGCGTTTGTTATGGCCCGCTTTACATATTTAAAACTGGTGGAATTATATCAGCTTTACGAGCAAGGGTGTTAAAAAGAATATTTAAAGAACAAAAAAAAAACCTTTATAAGTACTACTTAGACATAATTTATTATTTACAAACTACTAAAAACACGTCACAAAACAAAATGTACAAATGCTAAAACTTAAGTTTGAAATCTTTCGACGTTGTCTTCGGGGTTTGTACCTTGGGCCATTGTCTTTTGTCGTCAATTAACATCTTAATGTACCGTCCTTGTTGGTCGGAGGGTAGGTTCACTCCGAGAGCCTCACAGTTTCGTATAATCTCTGAACATCCTCGAATATCTCGGTTCCTTACTGTAACAAAAAATGTAGGTAGTTGTAATAGTTTTATCTTAACAAATTATAAGTCAAGTGTTTGATAACGTTAGGTCAATGTATTGTTAAATGCTTGTTATATTTATAGGTTAAGATACCTAATACCTAACATTATGTACGTGCAACGCTATCTTTATGAGAAAATAACCGTTTTTAGCCGTCATTTTAAATTTGACTTTGTTATCAATTTATTGTCTTGAATAATGGAGCGGATAACTTTAAGCCGACTAAATTTAAATTAAGTGATCTCTTCCTTTCTATTTCAATAAGAAACGAGCATAAGGTAAATACAATATGTAAAGAAAACCCTGTCCGACCCATAAGGATAATAAAGGTTAGGTAAACACTTGACCAAATATAATATAAAATTTTACATAATCATCATAGTAACAATACTAATGAATTTTGAAATAATCCTTTTTTCCCGGGAATTAATTCCAATTTCCCCGAAATTTGGTAACTTTTAAAAAAGTGACAACACCGGTATTATTATAAGCGAATAGCGATGCGACCACGTCACAGGTGCCGCGTGTCCTGTCCCCCGCCGCCCGCGGAAGGGGTTGTTTACCGCACATGTATTAAGTTACCTCTTTTTGCGAAATAATATTTATTTTTTTAGGGGGATTTTTTTTTAAAGTTTTGCCTGTCTTTGTGGGCATTAGTAGAATCAGTTATCGATACCTAACAATACCTTCACGGATCGGACAGGGTTTTCTTTACATAATGTATATGTTTAGTACTGTCAAATTAAGATAGTCAAATTAGACCTGATTAAGAACATAGCAACTGAAAATATGTATATTTAGTTTACGTCAGCCGTTGACCAATTTGTCAGGGGTAAACTAACATTTTATCTTATGTCATTTTCTTAACTAAAGAGGGAGAAAAGCATGCACTAAACTTTTAATTTAGTTTATTTTGTGAACAAGAGAGTCGGAGTCAATATTTCAAAAATGTTAAATGTAACTCAGAGCACTGAGGCACCTTGTGTAATGGTGTACAAATGTTGATACAGCCAGAATTGTTTATTTTAGTTACTTTCATATTCTTATGACTTATGGGATTCTTCTCTGGGGAACTTGTGCGGACATCAATACCATCTTTGTTTTACAGAAGAGGGCTTTTCGAGCCATTTACAACCTTGGTCCTAGAGATTCTCTTAGAGAAAAGTCCAAAGAAGTGAACATTCTGACTGTAGCTTCACAATATGTATTTGAAAATCTTATGTATGTTCATAAAAATATCTCGAATTTTAAGAAAATAAGCGATATTCATAATATAAATACCAGGAACAAACACAATCTTGCTGTACATCACACTCGTCTCCACAGAATAGGCAACTCGTTCATGGATCAATGTATACACTTTTACAACAAGCTTCCCATGGACATTCGAAACTTACCCATTAAACGATTTGAAAACCATATAAAGGCCAAACTTTGCAATAAGGGGTATTATAAAATCACAGATTATTTAGAAGACAAAAAAGCTTGGGACTGAGCTGCTCGCTCTGTTTAGCATTGTTATTAAGCAATATGCGTAATTATAACGTAAATTATTGTATACATTTTCATTTTTAATGTCCGGACTTGAAAAAAGACGATGATCCCTGAGTTTGTTTCGGCTATTTCTTCTCAGAGGTAGTCAGTTAGGAAATGCCGGCTTCATCTAGTTAAAAAAAATAAAATAAACAAACATGACGTGTAAAAGTGATCAGTGATCCTACTTGCTTAATAAACGATTTCATTTCATTTCAATGGAATGCATATATTTTTTAGGCCAGTTACAGGATTTTTGGCAATCGCACAGTGCAAATATTTCTATGCGTGAATATGAATATGTGCACTGGTCTGGTCGTGCCTCGGAAAGCACGTCAAGCTCAACAGCTTAACGTGCCATTAGATGTTCGTATAGCAACCGGGACCAACGACCCGGTTGCCATACGAACATCTAATGTCAGTCGTTACGGGGTGTTGGAGCCCTCAAAAGTCCAACAATTGGTCTAACTGCCATACTTCGATATCGCCTATGGAACCTTCGGGTTACGAAGGTCAGACGGCATCCGCTTCATGGAAAATATCGAAGCATAGCAAAAATCAGCAGTTAAACTGGTAAAGCGGACCCCAGACTCCAAAAGTTGAAAAAGCTTCGGATGCGACTGGGATTAACGCTGATGATGATGATGACAAGATTTTTGGCAATCAAGAATCTTCATTTGGAACAATATCTGTTGCTATTTAATGCTTAGTCGTGATGGCCCAGTGGTTAAAACACGAGCCTCTCAAGTATGAGTGTGCGGGTTGGAGTCAAGGGCAGGCAAGTACCAATGTAACTTTTCTAAGTTATATGTACTTTCTTAGTATATCTTGGACACCAATGACTGATTAACAAGGTGAAGGAAAACATCTTGAGGAAACCTGGAATTTAAATCTGAAATCGCCAACCCGCATTGAGCAAGCGTGGTGATTACGCTCAATCCTTCTCTGTATGAGAGGAGACGTGGGCACACGTCTCCTCTCATCTCAGCAGGGGTACGATAAAAGGTTGATGATGATGATGATAATGCTTAACAGGTTACTTTTCTGTTTCTTTCTAATGCCTATTAGACAGAAAACCCTGCTCGGTGTCAGGATTGCGTCACATCACATTTTGAACACAATGCACGATCAAACACAATATGCAACTAGTAAAGCAAACACAGTACCACATACTGCATAAGTGTGCAAACTTAGTGAAGACTGATTCATACGAGTGAAGAGGGTACAAGCCACCTGTTGCCATGCAGACGTGCAGCTACGAAATACAACTGTTTGACCATACATCTAAGGATGAGATTTTGAATTAGGAACAACAGTGGGGTGACTCAGCAGCAATGGCTTTAAGACTGATTTACACGGTGTAGTTTAATTGTCTATGGCTTCAATTAAGTTGTAGCAACAATAAAAGTTGGATTGCCTGAACACCATTTGCACGATGCAAGTCATTTGTTGATTTTATTGTTTGCCATAGGCACTTAAATTGCACAGTGTAAATCAGCCTTTAATTTTAACAGTTCAACTTTATTGCATTTATGACATTGTTGAGCATACAAATTTTTTGAACGAATATGAAGGAATGGATTAGTAATATCGAGAATCTCCGTCAAAACGAATTTGATTTAGATTGATAGTTTAGTATTATGCAATTAGGGTGCAGTATCCTGGATCACAGGAAGATAGTCAAGGGTTACGATACGTCGTGGGACTGCGGGCTGTGAGCAGTGGACAGCTTGCCGCTCGGTAAGGACCAGGCCCGAGTCGACGGCGCGTTGTGATTCACGCGCGCCTCAAAGAGATGTCAACACATCTTTCCGGGGTCCACAAAGACCGATTCCTCCTGGGCCAGGGTTGCGGGTTGGTTAAACAATAAACCGTGGCCCTGGCTGCCGTACAGGCAAGTGAAGAAACACGGGTGGGTTTTAGTCAATAAAAGTCTGACACGCCCTTCCGCTCCGCCCAGAGCGGGAGAAATCATTTGATGATTTCCCATCCCAACAAAAAAAGGGGGTTACGATACGTACTGTTAGTATTTTTAATGCTTTTTTATAAATAAACTTAATCAAATTAAGATATTGTAGATACTGGATGTTTTTATGTAGTTACAGCAACAAAATGCAATTAATTATTGAGTGAAATCGAAAAGGTTTTTATTAAATTAAAGAACAGCACTCAGACTGTTTTACTCTTCTTTAACTTCTGACGCTTCTATTATAAAATACCAAATGGTACAATATCGAATAGTGTCGGGTTAATCGAATTTTGTCGCTGACCGAACGTATTCGCACCCATCAAATCCATTCAATTAACTTCACAGAGACACATCAATTTGCGCGATAGCTATTCACCCAAAAGCTATTAGAGATGTTATCAAAACTGTTTCACTGAGTATTCTAAGGCCGTCGGACTAACGACCGACCTTTCATATCTACAGGAATTCCGAAACCCCGCAGTAAGCAAATATGACATTTTGATGGCGTGAAATATATTGGTACTCAGCTAAATCCGGTAAGACTGGAAGCCGACTGTAAACATAGTTGGGAAAAGGCAGATGATAATGGATGTCAAGAAAAAAAATCGGTTTGATACAGATCATCTCTAACATAGTCGTCGTGGCCTAGTGGTTAAAAAACCAGCCTCTCAAGTGTAAGTGTGCAGGTTCGATTCCATGGCAGGCAAGTACTAATGTAACTTTTCTAAGTTATAAGTACTTTCTAAGTATATCTTGGACACGAATGACTGATTACAAGGTGAAGGAGAACATCTGCAGGAAACCTGGACTTTAAGTCTGAAATCGCCAACCCGCATTGAGCAAGCGTGACGATTACGCTCTATCCTTCTCCGTATGAAAGAAGACCTATGCCCGAAAGGTTGAACGATAAAAAAAGGTGATGATGAGCTCTAACACTGTGGTAGGAGTTTGGCGGGAATGTCAAGATGAGTGTCACGCTCATTTTTCATTGGACTTTTAAAATTATTTATAGTGTCGTTTACTAAATAAAAACGCATGATTTAAGTAGTAAAAAGTGCATTCAGTGAATAATTCAAAAAGAACAGTGAAATATTGTAGCATAGTGGCCTCATCATGTCTTTACGCTAAACCGCTCCATATCGTCCAAACGCGTAAAACGAAAGGAGTTAGTTTAGGTTAAGTTATGCTAGGATAAGTTAGGATAGATATTTAATGAAGAAAAAAAATTACTGAAGACTTGGCTGTATGGCGTACTAAGCCTTTGCCTTTTCCATTCGCCCGAACGGAAAGAAATGAACCAAAAAAAAAACACTGTGGTAGTGATTGCTTTTTTCACAAACTAAACCAAATTTAAGTGCAATGGATCTTTTACTTCCTCGAAATAGGAAAGAGACCACCGCGTAATAAAAAACAATCAAATCGGTTAGGATGCGGGATTATACAATCTGAATAATATGGAGAATATTCCCTTCCACATCATTCATTCATTTCATATGTTCAAAAAATAATTTTGACGTAATATGTAACGCAATGAATATTGTGGAGCAGAGGTGGCTTAGTGGTATTATAAACTAGCGCTTGACCGCAATCCTGCCTGATGATAAGCAGTGACGCAATCGTTGATGGTAAAGCGCACTAGTTTATTAAGAGCCTATTCACTCTAGCCTTGAAGACACTCAAATTGTAGTCCGACGGAAACACCGCCGCTGGCAAATTGTTCCAGTCCCTCGATGTACGCGGTATAAAGGAGGAGGCGAAACGCTTTGTCCGGATCGTAGTGGTGTTAACAACGTAAGGGGGGAAACTAGCCGTACGACAGGTCGTCCGCTGGTGGAACGGGGATGGGGGAATTAAATCATGCAATTCCCTCGCACACTCCCCGAAATGCATCCTATAGAACACCGAAAGGCTGGCTACTCTACGCCTATTTTCATCACCGCTGCTCTCAAAACGGTAAAGGAAAATGTGGTGTTAACAACGTAAGGGTGGAAACTAGCCGTACGACGGGTCGTCCGCTGGTGGAACGGGGATGGGGGAATTAAATCATGCAATTCCCTCGCACACTCCCCGAAATGCATCCTATAGAACACCGAAAGGCTGGCTACTCTACGCCTATTTTCATCACCGCTGCTCTCAAAACGGTAAAGGAAAATATCGTGAGGAAACCAGCATGTCTTAGAGGCAAAAACTTCTAAGACATGTGACATTTACCAACCCGCACTGGGCCCGCGTGGTAGATTACGGCCTACTTCCTCTCACCGAGAGGAGGCCTATGTCCCAGAAATGGGAGCATCATAGGCATGTTATGTTATGTAGGTAATGCATGTTGTTCAGGTATCAAAATGACAACTACTGTTAGGGTGTTAACAAATAACCCCGCCTGACTAGTCTTTATCGAGCCGTCGGACCGAGCACACTACCAGTTAAGTATTCTGAATATTCGTTATAGGCACATAATTCTTATGTGCCTGGTCTTATGTAATTTATATTGCTGATGATTCTAAATATGTCCAGTAAGTAATGTTATAAGTAACTATGTACATAATGTTTCTCCTATAATGTTTTGCTTTAATACTATTTAATTACCCACACTCTCCTATCCTAACATCTCACATTAACCGCCGAGTACTAATTTGGTAAATGGGATCTCACATGTATCTATGTGGTTATAAGTATGATAAGAGTCAATAAACAGATCAAGTAATTGTTCTAAGTTCATGAGGGCAGATGATTAAGTACGCAAACAATTAACAGTAGGTATACAAAGCGATGTAACAATGAATAATCTTGTATGAACCTATAACCTAAGAATGTTTCATTGTGTAGTGTTCTAGTCGTCCAATATACCTACTGCCACACTTCAGGTGACTGGAGTTTGCACCATAAAATAATCCTGCCTCTGCATCTAGCTGATTGTCGCAATAACACTACATATTATAAAACAAAGTCACTTTCTTTTTCCCTATGTCCCCTTGAATGATTCATCATCATCATTCATCATTTTAGCCGAAAAACGTCTACTGCTGGACATAGGCCTCCCCCAAGTTTCTCCACGACGACCGGTCCTGCGCCTCCCGCATCCAGCGGTTTCCCACGACCTTCTCCAGGTCGTCGGTCCACCTTGTCGGGGGCCTACCCGCTACGTCTTCCGGTGCGTGGTCGCCACTCGAGAACCCGTCGGCCCCATCGGGCATCGGTCCTACGGGCAAGGTGTCCAGCCCATTGCCACTTTAGTGTTGCAATTCTTCGGGCTATGTCGGTTACTCTCGTTCTTCTGCGGATCTCCTCATTCCTGATTCGATCGCGCAGTGAAACCCTAAGCATAGCCCTCTCCATTGCCCTTTGAGTGACTTTGAGCCTTCTTATAAGGCCCATTGTTAGCGACCACGTCTCAATTCCATAAGTCATCACTGGCAACACACACTGGTCGAAGTGGTCGAAGACTTTTGTCTTGAGACACTGCGGTATTTCGGACGAGAAGATTTTACGTAGCTTCCCGAAAGCAGCCCAGCCGAGTTGGATTCGACGATTGACCTCTTTCTCGAAGTTGGACCTTCCTAACTGGATAGTTTGTCCCAGGTACACGTAACTGTCAACAACTTCGAGAACAGAGTCTCCAATCTTTATAGGAGTCGGTACAACATGGGCATTAGACATGACTTTCGTCTTGTCCATGTTCATTTTAAGACCGACTCGCTCGGAGGCTCTACTGAGGTCTTCGAGCATTGTACTCAGGTCCTCCGCGGTGTCAGACATAACTACGATATCATCAGCAAACCGAAGGTGTGTCATGTACTCGCCATTGATGTTGATGCCCAGTCCTTTCCAGTCCAGAACCTTGAAGACATCCTCCAATGCAGTGGTGAACAGTTTCGGGGAGATAACATCTCTCTGTCTGACACCACGCTGCAGAGATTTCGAGGTCTGGTCCTGTATTCGGATTGACATGGTGGCGTTTTCGTACAAACCCTTCAGCACTTCAATATACCGATAGTCTCTTGAATGATTAAATCTTTAAAACTACGCAACGGATTTTGATAGTTTTTTTTTTTAATAGATAAAGTGATTCAAAGAAAAGTTTATATGTATAATAATATCCATTAAATTGTAGAGAAAAACATACTATTATTTTTGAGGTTTCTAATGTAATGTCGTAAATAATTAATTTTTTCTGCGTTTGCAGTGAAACGCTGGCTGAACCTTACGATATTTATCCAAAGAATGTACTAAATATTGTACACATTGAAAAGGTCTACAGAAAAGTCCGCGATGGTATATGTCTATCTCTTATGGAGATCCTACAATAACATTTTTTGTCATTTACTTTTACGATAAAATCTGGCTAATGTTCGAAGCGATTTTGACCAATACAGCATTAATCCTTATCCTATTTAACACATTAAATAAATTGTTGATTTAAATTAGATCTATATCACTTTTGCATATGATTTAAATGAATATTTTCGAAGATATTACAGATTTAAATATTGCGGGGCGCGGGCGTCGCGTTCCGTCCGGGTAGCGGGAGCAGCGGGCCCCTTTTTTTTAAACAACGTTAACAGTTTTCTGTAGTGTATTTATATCAGCATTGCACCCGTGCGAAGTCGGGGCATGTCGCTAGTATCTACTAAAGACCGAGGAAGGAAGTCTGGAAGCGACGTATATAATCGAGAGAATACTACCTACATATGCATAAGGTCACCAAAGGAGATCTAAGTTACCAGCACCCTAATTGCGTAACAGAGTATTACTCTAAATATGAATCACTAGCGGCCGCCAGCAACTTCGTTCGCGTGGAATTAGTTATGCTCAGCTCCTATTGATCGCAGCGTGATGTTATGTAGCCTAAAGCTTTCCTGGATTAATGGGCTATCCAACGCAAAAATAATTTTTCAAATCGGACCCGTAGTTCCCGAGATTAGCGCAAACAAACAAACATACAAACAAACTCTTCAGCTTTATATATTAGTAGTACGTAGTATAGATTATGAAGCAATTTATAAGCAATTGCTCCATATGTTCGAAAAATGTTCTTGCTCAACAAAGTAAACATCGCAATGAATGTTGTTGAACTGTCAAAATGACACCCATAGCGACTGATAGTGTATTACGCAATTACCCTGCTAGGTGTTTTATCAAATTAATTTCATTCCAAGATATTCATCGGTCATCTTAGCTGAGTATAGACATAAAAATAATAAACTCACGCCATGCAAAACTACAGAATCTGGGAAGAATCTTACATTCAGACTCCTTTTGTTTCGTTTACAATCATACATCTATATATACTGGGTTGGGTGATATTCTTCAGTAAAAATGCGTAGTTTTACACACCTGATCTTTTGACGAACATCACGAATAAGTACAATATTTGCCTTCTAGGGCGACGGTCCTTGGGTTTCCACTCATATCTGCCTTGTTTTGTCTCAATATGACAAAAACGCCTAAGCATACTTTCTACTTCTTTCTCTCTTCTTTGTCACATGGGTTGCCATGATATAGGCAAAAAAATATGTCAAGAGGAAGAACTAGAAAAATGTTATGAGAAAAGCTTAAAGTGGGTAATTTAAGCTTTTCTCATAACAAATGTGGGTAGTTAAAGAAATAGACGAAGACAAAAAGAACGTTGGATGGATTGTTTAGGTATTTTTGTTCCTTACATATTTGTAATGTATTGGAGCCTTCAATAACAGGGATTTTTACGGGATTTCTATGCTCCTTGACATGTAGCTAATATAAGCCAGGCGGAATTGGAACATCCCTAAACAACCCCGTCCGGTGAGGGCCTATGTACATAACAACCGCACAAAACATTGGCAAACAATATCATTAAGCTAATAGCCGCTAGGACATAAACCAACAAGCCCTACATTGTGCTAGATTTATTACGAGTAACATTATTATAGCGCGCCGGGATCACAGACCTAACATAAACTAGAGCAGACTGATAGTGCTATTGTCAGTGAAGACTATTGCTTAGATTGTTGGTAGAAAGATGACCTATTTTCTAATGTCCTATCGTAAAAGGCTGACATAAATAGCTTGAAGATGGGTGGTCCTTGGCTAGTTATAAGACAGTTCAGAGATATCGCAATTTTATCACATAACTTCATACAATGCATTTTACTTCATCTTCATACGTTGGCACGCGACTTGATCATAGAAGATATGTTAAAATAATAAACCGTGTATTTGATGAAAATAATAATCTAAAAAAATATTATTATGATTATCTTAGATCTTTTTCCCATTGACCATTTAACTTTTTTTTTAATAATTGTATACTAGTGCTTAACTGCAATCCCGCCTAATGGTAAGCAGTGATGCAATCGTTGATGGTAAAGCGCACTAGTTTATTAAACCTATTCACTTAAAAAACTTAGGAATAGGAAGGATGACGGCAGTTGAGCGAGGTGATGCAATGTTAAACCTAAGACCAACACGACCAACGATGCTGCGCCAGAGGGAGATTGATCTGGAGACTCTCCACGACCAAACTCTCGACACAAAAACATTTGGCACATGATACCCGGCACACATCGCAACACAACTGCTCAGACCAGTACGGCTTCACCAGAAATCATGGCGGAACACGACGAATCGCATGGCGGCAAGACCTTGTCTGGTGAGTGGTAACTTCGATTCGTGACTATTTAACAAATTACTATTTAACTATTAAAAAAAAAACGTACACGAGTCCTCGAGTGGAGACCGCGTCTCGGCAAACGTAGCGTAGGACGCCCTTGGGCGAGATGGAGCGACGACATCAAAAAGGTGGCTGGTAGTGGCTGGCGGAGAACTGCTTAGGATCGAGCTTGTTGGCGTGCCGTGTGAAGGAGGCCTATGTCCAGCAGTGGACGAGTAGAAGCTGATGATGATTATTTAACTATGTAACTAGACCATGTACTCACCGAAAAAAAAAACTGAACCGACCGAAACTGATGACTTTTTTTAAATAGCGACCTAGGGGTCGCAATACCGAACCATTTAAGCAAAACCGGTATTTTCGGTATTGGCTCCAGACCAATACCTGCTATATAATACAGCAGGAACAGAGATGCAGAGACAACAGACCCCTGAGGAACACCGGCATTAGTCGACATGGGCTCCGATGAGCACCCGTCGACAACGACTCGGAGGGACCATTCAGTCAGGATGTCTTTTACCCAGACAGTGAGGCCAGGAGAAATGCCGTACGCTGGAAACTCACTCAAAACGCCAGCGTACAATAGCCGGCCGATGGCCTTCGAGACGTCTAGGGAGACGGCAATCGTTTCCGCATTTTTCTCGACGGCCTCACCCCACAAGTGTGTGTCATACACTAGTAGTTCCCCAGTTAACCGACTGCGGCGAAACCTGTACTGATGGTCACTGAGGAGATCGTTACCTTCCAGGTATGTCAAGAGACGGCAGTTCAATACACGCTCCATAATCTTGCAGGGTATGGAGGTTATTGAAATCGTTTGACAGTTGGAAGGATCGGCACAACTTTCCTTTTTGGGCTCGGGCTGTACGTTGGCAAGCTTCCAATATTTGGGCACTACACCAGTTCTAAATGAGAAGCGATACAAGCGCGTCAATAAAGGAGACAACTCGGGCGCACAATGGCTGATAAGCCTTGAGAACAATCGCTGGTATGCCATCTAGTCCATTACCCTTATTCACGTCCAAACGACACAGTACTCTCAGAACCTCTTGGTTCCTAATGCGAACCCCGGGCATTGAAGTGGCGCAGTGAAGAAAATTCAAGGAGTAGCACTACTAGTATCAAGACATGAATTATAAGCAAAGAGACCTGCTTTCTCTCTCGCCGTAATAGTCAGATTTCTATCAGGCTTAACCAGCGAAGGCAGTGTGATATGCGCGCGCGTAATTTGAATTAAATGGAGCACAACTTTATCTATTTGTATTTATTTTACTAAAACCGAAAATACCGAATATCCCGGTTTTTGTAAAATGAATACCGGTATTAATAAGACCTAAATTCGGCCCGGTATTCCGGTATTTTCGACTTTCGGTATCCCGGTTTGCGACCCCTAGTACTCACAACGCAGAGATTTATTAATATTTAAAATATTTCGAGGTCTCTATAGTTTTCGTGGTAACGATAACGTAATACGAATTCAACCAACGCCATCTATCGAGCTACTAGGTAAACTTTTCTTAAGGAATTGGTTTAGGTTTAAAAATATTTATATTACCTACGTTAAAAGCAGAAATATTTTTTGAATCCGACTGAAATATATTACTAGTCTACAGATACGCAAATATGGAATTTTAAGTAGTACTGTTTTTTCAATGATTTTAGGGCCTACAAATCAGCACCCTGATGCGTCCTTTCAATAGAAACAATTTTGAAGCAGATTGCTAATACATTTCTCCATATGTTCGAATAATGTGTCTGCTCAACATCACAAATAACTAAAGGTCGAAACATACTATCAAAACGCAACGCGATGTGTTGTGGCGACACCCGACGCTCGTCGTGCATATAGGCAACACGCCACGCGATGCTACAACACGTATCGTGTAGTGTACTCTCACGAAAGACTAAAGTGTATTGACGTTTCACGTGGCCATGGATTCCATTCTGCTTGAAGACGAGCAAGATGAAGACTTTGAAGATTTATTGCAGATTTTGGGGATATATTTTGCACAGAAACAGTAAATAAAAAAATACATAATCATCTATACTAATATATAAAGCTGAACAGTTTGTTTGTTTAAACGCGCTAATCTCAGGAACTACTGTTCCGATTTGAAAAATTCTTTTTGCGAAGGATTGCCTATTAATCCAGGAAGGCTTTAGGCTATATAACATCACGCAGCGACCAATAGGAGCGGAGCATATATAAAAAAAAAACATATCGAGACCCACCCGGGTGAAACCGCGGGGACCTGAGTACCGTTTCACTAATTCTTCATCGGACATTCTAAACCAATTTTGAAACTAAAAATATCTTTTATTATAACCGCCATAAAAACGTCGGGTGGTAACTAGAAACACACTGCGCTGATTCGTCGGGTGGTGTGTATTCCCCCTCTCTTGCTGATATGGTTGAATCTGAGCTGATCCAAGATGTTGCGGCGTGTGGTCACATAGCGTGTTGGCTATGCGCTTCTGGCCATATTAAATATATGGAATTGATACGTACCGACATGCGTCGGGTGGCGTGGCGTCTTGTCACGTTTTGGTAGTATGTTTCGACCTTTACTCAATAAATATTGTTGAATTACTGTTAAAATGAAACCTATTGCTACTGATAGTTTGGTACGCATGTACCCTGCTGGTTATAATTCTTCTGCCATTTTCCTAATTTATTTGAGGCTGGTGCAATATTTGTTGTCTATATAATCTATATTTATCGTCATCTCGTCTCGGTAGGCACCGCTTTCTAGCTATAGCCGCTATAGGTACCATGTTTTACACAGTCCATGCAAATTATCTCTTATCTATAGGGTCTTTCCCTACTCATAGAGCCTTTCATGCTCAAAATTTACATGCTCACTTGTTTTATACTAAGTTTTCAATTTGACCCCACCGATCGGACAGGGTTTTCTTTACGTATTGTATCGTAAAGAAAACCCTGTCCGATCGGTGAAGGTATTGTTAGGTATCGATAACTGATTCTACTAATGCCTACAATGCCGGACTAAACTTAAAAAATAAATATTATTTCGCAAAAGCAGGTAACTTAATACATGTGCGGTAGGCAATACATGCGCGGGCGAAAGGGGGCAGGGCAAGCAGCACGTGGTCGCATCGGTCATTTAATACCGTCGAAAATAGTGTTGTCACTTTTTAAAAAAATACAAAGTTTTGGGGAAGTTGGAATGAATTCGCGGAAAAAAAAAGATTATTTCAAAAATCATTAGTATTGTTACTATGATGATTATGCAAAATTTCATATTTTATTTGGTACCTTTATTATCCTTATGGGTTGGACGGGGTTTTCACTGTAGATTGTATAGGAGCAAATACAATGTTGGTCAAGTGTAATCAATCAGTACAAGATAATTAGCATTTGTTTTGTACTGATTATTTAAAATACATATTACTAATTTCTTTAGGAATACATGGGCAAGATGCATTGATTTTTAATACTGTCTGTTGCCCTCAGGTGGCTGTTACCATGTGCTCTGTGATGTTTTGGTAACCCCTCTGAGCAAAAGCAACGTGAGTGATATTGCTAAACCACAAGTCTTCAAGGAGCCCGCGGTGGTGCAGTAGCAGTGATAAGGGAGTTTCGCTCAAATTACAAAAGTACTAGAGGGGATAGCCAATTTACCTAGGGCATTTTTTTGTTATTATAGTATAATCTATCTACCTTTGGATCTTGTCTTTGGGAGTCTGTCTTATGCAATTTTGACTTTGAAAAGTACTGATTCTCAGCCTCATCATCATCATCATCATTTCAGCCGAAAGATGTCCACTGTTGGTCATAGGCCTCCCCCAAGGATCTCTACGACGACCGCGACCAGCGGTTTCACGCGACATTCACTAGGTCATCGGTCCACCTTGAGTGGGCCTACCCATACTGGGTCTTACGGTGCGTGGTCGCCACTCGAGAACCCGTCGGTCCCATCGGGCATCGGTCCTACGAGCAACGTGGCCAGCCCTCATTCTCAGCATAATTTCTATAAATTAGACTTTTGATTTTGTTAGCTAAGACCATAAAGTGTACACTCCCGTATGCCAAATTAAATTGGCATATATGCCAACCATAACTTACATTTATAATTGAACAATATTTGTAGAACTGCCACATAGTCCATCATCATATCATATTTGAGTAATGTCTGCAGCAGTCTGACCACGGCATCCTCATTGAAGTCTTTTAGCACTGTTATACTAAATGCTGTAGCTCTGGAAAGTAACAGTTAGCTATTTTAGTAAGTGATTTTAATATTTCGTTTTTGTCCCCATCAAACGTAATATATGAACTACTCTCCCTTCATATAAAAATAGTCATAAGCATATGCATAATATAATAAATAAATTCAGTAATGTGCATTTAGGCCTTGAAGAAACCAATAAAAATCCTAAAATGTACAGTCAAAGAAGAAAGTAACCAGGGTTGTCAGATCAGAAAAATCCATTTGTATTCTAGACCTCCAGTCTAGTAGGATGTAATTTGATTAATAATAATTATTTGTTTTCTATTCATTAAATTAAATTTTATTTGAAAACATACATCAGTTTCTTACTAGATTTCAACTAGGTATATCAAATGACCCTGGTTACTTTATACTTCATTAGCGTTACTATATACTTTGGTGAGCAACTGGTACATACATAACTAAATGCTGGGAAAAATCTTTGTTGGATCATTTGACTTACAAGCTATCCAAATATTTAATTCTACTTACTTTTCTCCTACAATACCGAGAAGAACATCTGACTGTTCAAGAAGCTCATCACCCAACATCTGGTCTGAAAACCAAGTGCTTGCCCAACAAATATGCCAGAAACAAACCATTGGATAGTGATCTGCCCACTCTTCACTAAACTCCATTACATACTTCCTAAAAATTACTAATGATGCCTCCGATCTATTTAATACTGCTTCTTGTATTAATTCTCTAAATATTATCCTATAAAAACTTCTTAGGCTCTCATATCTCTTATAAGCACTCCTTAATATTGAAAGTCCTTTTTCAGAATTACCCTTAATACATTCTGCTTTCGCAAGGTAATGTAGGAACTCTCCGTTTCTCTTGTACGAGCTTGGGTCAACTTTGAAACAATAATTCTGTATTACAGCAACCATCACAGGACTTCCATTCATGCTGTAATGTTTAAAGAGTCTCTTAATGGTAGCATAAGTTAAAAATTTCTTGCAGTTTTCACATTGTTTGACTAGTTCTTCAATCTTGTTGTGTTTGTTTTTTGTAAGTAGTTCAGCAAATATTTCTTCCAAACTGGTACTGCTCATTGTGGAAACGTTGCTAGTGTCACTTGTGTACTTACAATGCTGTATACTTGACTCTAGAAGCTCATTTCTCTGAATCCTTGAAGTTTTATGTCTTTCAAACATCTCATGGGTAAATGCATCAACAGTAAGAGTTGAATAGTAAGCAGTGTTTGGATTCATTTTTTGTAAACATTGCGCATTATTTATAAGTCTTGCGTACTTTAGAAGTTGCTTTGTCATGTGCAATCTAGTAATATTCATTGTTTACCAGAAAATCTGCTCTTTCAGTGACCTAATTCAAAGTAAAACTAAACGGCCGTGTATAAATAAAACTGAACTTAAGTAGCAGTAATTGGTGTCTTGTACTTCATTTTTTTGTTCTATTTGCCTTAAACGCTAAATATAAACAGATAATAATATAAAATTAAACTAATAACAGGTTATTTACCATCAGCTTTGACAGAACTGACTTTGACATTGAAAAATTGTCAATTTGACAATTTGCTGACGCTTAATTGGGGCTGCTAGCCCTTTTTTAAAAATCAAGTTCCCAAATTATACAAAATATTTTTAATTAAAATATTGCATTATTATTCGAATTTCTTCCTTAAAAAGTGCTTCTTGTGATGGAGTATTACATAATTATTATATCGATCATTTGAGAGCATTTTGTTGTGCTAATACTACTGCTATCTTGTGTTGGAAAGCTAGACTACCTTCAAGAAAGATTGAAATGTCTAGTCAAATAGTATTTCCACTCGCCAACAGATGTCGGTAAACTAATCACAAAACTAATGGTTTTTGTTTTGTTTATTACTTATTTTAAAATTTGTTACTTTGTTTTGGTAAAGTTCCATATAAAATCGTATAACTAATACCTATAAAATATTGTAAAAGTAAAGCTGTATTTGGAACATTTATAGAATACATAAACAATCATCAATTAGATACTTAGCTGGTTAGCCTTTAATGATGATTTTTATTACAAAACAGACATAAAAAACAAGTAACAATCGTGTTATGTCTATCCATCGATATTCAATACGTGGAACGGATTACGAATTTTATCTTTCGAGATATCGTATGACGCTCCAGTTTTTTATTTTCTGAAGTGATTGCCGACAATGATCGCCTGTCGATTAACATACAGCTATTAGTTGTTAATGCCAAGAGCTCGGCAGGGGTCCACGATAGACGCTAGTTCAAACTTACACGCCACGCTACGTGCTTCAAAGCCAATTTTTTAGACACATAAATTAGTCGGCTATTTTATTAGAGAGTTGGAACGACACGTGCCTTATTAGATTAGAGTTATTTACATTGACTACGTAACATTTTTGGTTGTTTATTTATTTACTAACTGCGGCCCGCGGTTTCATCCGCGTAGGTTTCGATATGTTTTTTTTAATATGCTCCGCTCCTATTGGTCGCAGCGTGATGTTATATTGCATTGTAGGTAGGTACCGCTACATGTGCATTACATTGTCGGCTAGGCTCGGCTACGGGTACCTATTCATTAACATAATAATCGTTTGGTGGCCAGGTGGTCTATCTCAACGAAGATTAGCCAGGTTCGTAGAAAATATTATAGAGCAAACATGACGTGCGCAAACGCCGGTTCACTCTCTGTTCCTTTAGGTACTCTCATAGATGTGACGGCAAAGGGACACGACCGGGAAGAGTCGGCGCAGGATCAAAGGCATTATGTGCTTTCCAAGACACGGGGGTTTCAAACCACAAGCTTTCATACTTTGGGTTTCTACTAAGGATTTATTAAAGTTATAACCCAATAATACTTTGACTGACCTTCAGCCTAGTTACGTACCACACTGTTGCTATTAATTTGAAACATATACTGAAACACCAGCCTCTCAAGTATGAATGCGCGGGTTCGAGTCAAGGGCAGGCAAGTACCAATGTAACTTTTCTAAAGTTATATGTACTTTCTAAGTATATCTTGGACACCAATGACTGAAGGTGAAGGAAAACATCTTGAGGAAACCTGGACTTTAAGTCTGACATCGCCAACCCGCATTGAGCAAGCGTGGTGATTACGCTCAATCCTTCTCTGTAGCTAGTCTTATATGAAGCAACAGCCTCTCTGACTTCCACAGCCAACTTACTTGGTAACAGAATGCCCTTGGTAAGGACTGTTTTCTTTCGGAAACCCCATCTCGAGTGTCGAATTATAATATCACACGGGAGCGTCTCGATATTTAATGAGTGCTCACCCATCCAGGTATTAACCGCAGGAAACATATTTTAAAACCTTCGATCGACATCTGCGACTGTTATTTATGACTGTATAAATAATTATTATTTTAATTAAAGTTCCACTATAAAATCTATAACAGTACCTACTATAAAATCTTTTTTTTTTCTTTTGCATTAAGGTGTTCATGGCTATGATTAGATAAGAAGATTAAGTAGCCAAAATACACCATCGTGACCTGATGGTTATAATATTATAACTTTGACTAATAATAATGATGATTCATTCTCATATTGGTCTCCTACCCATATTGATCGATGCGCTACATTTTTTGTACCTCTTAATAAGTTAGTCTTCATTTAAGTAGTCACTACCTTTTGAACCATATTATCTAAGTTAAAATACTTATTAATATCACCATCAGAAAATTGTACACTCTTTCCTACAAACCTGCCTTTTCAACATCCTAAACAATCTGTCTTGTTCACAGAAATATTAAATTGTCATAACCTTCCTACTTGCGTCAGCGTTTTTCTAGGCACGCCCTTGCGCCGCACCGTGTAAATCACATCTAAGATCCTCCTCATAAAACGAGTTACTATTCTTATTCCTTCTCTGTCCAAGCTGCTCGCTCTGCTAAGCATTGTTATTAAGCAATGTGCGTAATAATGCTACAATTATGACATTTTAAACACTGTTTTTATTTCTAAATCTGTCTGGACTTGAAAAAAGACGAAGATCCCTGAGTTTGTTTCGGCTATTTCTTCTCAGAGGTAGTCAGTTCGGAAATGCCGGCTCCATCTAGTTTAAAAAAATATGACGTGTAAAAGTGATCAGTGATCCTACTTGCTTAATAAACGATTTCATTTCATTTCATTTCTTGTAAGATTATAGAACTCACTTCCGCCTAGTATTCGTGATTTAAACACAATTTCTCTATGTATGTACGTCGTTTAAAAGAGCATTTACCTTTAGTAATTATTATTGGATTATATGTGTACTACACATATAATCCAATAATAATAAAATACATAAGAATATGACAAAATTAAAATCTGAGTACAAAGGTGATAGTCGGCAAAGGACCTACGAAAGGAGAAGTAAAACAGAAGTGTAGATAATACTGTGTAAAAACCAGGAGAAAAAAACATGAATGCGTCAAGTAAGTCTCAAAATAACAATATTTAATATACCTACACATTGTGTAGGTATATTAAATATTGTTATTTTTAGACTTACTTGACCTACCTACACATTCTGTAGGTATATTAAATATTGTTATTTTTAGACTTACTTGACGCATTCATGTTTTTTTCTCCTGGTTTTTACACAGTATTATCTACACTTCTGTATTACTTCTCCTTTCGTAGGTCCTTTGCCGACTATCACCTTTGTACTCAGATTTTAATTTTGTCATATTCTTATGCATTTTATTGTGTGTACATAAATAATAAAGTAAATAAATAAAGAATCTATTCTGAGATACCTACCTACATATGTTACATTACCGATATAATTGAAGTTTAATAATCAAGTTACAAAATGATAGAATCGAAAGTTCAACATTAAGGTCACGAGGCCTTATCGATAAGTTTTACTTCCGACGTGTTATTTGTATTATACATCGACTTATATAGTAATGTTGATTAGTGCTATTTTTACAACTAATATTATTTTCCCATAGCTTTTGATACCATAACAGCAGCGACACATCGATCGATGAGATTAAGCTACGTTTACCGCAATTGGGTTGTATCCTAAAAAATAATTTAATGTCCATCAGATAGATTTATAAAAAATACTGAACATGTATTTTTTCTTTCATTCAAATACTTAGGAAGATATATTGGTTTGAAATGTCACATGCCGTCACGCCGTGGTACAAAATATACCTACCACGGCGTGATGTAATTAGCCCCCGTAACTCCGTTACTTTAATACGCTATATATTGGTAATTTCGACAAAATAAAAAATACGGGTCTTAATTTTTTTTATTATTTATAAGACGGACTAATTATTTTTTTTTTTGATTTTCATACCTTGGATACATCCCTGTTGTTGTGTGGATGGACCATCATTAAATACATAGGTACTGAGACCAGGCGAAGAGTAGCCAGCCTGTCAGTGTTCTATAGAATGCATTTTGGAGAGTCATCATCATCATCAGCCCCTACTCGTCCACTGCTGGACATAGGCCTGCTTCATGGCACGCCAACAAGCTCGATGCTGAGCAGTTCTCCGCGAGCCGCTACCAGCCACCTTTTTGATGTCGTCGCTCCATCTCGCCCAAGGGCGTCCTGCGCTATGTTTGCCGAGACATTCATCAGTGTCTTAATTTGAATCTGGCAACTAATCGCGCGAGCACATGAAATGCTTAATAACGATCGTACGCATAGGACACTCTGATGAAATGTGTATGTTTGAACTCATCGCACGAAGAGAACGCATTGTGTCATCGTGCGATTTCCGCCAATTAGAACGACGCCTTACGTTGTTGACACCAGTACGATCCGGACGAAGCATTTCGCCTCGTCTTTTATACTGCGTGCATCGAGGGACTGGAGCCATTTGCTAGCGGCGGTGTTTCCGTCGGACTACAATTTGAGCGTCTTCAAGGCTAAAGTGAATAGGCTCTTAATAAACCAGCGCGCTTTACCATCAACGATTGCATCACTACTTACTATCAGGCTGTCAAGTACTAGTTTGTAATTTATGGCTGAAATTCGCAATCCATTCGTAGATTCTTGACAGTCGTTACGGGTAGTCAGAACCCCGAAAGTGTCTGACATAAATTGACGTATTTTTTTTTTTGACGCGAAGTTTTCTATCACTGCTAAACTGTCTATGGAATATTTTAATTTGATAGGATTAAACCAATATTTTATCTTCTGTCAACTTCCTAATGAAATACAAAGAAAGAGATGCATCGAACTTAGTAGAATTAGTTAATAGTTAGTAGAATTAGTAGAACTAGAATTACTTTAGTTGGTCAACAAAGGAATCGGGTTCATTCTGTAGCTGAAACTAAATGTGAATTTAGTTATTACTTTGAGAACAAAACTATTAATAGGTACACGTTATGTAACATGGTCGTGTACAAATCTATACAATAATAATGCCTCTCTATATTCTAAAAGCCTCCCCTTTGCCACAGACAACAAAAGAAGAATTGAAAAACTAAACAACAAATATCTCCCAAGCCGGTTGGTCACCGTGGGAGATTATGACCAAGAAGAAGAATAAAAAGAATATATATATACATATATATATATATATATATATATATATATATATAAAAAAAGAAAAAAAAAAAACTAGTAGATTATAATTACTTTTTTATTTAATATTTTGTTTTTTTTTTTAAGTTACATTTTATTTTTTTATTTGTTAGTTACTTACAATGTTACTTTTTACTTCTTTTACTACAATTACCAATTACCTATTACTTACAACTAATTACCTACTATTATCTAATTACGTTCTGTTTGGAAATTAAAGGCTTTTTTATTTTTATTTATATTCTAGAAGCTGATTAACTTTCTGATTGCATCTAACAAAACCTAAATTAAATTCACCTAAATAAGCGCTTCAAAATCGAACAACAACATGCTTGACGATCACATAACTCCACAAAATATCCTCTACAAACACAGGGTCTAATATTAGCTAATATTAATTGCACTTCTACCCACACACATGCCATTGTTTGGTAGTCACTGGTAACTAGCACGCAATTAGTCATATTAAAATAGGATTATCACTTTCTCGACGTCACCAAGATCTGCTTAGTAGTCAGCGAAGATTAACATAACCAGTCTTACAAAAACCGTGAAATTTCGTCTAACAGTTGTTGAGTAGAAGAAGGTGAACTTTTTGGAGGTCTTCGTAAAATGGTGAGGATTCTCCGAAGCGTTACAATTAACCCTGCCCGCAGTCGGTGTACTCACAGTTTAATCGAATGAGTTATGCTTCGTTTCTCCCAGAATGCAGTTATCATTGTTAACAAGAGTTTCTGGACAACCTTTATTAATGAAAATGTTTGGCGTCACCACCCCACCATTATGCTGTCCTGCGTTAAAAGTCTAAATTGTCTGTTACAAATTGTGTGGTGTTTTTGAAACAATGGAGAAATTATGACGTTAACGTGAACGAGAAATTGTTGGAGCGTAGGCCTTTATTATAATAAAATAGCTATAAAATTATTGTAATATACGAGAAAATATTATTATGTTATTATAATAGATCCAAAAGCGTTTATCTGGTAAAATCGAGTGCACATTGAAATTGTTGCATATTTTAAGTAGGATAAAAGCAGTTGTCTGAGCGGATCTAACGCTTAGAAAAAGTAAGATACAGCTAAGTAGATCCAACGTTATCTCGCCCTTGGGCGTGATATAGCGACGACATCAAAAAGGTGGCTGGTAGTGGCTGGCGGAGAACTGCTCAGGATCGAGCTTGTTGGCGTGCCATGAAGGAGGCCTATGTCCAGCAGTGGACGAGTAGTGGCTGATGATGATGATGATGATGATATCCAACGTTTTCCAAATTGACTTTTTTTAACTAATCGAATCAAGAAACAATTATAAATCTAACTATAATTGTAACATGTTTATAGAGTACTAGCTTTCCGACCGCGGCTTCGCCCGCGTGTAGTTCGGTTATATCGCGCTTTTTAGATTTCCCTCGGGAACATCATTTTTTTCCTGGATAAAAGGCTATGTTCTTCCTCAGGGTCTAAAGATTGTCTGTGCCAAATTTCATCAAAATCGGTTGAGAGGTTTAAGCGGGAAAGCGTAACAGACAGACAGACAGACAGAGTTACTTTTGCATTTATAATATTAGTATGGATATGTTTTCTTCTGTATAATTATTAATAGTCGCGTGTCATAAAAATCACTACAGATACTTTTGAATGGTCAAAAGGTCAGTCAGTCAAAAAGGTGAAGCGAATTGTTTATTCCAAAACCTCAAACTCTCTTTTAAATCGTAAAATTGTTACAATGTATTTGTTTACATCATTTATTTTGAAATTAACCATGTGAAAACGAGGCAGAAAGATGTGCATGTTAAAAGAGTCCATTCAAAATAGAATTTAAATTAAGCCTGGCAGCTGACAGATGACCAGTGCCCACTGACGGCGCTCGTTCACGAACATGACGTATGCATCAACACCATATTTTTCTGAACCCTTTTGAAGGGATCTGAATGATCCAACATACACCACAAACCACCAGCGAGACATTAAAGTGAACATGATATACTCTAATACAAAAAGCACATACAACAAAATTAAAACCGATAAAATCCAATATAAGTTTTTCCAGCAAGCCCGCAAGAAAAGGCAAGCACAGGTGAGTTGCTACTAAAATACTAAAACAACCAACAATGACATAACATGATAGTCGGTAACACAATACGTTTCTAATTCACTTAGTTGGATCAAGTCTTAAATAAGTTACGAGAGATAAAAGCGGCAAGCGATATCGGCATGAAATATTACGTTGTTACAATTTGATACTCACGGCCGCGCCATATCAGTAGTGCTAGTGACTCGTTCCTTTGTTGATCTTTATCTAACACAAGGATTTCTTGATGATTCAATAAATAAATAAATTCCGGATGTTCGTAGTATTGTGTTTCTTATTCTTGATACGGGAGTTTGTTATTAATTAAGAAAGGCTGTGTAATAAAGGTAGCGTCGACTGTTTATTTGCCTTTATTTATTTTTCATTAATGTTCAACATCATCTTCTACAGTACGACTTCACCCAGTGCTCTAATAATTTATTTTCTCACAAAAAGCTCTACGGCCCCTGAGCCAGCTTCATCCAGGTTCCCGGACCAGGACTCGCGATGACAGCAATTTCCGACATCAATTTTCCGACAGTCCCCAGCCGTCAGGTTCGTCTGGGTCGTCCGGCAGTACTCAAAGATTGCCAGACTCTGGTCCTTCTTTTTTGGGATGGGATATCTACAAATATCCTGTCCCGCTATAGGCGTGAAAGGGCGTGTCAGACCTTTTCAGACTAAAACCCACCCGTGTTTCTTCACTTTCCTGTGCGCCAGGACCACGGTTTCTTTGACTCCAATCCTTGCATAATGTGCAACTAATATTTCAATCCATTACCGATAACTGGAATCTATCCTTCCAAATTACTACTAAAACATAGCGAATTACTTCATTTTCTTTATCAATAGATCCCTAGTTAGCAGGCTGCGTGCACGCACACAATCCAATACTCGATTTCCAAGTTAAATTCGCATTTAAACGGCTTTCCTATTACATTATCTTTATCTACCTGTGCCCTCCGTTCCCCGTTTAGCGTAGAAACAGGGTTGTAGTGTTTAGAAGTTCAATAAACGTTTATTTTAGCTGTCTACTTCAGTTTTACAATGTGTACGTATCTACACGTTCCTACCTAAGCCAGTCTATTTACATTATCTATTTGGATTTCTTTTATCGCTAAATTATGGTTCACTCGTTAAATTGAGCTTGTAAATGTTTAAAGATTTTTAGAATTCTTTTAGTTATGTGTGAGGGATTAATGTTATGTTTATAGTGATTTCCGGTCGTTATTATGTGTTTCATCATGTCCGTGAAAATGAAGGTCGTTTCGTCTTGCGTTTACGTTTGCCGTACCTACGCAATTATTTTATTATAATTAACTACTGTCCGTTACTTCCTACGCCTGAAACTTTTTGTTGGAAGTGAGTGAGATTCCCACCCCATCGCATTATATCGCCTGTTTTCGCTTCGCATTCCTTGTTTTTTTTTTGCTTACTGCATTTAAGAGTCCTAGCGAGTCTTAACATAGCCTATAGGTTATTAAACGATAAAAAACCTGTACATAGCCTATACGCTATTTAACGATACGCTATGATAATCGAAGGCTAAAACAGCCTTCCTCGAGATTTGAGATCATCATCATCATTCTCCTGCCCTTATCCCAATTTATTTGGGGTCGGCGCAACATGTCTTTTTCTTCCATGCATCCCTATCAGAAGCCATCTCGGCAGTCACTCCCTTCTTAGCCATATCATCCTTCACACATTTGAGATATCAAATTCAATTTTTTTTTAATTTGTTTGGTAGTTCTAGAGTTTTTTTTTTTTTTGCTTTCGGCATCTAAGAGTCCTAGCGAGTCTTAACATAGCCTATAGGTTATTAAACGATAAAAAAACCTGTACATAGCCTATAGGCTATTTAACGATACGCTATGATAATCGAAGGCTAAAACAGCTTTCCTCGAGATTTGAGATATCAAATTCAATTTTTTTTAATTTGTTTGGTAGTTCTAGAGATTTTTTTTTTTTTTGCTTACGGCATCTAAGAGTCCTAGCGAGTCTTAACATAGCCTATAGGTTATTAAACGATAAAAAAACCTGTACATAGCCTATAGGCTATTTAACGATACGCTATGATAATCGAAGGCTAAAACAGCCTTCCTCGAGATTTGAGATATCAAATTCAAAATTTATTTAATTTGTTTGGTAGTTCTAGAGTTCTCATAATCTTTTTTTTTTTTTTTGTGTGTGGATGGGAAATCATCAAATGACCTCTCTCGCTCTGGGCGAAGCAGTGGGGCGTGTCAGACTTTTACTGACTAAGACATCCGTGTTCCTTCACTTGCTTGTGCGCCAGGGCCACGGTTTCTCTTTCAATCAACCCGCAACCTTGGCCCAGGAATCAGAGCTCGTCACGATGTGTTGACATCTCTTTTAGTCAACCGGCGCCTGGTCCTTACCGGACGGCGAGCTGCCCACTGCATGCCGCCCGAAAGCCGGTGCCTTCGGTGACCGGGAGTTCGATGTTTTCTCCCAAGCAGGGTTCTCATAATCTTCAGTTTTACTTTTAGTATGGATGGTTGGATAATAGTCATTTTTATTTCAGTCATTCAATGGTCATTAGAGTTCAATTACCGCTGCGCTTGTAAGTGTGATAAGGATTTCTGTAATTTAGTCTACTTCACTTGTAGATACCTATTTGAACGCTTTGTAGGCATGAGGAACAGTTAGTAAAGTTCACTCATCCTCCGTCGAAAAGGGAGGATCCTTCGACCAGGCGGGTGTTATGTCTGGCGGGTAAATACCCGCCAGACATAACACCCGCCGGCAAATGCCCAACAGTTGAAATTGGGAAGTTGTATATATTATGCTAGTTGCACGGTAAACTATTATTGCGAGATGTAGAAATCGTGTGACGTCACTATGACGCGTTGTTCCATGTGGCGTTTGTAGGTACCGCTACAAACGCCTTAAAATAAGTAGTCCTCATTTAAAATAAGTAGTCCTCATTTAAAAAAATACTTCTTGACTTGACTAGATCACACTACATTTCTCTTTTCCTCTAGGTATCTTATGTATTTACAAACGCATGCAGACTACGACTACGAGTAAGAAGCATTTTAATTTACATAAACCCCAGTCAGACCCGGAACAACTAATTCTGACCTACAAATATTTGTTCCACGAGGGAATGAACCCGTGACACGCAGCGCATCAGTCAATCGCTTAACCACTGCGCCAACCGAGCCGTCTACTCTTGTCGACACCACCATACAGCTCGAAACCAGTACCTATAAGTGACAATCTATACTCTAAGTCTATACTAATATACAGAGTGGTGCTGACAATACGACAATAAATTAAACATCATGTACCTCAACACATTCTCAGTCTTCCCATAAAAAGATTATATATAAATATATTCATCAGTTTAGTCACAGGAAATTATTTTTCATTTTTCACATTTTCTACATGATGTACATGTTGTTAAGGAAGCGCTTAGAGGTTGATGACCGCCGCATCCAGCGGTACTAAACTTTAATAATAATGGCGCGAAAAAACAAGTCGATTCAGGACCACGCTGTCGCCCGCTGATCGGAGTTCATTGAACCAATATTTTAAAGCATTTTCTATTCCGTCTGCAATTTTATGCGATTTAGTTTGTTTGAAATTTTCATTTTTTTATTTTTGATGCTAGGTTTTTTTTCAATTGTTCAGGATTATTCCTATGAACCAGCATAGTCTGTGTTTTCATTTATTGTCGTATTGTAAGCACCACTCTGTATAAAGCTGAAGAGTTTGTTTGTTTGTTTGTTTGAACGCGCTAATCTCAGGAACTAGGTATAGTCAGAGGCAAAAATATGTATACGTTACCAAGGCTCCAAAAATATGTAAACATCTTCGACTTTAAGACAAAGTGCTCAACTTGAAGAGCATAAAATTGTAGCCACCGGTTCACATCATAAATATGTATACGCTCATTGCTTCATTAAATTATGCCCACCACGAAAGGAACAATACTATGTATGCACGCTTCCATCAAAGCATGTATTCACGCGTTGGTTGATAAATTAATGAAGCAATGAGCGTATAACATATTTATGATGTGAACCGGTGGCTACAATTTTATGCTCTTCAAGTTGAGCACTTCGTCTTAAAGTCGAAGATGTTTACATATTTTTGGAGCCTTGGCAATGTATACATATTTTTGCTTCTGACTGTACTGGTCCGATTTGAAAAATTATTTTTGCGTTAGATAGTCCAGAAAAACACTTTCTTTTAAATAAAACTTTTCTTTTTTTTTTTAGAAAATTATTTTTATGTTAGGTAAATCCAGGATGGTTTTAGGTTATAACATCACGCTGTGACCAAAAGGAGCGGAGCATAACAAAAAAATAAAATGTTTGCTGTATATTATGGGGTTAACATAAAATGTTCAAATAACCTCCACGCGAACGAAGTCGCCGGCGGCAGCTAGTATTTGATAAAACGATTGTAGTTATTATCTACAACACCAGTATCAAATATCCTGCATATCCCATTGAAATCGACTCTAGCTTCAACATCGTTCATTTTCAAATGCATAATCAGTAAAGATTTAAATACGGCCATTTATCCAGTAGACATCTATTAAGGCTGACTGTCACAACTCCTTGCTCACAATAGCTTGTCGATATAATCGCAACGGTTGAATATATCGATTATAGATCGTTTGGTCGATGGTGCCCTTATTGTACTGTCTTCACCCCTATCATGGGAGGTTGGGAGGCTGCTATTAACTATGCGGCCTTGTAGATTGAACAAAAGGTTCTGTTACATGCTTGTCTCCGGCGACATTATCCTATCTGGAGATTGTATTCAGATAACCGTATCGGCTTGCTTTATTTGGTATCGATTTAGTTTATATTGGTTTATATTTGACTGGTTTCTTGGTCGCCCACGTTTGCTTAGGTCAAGAATTTGATTTGAAATATTTTGCTTTGCAATTTGGGAGGGAACTCTTCAAAGTGATTTGTCGAGATAAGAGATGACACAGTCTTTTACGGGTCTGTACCTGTAAAGGTACCAAAAGAAACCTGTTGCCATGCGGGTTCTCTCTCTAAACTAAAAACTTTCATGAAACATATTATATGCAGAGTTAATTCTTAATATTTAGAAGGATAAATTCCTATAATTGCAGCTGTAACTCCAACTAAAAAAGTAAAAAAAAAGAGAAGCATTTCATACTAGAAACAAGTTCGCGGCATTTGTTTTTGCCTTATTGTACGGAAGTCCAGTTTTTTGTTACCATCATAACAGCTGAGCATACTCTTCTTCTTCTTTTTTCAAGGTGAGATTCAACCTCAACTCTTGATCAAGCCTCTGTGGAATAGATACAACAATTTTGCCAATAACACGTGTAACAATTTAAAGAAATTCTTTGAAAATTTTATTTCACAATAATGGCGGATATCGCCAATGACAGTTGAAAAAGACGGCCGCGTGAACCGTCTATGACGGAGGTTTGAGGCAAAGTCGTGATGTGGCCACTATGCTGCGATATTTCAATATTCTTTATGAAATATTTACTGATACCTTTTTTACTACATAAGTCACGCGCTTTTATTTAGTAAACGACACTTTAAATATTTTAAAAGTCCAATGAAAAATGCGCGTGACAGTCATCTTAGCTTTCCCGTCTAACTCTCTGAGCATACTCAAAACATTGACCATTCTATTATTAAGCTGACTATTTTCAGAAAACTACCAACTTAATAAAATAACCAGTCCAGCAGGAACAACTGTACCTACTCCTAGTCTGAATCTAATAACGCACACACATACTCTATAGTTAGAAAGGAATTTTCTATAGCCCATACTCCCTTGAATCCCCTGGAGCAAGTATTTCCCTGGCCCCGACACCTGACTCGAGACATGGAGCATGATTCGTATGATTAGCCGATCTTATCAACAAATGATTGTCGTGTGTCTGCCACGTGTCTATGTTGTTTACTATCGTGTTGGAAATCGTACAGGGGAACGGTACCTATTTGAGTAAGCCAAAGCATGTATCATGTTTTAGCTGATGCAAATTTGTGTTTATTGAATACTATTTTCTGCTCGTTGAGTTTGGCTTGAAGAGTGAATTTCTACAATATGTAAAGAAAACCCTGTCCGTCCCATAAGGATAATAAAGGTTAGGTAAACACATGACCAAATATAATATAAAATTTTACGTAATCATCATAGTAACAATACTAATGAATTTTGAAATAATCTTTTTTTCCCGCGAATTAATTCCGACTTCCCCGAAATTTGGTAATTTAAAAGAAAGTGACTACACCATTTCGGTGGTATTATTATAAGCGATGTGACCACGTGCTGTGTGCCTGCCCCGTCCCCCGCGCATGGATTGCCTACCGCAAATGTATAATTAAGTTACCCCTCTCTCAGGTTTTTTCTTTAAGTTTAGCCCGGCTTTGCGGGAATTAGTAGAATCCGATATTTATCGATACCTAACAGTACCTTCACAGATCGGACAGTGTTTTCTTTACATATTGTATAGATAAAATTAAGGACATTTAAGTAAGCTATGTTTGTTAGCAAACTATTTTCTACTATACTTTACAAACTACCAGCCACATTTTTGGTCACCCGGGCTGTTCCATCAGGTTTGGCTACGCTTGCAGAGGCTGGTCTGTGGATATATGACCATCTTTATATACTAAGACGACAAGACCCTTCTTCGTAATTCACGTAAAGCATTTGGACAATTGTAAAAATCTGGTACTCAGTTGTATTTAGTTACATACTCTGGAAGCCGATCCTAATGTACTAAATTAAAGGATTTTATTTTAAAAAGGAAGAAATAAAACCTTATTTCTATATTTACTAAAAATTATACAAAAGGATCCACACCCTGCTGTTTTATTAAACCAAAGTGGCTGACAGGTGTGATCTATCAAGTGTTAATGATTCCCAATCATTTAATAATTAATTATATGGCTGGTTAAAACTGTGATTTGTATTATAAATAACTTCCGTTTTTTACTGTGTGTCCATACTTATGATTTGATACTTTTACGCATTAGTTATTATAGGGACTCTACTATAAACAAAAAACAAATCATTGTTTTTTTAAGTTTGTTTTATTCATTAATATTATTTCATTTAATCAGTTCCCGCTTCAGCTGTAAACCTAATTAGTTCACAATAAATCCATTCTATCTTCCCTGTTTAAAGACTCACTAAGTATTTCGACCTTGAGTTCCTGCCTCTGGGTTTATCTCTACTTACTTATTATAAATCTGTTTATCTGATCGTAAATCTTCTTATTTTTTATCTCAGCCTACAATGTGTGATCTTTTTGCTTTATTAGTTTGATAACTGAATAACCTCTTTTTCGTGTAATAAATAGAAATATATCACGGCGCTCAACGGACGATTGTATTCGGTGTTTAAATAGATTATTTTAATTTATAACCTGTTGAAATTCAGTCTGTTATATGCATATTAAACTCAATTGTGAACCGAAAAAGGTTTTATTTTGAGTGACTTAAATGTTCGATAGTGTTGCCTGCTATAAATCTTTTGATGTTGCAACTAAAGCGACCCGGAAGTGCAGATGCGAGGACTTTTGTGTAAATTCAATGAATAGTGTGGACAGTCGGCCAGCGCGTATTAAATTAAATCTTTTGTTGGCAACACTGTGCTGCTCAGGATAGCTCTATTTTGGCTGTGTTCTCTGTATAATGTACACTTTAAATTATTGTTATTTGTCTGGTATGATATATTAGTTTGTTTGCTCACAGCTGTCAATTTGTAGCTTAATGCATGGACAGTTTGAGTTTCCCTATTGTGTTAATAAATAGGGTGAGCAGTTCTGTCAGCCTGCAATTAAATATTTACTTAAAAACAATGTAGTACGAACTAACTTAAATTTTTCTACCATATCTTTACAAACAAAACAATAATTATAAATCAGTTGTATAGAGCTGTCACAGTGTCGTATCAGTTATCATTATGATGTTTCGAAGTCCTCTATCTACGCAAATGACAAACATATCGGGTAAGAAACTCTTTCGTATTTCAAATCACTACAGCATCTTCAGACGAATTTGTGATCTCATTATTTGTTTCCATTGTCTAGAAACTGGCCGTCTAGAGCTGTCCCGTAGAATGTACAATATAGTGTTGATCTAATGTATTAGTCACCTATTATCGATAGTGACTATTGGTGAGTCTTAAACCCATTTCACATCTCTATATCATCTTTACAAACGAACTTGTCACCTTACTACTTGCGTCCACTGTCTACAAGCTGATTGTCTGTAGCAGCGATTCCGAATGTGATAGTAGATATTAGACGTGGAATTCCACGTCTAATATCTACTAGGGGGAACCTTACTTTCACTATTGTAGTAAGGCTAAATATGAACCTGTCTACGGCTCGAAGGACCAGAATAGCGTTAACTCAACCTCTGTCTTCACCAACGAACTCGTTAACCCATTACTTGTATCCATTGTCTAGAAGCTGGCTGACTAGAGCTGTCCTGTGGAATGTACAACAAAGTATTGATCCGATGTCTGCGGGGTCACACCGCGGCGCTGTGGTTGCGGTGAATCGGGCGCATGCTAATAATAGACCAGATTGGAATGAGGCGATAGCCAATTGATTGGAAAATAGTGAAAATCATGAGTAAATATTTAATTTTATTACCTATTCATTACTTGAAAATGAAGTGTTACAAATGTCAATATACGTTAAACCTTTACCCGCATAACCCTTTTTACAAGCTTTTTATTAGCTTCACTTGTATGTTAGCTTGCTTGCTTGCTTTCTTGTTTGTTTGTTTGTGCGTCTCTCTAACTCTTTGGACTACGGGTTAGCGGCTCATTACTGTAAGATGTCCCACCGTTTTCAATAAGTTCGTTCGTACGTTTTTTTTTTTAATAGAATATAGTTTAAAAAATTTAAAGACATGCTTTTAAAAAATATCAAATTAAAAAGTTAAAAATATTTTTAAAAAAGCGTGAGACGCTTTGCGCCATAAATTTTGAATATTGTTACGGGCTAGGGGTACTAAAACGCCGGTTAAGGGTTACGAAGTTTATTGGCAACGAAGGTACAGTCGATTGTAGGCAATGACAAGTAGAATGTCGCTGGCGTTGCACCGAAGTCTTCTCTTACGTCCACGAAGTCCGTGTCGTAAACACACAATAACACTATCAGATGTTACTTTACGTAGTACTCAGAGTTCTCGTTACTGTTGTTGCAGTAGGTCTTCTTTAAGATCGCTTCTTAACTGTCGCTGTTTTCGTGTCGCTAGTCGAGTGTAGACTGACTCTGCGCTTCGTGGTCCTCTCAGCGACCCCGAGTTGGGGGCGCGAGGAGACGGTTTGGGGGCTCCTTAATGGCCCCGTGACCGTGGAGTCGGTCTCTCGGCCTCCAAAAATGGAGACCCGTCATTGGGTTGCACCCTAGGGGTGCTGTAGTTCAGTCTTCGCACACCTATGTCGACGCCGCGAGGGTGTGCCTTCCCTCCGGCGGTGGACGGTGTGCTTTGTTGTGTGTAGCTGTAGGAGCGCCTGAAGTGTTTCACGACGCCCGTGCGATCAGACCCCTACCAGGTTGGATCACGGGTTGCCCCCGTGAAGGCCCAGCAAGAGTCGATCAGCGACCGGGCGTCGGGTTTAGTTGGCGCTCCGCTACAGCGGGTGATTACCCCGACCCCCTAACAGCTCAACCAGCTATGTACAGTAGGCTGCGAGGGTACGGGGGTAGTGTGTGTTACGAGCGGTTTGTAGGTGTGTGTTCACCGCTCGTACGGTATTCTGAGTGTGTACCTGCATGTGGAGTAGTGTATGTGTGATCGTCGCGTGCATAGCGCCTATATGAATACAGTCCGCAAATGCGCACGGCGGCGTGACTCTGCGCCGGCCTCACGGCGCTATATATAGGCCAGCTGATCGAACATTCCAGAATCCTCTAGGCGTAATAATAATACTGCATAACTTCGAGGTCACCGGCCAAGTAAGTACCTACGATAATTCCCGGAAACGGGTTTCTAGAAATTTCGATGTCGACACTTTGTTGACAAAACTGTTGAGACCTGTACCATTCGATAGGCCATCCTAAGTCTAGTAATGCGTTTTTACATTGTGCCTAGAAAATGTATAGATCTGGAGAAATAGGACTTAAAAGTGACACACTGCATGTCACGCGATATTGAACCTTATGCCATCGACATAAGGTCCATTCGTAACAATTAAGCGCCTCACGCTTTTTTTAAAATATTTTTAACTTTTTAGTAGTTTTTTTTAAATATTTTTAATTTTTTAGTTTGATATTTTTAAAAGCATGTTTTTTAGTTTTTTAAACTATTTCTTTTTTGGTATGGATGGGAAATCATCAGATGACTTCTCTTGCTCTGGGTGGAGCGTAAGGGCGTGTCAGACTTTTACTGACTAAAACCCACCCGTGTTCCTTCACTTGCCTGTACACCAGGGCCACGGTTTCTCTTTTGACCAACCCGCAACCCTGACCCAGGCATCGGTCTTCGTGGACCCCGTCAAGATGTGCTGACATCTCTTTGAGGCGCGCGTGATAAACGTCATCCCGGGCCTGGTCCTTCCCGTAAGCTCGTGCCTACAGCGGCCGAGAGTTTGATATTGTCTCCCGCCCAGGGCGTTTTCTGCGGCGGTTACAGGTGTGAGGGAGATTCCCGCTCCGTCACTCGCTCCTCCTTTGCCAGCATCACTGCTTCGCAAAAGTAGGTGACGGCCTGCCATGCACTCTCGTTCCGTACGCCGCTGAACCCCGCCACGGGGCGACCCGGGGCGGCACAAGCACGGCGGTGGTCCACCCAAGCCGGGCAGAGCTGCAACGTATGCTCCACCGTGTCCTCGGAGCGATCAGGAACCTTCCGAAACAGCCATCTGCGGTGAGGACCTGCCTCAGGTGGAAGAACGCCGTGGCGCCTCTTTAGCCACTCCTCAAAGAGGGGACTTACTACCGCTATTGTGGCGTGCCCAGCACTAGGTTGCAACAGTCGCAGTCTTCATTTTGTCTCCTCTCGCCACTCCTACATGTCGCCGCCGCAGGAACCGCGCCTACACCGGTGCCCCGTAGAGGGCCATGGACAGCACGACTCCCGCGTAGAGCCTCCGGCAGGAGGCGTTTGGTCGCTTTAATTTGAGGAGGAGCCTCCCAGCCCTGCCCCGCCCGCAGCCCTGGCCCGTTCCACTCAAGGAGGCTGATTGTCAGGAGGCCTGTCGAGGACAAGCCCCAGGTACTTCATCGTCGACCCGACCTCGATGTAAACCCCTCCTACCGTTATGCGGGAACCCGGTGGTGGCGCGTCTCGAGAACCATGAAAGCCCGTGGCCTCGGACTTGTGCAAGGCCACCTCGTGTCCCAATTGCCTCTCTACAATTGTCGCAACCCCGAGGTTCGCTGCGTCGGCCGCCGCCTGGTGCAACCTCCCTTGCGCCAGGACACGTGTCGTCAGTGTAACAAACTGCGCTGACGCCGATAGCGAATATTGCGCATACCCTGAATTGCATAAAAGTTGAATGCATCCACCTTAAAATAATTTCTGCTGTAGAGGGTTCTGCAACATTTTAGCCCTATCGTTCAAAAGTCATCTCACAGCCAAATAATTTATCCAATAGGCGAGATAATCTTAGCGTTATTAACGATTGAAGCTTTACATAGAATATTAATTACATGGCTAAAATAAAAAAAAAAGTCTAATATGGCGTTAAGGTAATATTTAGGAAATTTTTGAATGATTTTAGCGATCGAGAATAAAAATCCGAGCTCAAAATAAAATAACATGAAAATTATATAGTTAGCAATAATGGAATTGTCATATTGTATCTTGATGATTTATCGTGTTAAGGAAGTGATAGCCTGAATAAGACGATCAATTAGTAAGAAGTTCACCAAACTCTAAACAACACAAGGTAGACTACCTAGTAATACCTAGTTCCTATTAATTGCTCGTGTAATAAGTAGTTAGAAACAACTTGATTTATTGGGCAACTAAATGAATTATGACCACATGTACATCTATATAACGGGTCCAGGAGCGGAGTGTCCATAAAAAAATCTGCCTAATTATTTTTAATTACTGAAAATCTAGTCTCATTTATATTCATGAAACCGTTCGGTCAACGGATTGCCGAATGGCGTCGCGTAGTGTTGCCATTTTACCAATTAAGCGAATCAGTGTCCCGATCATCGTCGCAAATAGAATTTCTTAAATGTAGATAGCAGTAAATTAACAAGGCACATTACCTACTATGTATAATTAATTGCCAACACATTGGTACGTATGTGCATGTTTCTTTTGGTCATACAATCATTCCGCTTGTGCTTATTTCCAATATGTATTGTATATTCTTAATTCGCATTTCTTAATTCTTTTTTATAAATTATAAACTAGTGCTTGGCTACAATGCCGCCTGATGGTAAGCAGTGATGCAATCGTTGATGGTAAAGCGCGCTAGTTTATTAAGAGCTTATTCACTCTAGCCATGAGAACACTCAACTTGTAGTCCGACGGAAACACCGCCGCTGGCAAATTGTTACAGTTTGCTTCGTTCGGATCGATGTAATGTCAACAACGTAAGAGTGGAAAATCGCCATACGACGAGTCGTCCGATGATGGAATCGAGATTAATTCATGCAATTTAAAGATTACTGCCGACAAACATATTACTTGGTGTTTTGGAAACACGTGTATATTTTTCGTTCCTAATCTCATTCGCTATCCAATCACAGGCGACAAAAGTGTTTGCAGGTTACTAAAGTGAGATCACACCCTAAAAGCAGAAAGTTATACAAACCTATCTATTCATTGCATGCTTCTTAGCCTTTGCTACAACGTACTGTCCTCCATCTTTGTCACCCAATTTGTCCCAGCCTCTGTCCAGCTGGAGAGTTACCTACAATACGCTTATCAATAGCAGTCATAAACTGTTCATAAATTGTACATTTCCACAATAGATTCATCAAAACTTAGTTATAAAGCTTTCTTTCTCTAACCACAACATTCCAAATTTTAAAAAGTTTGGAAATTTAATGAAAGATGGCCGTTAGTTCTCTACTGACTGTTACAAAAGTAATAGTTGAAAGTGTAAACAAACTATGTTTATGTATTCAACGGAATTAGTAATATTTATACATCACCAATTTTTCCAAGGATAGTTACCTATTGTTTACGTAAATTTATTAAACTGCAAGTGGAAAATGGTCAACAAAAATGATGTTATGAATTTAACCTTCAATTAAATATTTTCAAATGATAAACATCATCATCATTTTAGCCTAAAGACGTCCACTGCTGGACATAGACCTCCCCCAAGGAGCTCCATGACGACCGGTCTTGCTCCTCCCGCATGCAGCTGTTTCCCGTGACATTCATTAGGTCGTCGGTCCACCTTGTCGGGGCCTAAATCTGATAAACATCATTTTAATCAAATCAAAGCACACAATTAGTAAGTTACACTACAAATTAGCATCCATAAATACGTTTTCCGGTCCATTTGATTACATGTTCATCAAATCATTACATCATCATCATCAGCCTTTCATCGTTCCACTGCTGGGCACAGGTCTCCTCTCATTTAGAGAAGGATAAATGATCATTACATAATTATTATAAAACAAAGTCACTTTTACTTTCCCTATGTCGCTTTGTATGATTCAATCTTTAAAACTACGCAACGGATTTTGATAGGGTGTTTTTAATAGATAGAGTGATTCAAGAGGAAGGATTATATGTATAATAACATTCATTAAATAGTGAAGAAATACTATTATTTTTGAGGTTTCTGACACATGTCGCAAAATGAACCCATTTTATTGAGCTTACATTGCAGACGCTGGCTGAACCCTATGAGATAGGTCAATATAATATACTACAGTATTGTAGACCTTAAAAATGCCTACAAAAAAGTCTAGGACACCATATGTCTACCTACTATAGTTACTTCATTATGACTACTTTTTTATGTTTGAAAAGTTAATTAAAATGCCAGTCGAAATCAGAGCCCACTATCTGTTCCTTCATAAGATATTTTGTTACATCATATCAAAGGTATTTTCAGTAGCAGTAGATTTCGTTGTTTCATTCAGCAGATATCACAATTTATTCAAAACTAAACCTGCTACTTAGTGTTTCTCTGCCTAAATCGCGGAGGGAGTGGGCCGGAGCGAGGGACCATTATTTCGAACAAACTTCCTACCCCAGTAGGCTTTCATTCTGTTTGAAGGTGGTGGAACTGGCTATCCATGGACAATAAAGTCGATGTATCTTGCAGAGTCAGATATTGACTGATGGGCGGCATAGTAGACATTATTTTTTATTGAAGGGCCACCGTTTCTTGAGGAAGGCTTAGATACCTGTATCATTTGTCCACGTACGAAGCCGGGGCCGGTAGCTAGTACTTTAATAAGAGCGGTAACTTACAATGAGACGTGTTTCATAGTGATTGGGTTAGCACGTTGTCTGATAGTTGGTCGCAAAGGCGCCAAGCGCATAAATTGTTTAAGAAAACAGACCGCCCACAGCTTCGCAAATACATTGCCATTAAAATGACGCTCAGGAAAACTGTTTATATTGAACCGATATTAAAGTTTTATTGACAGTCCTTGGAAACTTTATGTCGTTGATGATTGGAAACTGAAATTGATTTTGGATGGCGTGTGTTATTTGAAAAGTGTTAACAGTTCCGCATGACGTACATAGGATGTCAGTAAGATTATACATAGAATTTAAAATTACTTATGTCGAAATAAATTTTCGACTTTAGAAGGATTAAGACGTAAGTATAGCTCGACCTTAGAAGCGTTAGGTAGTACTTATATACAATACGTATGTAAGGAAAACCCTGTCCGATCCGTTAAGGTATTGGAATGTATCGATAACTGATTCTACTAATGCCCACAAAGCCGGACTAAACTTAAAAAAAAATCCCCTAAAAAATAAATATTATTTCGTAAAAAAAGGTAACTTAACACATGTGCGGTAGGCACTCCAGGCACGGGCGACGGGGGGCGGGGCACGCGTCACGTGGTCGCATCGCTTATAATAATACCGTCAAAATGTTGTTTTCACTTTTTTTTTAATTATCAAATTTCGAGGAAGTTGGAATTAATTCGCGGATAAAAAAGATTATTTCAAAATTCATTAATATTTTTACTATGATGATTACGTAAAATGTTATATTATATTTGGTCATATGTTTACCTAACCTTTATTACCCTTTCGGGGTCGGACGAGGTTTTTTTACGTATTGTGTAATGAAATATATCATTTTATTTATCCTCCATCTTTCAATGACATTTTATGATTTGAAGAGAAGTTTTGCCAACTTGTGAAATTCCCGAAGTGCAGAGTTTTATGCACCCAACGCCCAATAAAGGAGGTTGGAGTGTTGTACCACCGTATCGCAATTAATTTACCATATCAAACGATTGTGATTGCTACTGTCTGCCTTGTTTATGATGCGGCGCAATCAAAGACGCCGATAAGATACCAGATCGTGTACTTAAATGAACTTAATTAATCGATTTCGGCTCAAAATAAGATTACATTGAAGACTGTGGCATATTGTTTTATAATGAACGGGTCTTATCGATCACTATCTGAGAATTCGTATTGATTCCGAATAAAATCGATGTATTTATCAATGGCGGCGGTTTGTCAAAGAAAGATCGCAGGTCGGTAATTCATTAATTGTGAAACTGTTCATGCCTTAGAGAGAATCTTTGTTAGCAAGAATTGAAAATTAAAATGGGCTCTGTTTCATTGGTTCACCTATTTTGGATATTTTGTGTAGGTATTTAAGGTTACCAAGAATTTCTTATTCCACAAGATTGCAGAAATAAAAAAGAAAAAAAAATCTTTAAAAAGAATAAGCTTCACATATTCATCATCATCATCATTAACCTTTTCATCGTCCCACTGCTGGGCACAGATCTCCTCTCATACAGAGAAGAATTGAGCGTAATCACAATGGCCACGCTTGCTCAATGCGGGTTGGCGATTTCAGACTTTAAGTCCAGGTTTTCTCAAGATGTTTTCCTTCACCTTGTAATCAGTCATTGGTGTCCAAGATATACTTAGAAAGTATTTACATAAAACTTTAGAAAAGTTACATGAGTACTTGCCTGACCTGGAATAGAACCCGCGCACTGAACGTGAGAAGCTGGTGTTTTAACCACTAGGCCACCACGACTACTAACTAACTAACTGTACATATTAAAGTAAATATTTTGAAAAATTACCTACGGAACAACCAACGATGCAAATGCAATGACATTTTTACAGTGGTTAATCGAATCAACTTGATTATTGAATAAATTGCGGAGTTTATTGCAATTCGAACGCACTATTACATACATGATTCACTGTTATTTGCGTTTATTTTATCTTCATAGTTCGCCTAACGTCTTTAAATAAACGCACATTCTTTGTCAACGAACCCGGCTATCGACAGGGTTTGTAAATTATTATTTTAAAACATGTCGAAGCGTTTCTTCGAATAGACAATGAACAATGTGCACGACCGCCCCAAGCGATCCGAACAATAGCCTGCCCTTAACTTTTATACGATTATCATATATCTAGATTTTGTTGATTTGAGAATGTATAAGAATAGGGGTCGGCCAAAGAGACGATGAACGGAGTACGTGAAAGATGTTATGGTTAGAAAGCACATGACCACCGAGATTGTGGTTAGTAATATAATAATAATAAAAACCTTTTTCATTTTCTCCATTATATAATGGAACATAAATTCAATACTTAATTGTCTATACAAATATTGTCTATACATTGATGCTGTGGAAACTGGCCTCCAAAATGCAGTGACATATTTCAACTGATACAAACTTGTGTTAACAGATGACAATGATTATGGGCTGGGAGTTTTGACGGGAAAGCTAAGATAAGTATCACGCATATTATTCAATAGACTTTTAAAATTATTTATAATGTCGTTTACTAAATAAAAGCACGTGATTTATGTAGTAAAAAGTGCATTCAGTAAATAATTCATAAAGAGCATTGAAATATCGCAGCGTAGTGGCCACATCATGACTTTACCCAAAACCTCCCTCATAGACGGTTCACGCGGCCCTCTTTTTCAACGGTCATGGGCGATATTCGCCATTAAGTGAAATAAAATTTTCAAAGAATTTCTATAATTTGTGACTTACACGTGTTATTGGCAAAATTGTGGTATCTATGCCATAGAGGCCATCGATCAAGAGTTGAGGTTGAATCTCACCTTGAAAAATGGTTTCTGAAGAAAGAAGATTATGGGCGACAGATATAAGATAAAAATATGCAAAAAAGGAAAATACAAAGCAAATAATTAATTTAAAAGATTAGACAACAAATTGATGTGGATGTTGAGTGTGGGTGTGGTTGTGTGAGTGAGTGAAAATAAAATTGTCCTCTGACCGAATTTCGGCTAAGGCGGACAACCTTATAGAGAACTTATCATCGACGTAGAAGATATTATTATAGCACATAGGAGTGTGTGTAAATACAAGTGCACTCTTTTGGCCATGACTGGAGAGACGCAGGAGCAACGGCTTAACATGTTTTCCAAAGTACGGAGTATCACACCGCCGATTTCCAAACTGCGGGCATTTACTGAGAAATTCTTTATAGAAAACCCCACTAATACTACCAGACCTGGGAATTGCACCCAGAAGTATTTATAAGCGCATCATTACTCGCGCACAGCGCTTCACGGTTTCAGCCACAAGCCAACAGCGCAGGCTGTAATAGAAAATTAGATCAACCAGAATAACGTGGCGCACTAGGCTTGTAAGACCATCCAACTGCAGATAGCCTTTCGTCTTTTCCTTGAAACGAGTAAGAGAACGAGCAAGTTATCTACGCAGCCATCCGGTAGCAGATCTTTTTGGTCCCTTGCCAAATCGAGACGAACTTCTGTCGGCTCGCACTGCCTCCGCTGGTTAGGCCTGATGGAATACTGGCTCATACGGCTCTTTGCATCTCTCTTTGCCAATTCACGTCTTGATACTGCCATTTCTACTCCACCTAATTTACCTCATTGCTTCAATGACTGAGGTTCGCATTAGGAACAAGGAGGTTCTGAGAGTACTGTGTCGTCTGGACGTGAATAAGGCTAGTGCTCCAGATGGTATACCAGCGATTGTTCTTAACGCATGTGCGCCCGAGTTGTCTCCTGTATTGACGCGCTTGTATCGCCTCTCATTTAGGACTGGTATAGTGCCCAAATCCTGGAAGCTTGCCAACGTGCAGCCCGTGCACAAAAAGGGTAGTCGTACCGATCCTACCCACTATCGGCCGATTTCGATAACCTCCATATTGCAAAATTATGAGGAATGTGATGAATTCGCGCCTCTTGGCATACTTGGAATGTAACGATCTCCTCAGTGACCGGCAGTACGGGTTTCACCGCAATCGGTCAACTCGGGACCTACTAGTGTATGCCACTCACTTGTGGAGCGAGGCCCTCGAGAAAAATGGGGAAGCGATTGCTGTCTCCCTTGATGTCTCGAAGGCCTTCGACCGGGTATGGCACGCTGGCTTTGAGTAAGCTTCCAACGTGCGACATTTCCCTTTTCCTGACTGACTGGGTAAAACACTTCCTGACTGAACGGTCCGTCCGAGTTGTTGTCGACGGAGGCGTGCGAAGAGGCTGATTGGCGACCCTGATTTAAGTCGAAATGGTCTCCAAAGCCTAGACCACAATCGTAGAGTACCAAGCCTTTCGGTGTTCTATAGGAAGCAATTTGGTGAATGTGCGAAGGAATTGCATGATTTAATTCCCCCAATCTCCGTTCCACCATCGGACGACCCGTCTTACGGCGAATTTTCAGCGTTTCGCCTCCTCTTTTATTCCGCGTACATTGAGGGACTGGAACAATTTTCCAGCAGCGGTGTTTCCGTCGGACTACAATTTGAGTATCTTCAAGGCTAGAGTGAATAGGCTCTTAATATACGAGTGCGCTTTACCATCCACGATTGCATCACTGCTTACCATCAGGCGGGATAAAAAAAAAAGAAATAGACTGTTAATATTAATAGGTCCCGTAACTAGTCCCTAGGCTCAAAATAATATTCTGTTTATGAATAATGTCTAAAAAAAAAAACAATTTTATTTCACATAAACCAACATGGGTACTTACGCACTGTTCCAATTGTTCGTCTCCTACTCTCCTATGGAGAAGATCTGCAAATAAACTCCACGGATTCTCTTTTACAAATAATTGCATTTTACAGTGTTGTGTAGGAAGATAGTGTAGGCCTGTCAACAAGTCCCAGGTACTTGATAAAATAAGAAATGGTCTACAGATCTGACATCTGCAGAGCCTACCAAGTCTCTATGTTTACAAGATATTGAAGAATCTTTCAAATGGATTTATTTTAAAATATATCAAATAAAATATAGTAGCATGATTGCCATTCGTCATTATCAACTCAGCGTTAATCCCAGTCGCATCCATAGCTTATTCAGCTTTGGAGTCTGGGGTCCGCTTTATCAGTACCAACAACCCGTAACGACTGCCATTAGATGTTCGTATGGCAACCAGGACCAACGCGAAGGCTTAACATCGTTTCCGAGGCACGACCAGACCAGTGCAAATATTCATATTCATGCACACAAATATTAGATGATGATGATGATAGATGTCGTGGTGGCCTAGTGATTAAAACACCAGCCTCTCAAGTATGAGTGCGCGGGTTCGATTCCAGGTCAGGCAACTACCAATGTAACTTTTCTAAAGTTATATGTACTTTCTAAGTATATCTTGGACACCAATTACTGAAGGTGAAGGAAAACATCTTGAGGAAACCTGGACTTTAAGCCTGAAATCGCCAACCCGCATTGAGCAAGCGTGGTGATTACGCTTAATCTTTCTCTGTATGAGAGGAGACCTGTGCCCAGCAGTGGGACGATAAAAAGGTTGATGATGATACAAATATTTGCACTGCGCGGGGAGCGAATCCGCGCCTCCTTGCGCAGCGGCCGCTCTCGCTACCGTTACGCCACCGAGGCTGTCAATGACATGGTTGCCATTATAACCACTAATAAAGAGTTGCCATTTGAATTATCTTTCTATAATATTGAATAATAGAAACATTATGTCAAATAAGTATATAAAATATAAACATTGTAATTTGAGAGCTATTACTAGAAATTTATGTAGTTATGACGTTGATGGGGTGCCAAAGAAGCCACATGTGTAGAAGGTATTTTTTGATAAGGACAAGTTTTTTAAGGGTTTTGAACATTCCATCGCTGAGCTTTTCTTGTCGTTGAACTTTCCCTATATAGGATGGATAATAGATAGAAACTTTTTATCACCCTAATTTAATACAGTAAGTATCAATACTTACCAATTTTAAAATTTTAAAGGATATAACTTATCCATTGCTTCATAATGTTCGAAAAAATTCTCTGCTCAACTACACAAATAACTTAATGAATGTTGTGGGAACTGTCAAAATGAAATCTATCACTGCTGATAGTATGTTACGTAATTATCACGTAGGACGGATCTAAAACAGCTTAGCTCTCTTCTCTTTAAAAAAATGTATTTTTAAAATGTCATATGCAATACGTAAAGAAAACCCTGCCCGATAGGTGAAGGTATTGTTAGGTATCGATAACTGGTTCTACTAATACACACAAAGCCGGACCAAACTTAAAAAAATCCCCCTAAAAAAATAAATATTATTTCGCAAAAAGAGGTAACTTAATACATTTGCGGTAGGCAATCAATGCGCGGGCGACGTGGGGCAGGGCCCGCGGCACGTAGTCGCATAGCTTATAAGAATACCGTCAAAATGGTGTTGTCACTTTTTAAAAATTATCAAATTTCGGGGAGGTTGGAATCAATTCGCGGAATAAAAAAGATTATTTCAAAATTCATTAGTATTGTTATTATAATGATTACGTAAAATGTTATATTACATTTGGTCATGTGTTTACCTAACTTATATTATCCTTATGTGTCTATTATATATGATATTGTATTTATTTAAATATGAAGCTATCGCAGCAAGACGTGCCTGAACGATAGTGGAAGCTTCTGCAAAATAATTGCTAAACTTGATATTTTATGATAATAAATGAAACGTACTGTAAATTAACGTTGACATTTAGATTTGTTTATTATCTGGGCAAACCCCTGAAGCGACATGGCCGTGGCTTAGAGTAAGTTTGACCAAGCAAGCGGAAATTCGTGACCGAAGAGTTTAAACCCAGTTCTGTTTGAGAGAATTCTGCTGAATTGTGGTAAGGATATCACGTCTGCTTCCAACCATATTTCATAAATTTGAGAACTGAAATGTGCTAATATTTAAATATGGATTTTGATGTTTGAAACTTCTTTGATACGTTCTGTGTTTTGTTATGTTAGTTACTTTACATTACATTTTTTACTTTACATTTTTTAACTCGGTGGTAGGCCATAACATCGGCTGCCGGCAGAAGTTACCACCCACAAGACAAAGTCTTGCCGCCAAGCGATTCGTCGTGTTCCGACATGATGTTGGGTAAGCCGTACGGAGGATGAGTCTGAGCAGCTGTGTTGTAATGTGTGCCGGGTATGATGCGCCAACTGTTGTGGTGTCGGGAGTTTGGTCGTGGAGGGTCTCCAGATCAATCTCCCTCTGACGCAGCATCGTTGGTCGTGTTGTTGAGTTTAACATTGCATCACCTCGCTCAACTGCCGTCTTCACTAAAAAATAAACTAGCGCGCTTTACCATCAACGATTACTTCACTGTCAAGCACTAGTTTATAATAATTTATAAAATAACTGAATAGACAGCTGTGTTGCTGGAGAGTTTGTTCCGTCAGTTCTTCTTCCTAGGCACTAGAAAGTGGCAAAGGGCGGACGTTTTAGGGGACTGTCTGATATAATATTGACGTTTCAAAAGGTTTGATTCTCAGCCTCATATGAATAAATGACTCTAGATTTTCATTTTGGAACTATTTTGATGGTATTCTACTGAATTATATTATACACATGTAAGTGATGGATTATAATAATATATAATACTAGCTGTTGCCCGCGACTCCGTCCGCGTGTTGATATAAAATAAGCGTCTGTTAAAATAATGGGATCAATATTTAAGTCCGCATCTATGTCCTTTCTCAGGTTCTAGACTATCTGTGTACCAAATTTCATTACAATCGGTTCAGTAGTTTTGGCGTGAAAGCCGGACAGACAGACAGACAGACAGAGATACTTTCGCATTTCTAATATTATAGTGTGGATTATTATAACTGTACTTATTATTATGATCTGTGCATGTGAACGCACATTTAGACATTGATCCCGGCTGTCATTTGAAGAACTTTAACCAATCGAAAGTGATAGTCAGAAGACCGGAAGATTGATCACCAGTAATACAAAGATTGTCGTGTAACTCAGTTACTTGGTTGTGGCGCTAAGATGGGCAGGGATTCGGTCAACACGCCTGCCTGCGACATGGTCAAGTCCCTGGGTTCTATCTCCGGCCAGGTAATGATGGAAAATTATCTTTTCCTGATGGCCTGGGTCTTGGATGTTTATCTATAATAAATATAGTATCGTTGAGTTAGTATCCCATAACACAAGTCTCGAACTTACTTTGGGGTTAGCTCAATCTGTGTGATTTGTCCGTATATATTTATTTGTTTATTTATGTACCTACTACTGAACCTGGATAGACGAGTGTTTGGCCACAGTAATATATTAAAAGAAATGAACCTCCTCTTTTAAATAATCCTATATATATATTAAGATCTTGTAGCAGGCAACATATTTACAGGCGCCATCTTCAACCTAGCTATTCATCTTACCAACTTAATGCAACCTTTAAACTCTACATCATATGTTACATTACTCTACCCAAGTCACATACTAATTTCTTATAACTTATATTGTGACTTTTTAGTCGGAACTGAAACGTGATATTTGAATACTATACGAGTAATATGCACAACCAGATTTACGAGTGTTTCGCAATGCTTACATTATATACATACTTACTTTATTATAAATGCGAAAGTTTGTGTGTATGTTAGATAAATGTTTCTTACTATTTGACACAAAAACAACTGAACAGATTTCGATGAACACACTATAAATATAAGTATGTATTGTTTCTTTTTGTTGGAATGGGAAATTATAAAATAACATCTCCCGCTTTGGGCGGAGCGGAAGGGTGTCTCAGACTTTTACTGACTAAAACCCACTCGTGTATCCTCACTTGCCTGTGCGACGGCCAGGGCCACGGATTCTTTTTTAACCAACCCGCAACGCACGATGTGCTGACATCTCTTTGAGGCGCCTATGAAACACAACGCGCCGTCGTCACGGGCTGACGGGTTTGGTCCTTACCGGGCGGCGAGCTGCGCACTGTTCACCGCCCGCAAGCCCGCGCCTACGGTGGCCGGGAGTTCGATGTCGTAATATAAGTATGTATTTAGTTTTTATTTTAAAATCATTCAAATGAAATAATATATGTATACCTTACCTAAAGTAAAAATTACTAACAAATTTGATATCTGCCACAAGAAACGTACAAGTTTTATAATCCAAACCGATTATAGCTTATTGGTTGAAATTAGTTTACTGATAAAATAATAAGATAAACTCTTAAATAAAAGCATTCGAATACAGGATACGTCCTTATCAACTACCTACTTCTTAGCATTTGGCTTTTAGTATAATCATTATCTTTGGAACATTAATATTTAATATCTTTTATCCTAATTAACTTTTAAAACATTCAATTTTTCACCAATAAGTCTTATCTCGTACACACGACGACATTATGCGGTTATAAAATCCACTTTTAGCTGACGTCGCATTACTATAGGCTTTTCGTTTAATGGGAAGTCAGGTTATACTGGTTATATATGGCTTGATATGTAGAGCGGTGGCTTCTGAATTGCTTTAAAGTTTTTATTTCTTATGTAAAGTAGGTATGCTGCGAAAACGTATTGGGAAAATTTTATGTTAATTCAGCTAAATTCTTCAATAGCTATTAAATTAAACGTTTATTTATTTATTAAAGTGGATCAGCCGACATATCCCAAAGTATGAATAAATACATAATTAATTATCCCATTAATTGCTTCATTATAGCACGTTACCACATCCGTTTCTGTTTAGGCTAGAACTGTAGCACAATAATTACAGCTTTATGTCAGAAATCATAAAACAATTTCTGTTGGGTTTTCAAAGCTTTACTAATAAGCGTGCATACAGGCGTGCTCAAAGTCAGCTTTGTCTGCATGGGAGCAGGACAGCACTTATGCGCAAAAGTGTTTTTTGCATGGCTCTGATTATTTATAACAAGTTACCTAAAAGTTGGAAGGAGCTTGTTATTATGTGCTCAAAATACTAGTACCTACTGCTATCAATTATTGTCTATGGAAACTATCCTTTCTTAATCTGTGCCGAAATAAATACTTTCTTCTGGTCTTGGCAGCGAACCGATCATCACGCAGTTTTATTCAAAATCCCAAATTATATTAGGTTATGGGCCCAGAGCGTTTGTGGCTAATATACAATTAGTTCTCGCGACAGTTATTATCGAGTTAGTAGTTGCAGTAAGTGGACAGAATTGTGTTTTTTGTGGATTTGTGCGGTCAGTTATAAAATTCATAATGGCGTCGAACTATATGGTGAATGTACCTAAACTCAAAGGACGAGAAAACTATAGTGAATGGTGTTTCGCGGCGGAAAACTTCTTAATTTTAGAAGGAACGCTAGGATGCATCAAGCCAGAAGCAGGTCAAGCGCCAGTTGCGGCCACGGATGATGCTAAAACCAGAGCCAAATTGATCTTGACGATAGATACCTCCATTTATGTTCATATCAAAGAAGTTAATTCTACGAAGGAACTATGGGAAAAATTGAAGTCGCTGTATGATGATTCTGGATTCACGAGAAGGATAAGCCTATTGAGAAATCTAATATCAATAAGACTGGATGACTGTGATTCCATGAATTCTTATGTAACTCAATTAGTGGAGACGGGTCAGAAATTGGCGGGAACTGGTTTCAACATCAACGACGAGTGGATTGGTTCTTTGTTATTGGCGGGACTACCTGATAAATTTTCGCCAATGATTATGGCGATTGAACACTCTGGTATCAGTATCACGACGGATTCAATCAAATCTAAATTATTAGACATGGAATCTGAAGTTCGTGTTGAAAGTGCTGCATTTGGATCGTTTCATATTAACAAAAGTCGATGGTATCCACATAAGAAAAATGTCAAACCAAATGACAAGGTAGAGAAAACCAAAGATAAAAATCGCGGTAAAGATGGCGACCAGTTGTCAAAGTCGAAAATAAAATGTTTCCGATGTAAACAAATGGGACATTATCGTAATCAGTGCACGAATTCAATGAATTGCAAAGAAATGGATCGAAAACAGACGAACGCATTCAGTGCTGTGTTTCTGAGCGGGTTTTATAGTAAATCTGATTGGTATATTGATTCCGGCGCCAGCGTACATCTGACGACAAATGAACATTGGGTCCTAAATCCATCTTACGAACATAATATGAAGGAAATTGTAGTTGCCAACGAGACTAAAGTTCCAGTAAAATGTTGCGGTGAAGTAAACATTACTACTTGTACTGATGAATGCAATTTCGATGTGACAGTGGAAGAGGTTATGTGTGTACCGACTCTCACAACAAATCTTCTGTCTGTGAGCCAACTTATAAAGAAGGGAAATAAAGTGGACTTCAGAGCAGGCGGTTGCGACATTTATAATCAAAAGGGTGTTTTGGTGGCGACAGCGAGCATAGTCAATGGTGTGTACAGACTCAATACGCCAGTGAATCTATCAGCTGTGGCTGTGGTTTCCAGTGAAACCTGGCATCGGAGGTTGGGGCACGTCAACAGCTCTTACCTGAATAAAATGAAGGATGCTGTGGAAGGATTTAAAATGGATGATAAGGCAGTGACAAGTAAGAATTCCTGTGTTACATGCTGTGAAGGAAAACAAACTCGTCTGCCTTTCCCAAGCAATGGAAATAGAAGCAGTCAATTGCTGGAGTTAATCCATAGTGATGTGTGTGGACCTATGGAGAGCTGCTCACTTGGAGGGTCAAGGTACTTTATCCTTTTTGTTGATGATTATAGTCGCATGACTCACATCTATTTTATGAAAAACAAGAGTGAATCTTTTCAATGCTTTAGAGATTATGTGTCCAAAGTGGAGAATGCACAAAATAAAAAGATAAAGATATTGCGCAGTGATAATGGTCGTGAATATTGCAGTCATGAATTTGAAAATTATCTAAACCAAAAGGGTATTAATCACCAGAAATCTAATACGTACACGCCAGAACAAAACGGATTAAGTGAGCGCATGAACCGCAGTATAGTTGAAAAGGCTAGATGTTTATTATTTGATGCTGGTTTAGAAAAGGAGTTCTGGGCGGAGGCAACTAATACCGCCGTTTACTTACAGAACCGAACAGTATCAGCTGGATTAAACAACAAAACGCCATATGAGCTGTGGACTAATAAGAAACCTGATATTAGTCATCTTCGTGTGTTTGGAAGTACTTGCATGGTTCATATACCTAAAGAAAAAAGGTTAAAATGGGACAAGAAATCAGTTAAATGTATTTTAGTGGGCTATCCAGATAATATCAAAGGATACAGAGTGTATAATCCCTTTACCAAGTCAATAACATGCAGTCGAGATGTCATAATAATTGAAAAAGAATTGCCAGTGAGCAATGTGACAGCTACTGTTGAAAACTTAGACTTGGATACTTCTTGTGTCGAGGAAGAAAAGGAAACATCAGATGCAGTGGGGGACAGTTGTCAGACAGACGACTCTTTTTTGTCTTCATCAGATCATACGGAAGATCCTTCTTATGTGCCGAGTGAGAATGAAGAAATAGACAGTTCTACGGGGAATACCTACCTGAGACCTACTAGAGAAAGGCGTAAACCAGACAGGTATGGTTTCTCAAATATGTGTGTAGACAATTCCAGTGTAGATGACAATGAACTCAATTTGGAGGAAGCCCTGCAATGTCCAGAAAAAGAACATTGGTTGTGTGCTATCAGAGAGGAGTTACAGTGCTTTCATGATAACCATGCGTGGGAACTTGTAGACACTCCTAAAAAAAGGAACTGTAGTAAAGTGCAAGTGGGTGCTAAAAAAGAAGTATGATAAAGACAATAACGTTTGTTATCGTGCCAGACTCGTAGCAAAGGGTGTAATGTTATGTACATATTCAGATATACTTACACTTATTATTTATACTCATATTCATACTTATATATGTATCATTCATTTCCACGGTCCATAATATGCTTCCATTATTATGAGGCTCTGTTTTGATCATATTCCACTACACCAGGACTCATTTTTCTGTTTACAGACTCAGTCCTCAACTTTACGCCTAAGTTTCGGCGACTTAGTGACCCCTTAGCGTAGGAAGCCGTACCTATGCAGGACTGTATCACTTTTTCCTATCAAACACTGCACTTTTTAATTTAATACCATTTATATTTACATTGTTACAGAACATTTTCATTATTTTGACATTTTTTGACAACATTGTTGATGATGTATCTATGACAACCTTCTCATCAAAATTCTTGTTGGTCTGCTATTTTTATTTCATAATTGTTATTCGAACTCTTTTATGGTAAAATTATTTACCGTTCCTCGTCCATATTTTCGAATATTTTAAATTTCGACCTCCAACCGTTCTGCGAGGTTTCTTTAGGAATCATCGCAGAGCAGTGGTCAGTCGAGCTCTGGCTTCCAAACAAGCCTCTTAAAAGTAGGTCTCCAGTAAACGCTGCCTCGAGAGCCCTTCTAGGGTGTTTCCTGCTGTGCCAGTCTCTATATAACTGGTGCGCCTGGAGCTGCCTGGCCCTTTGCCGCCGGAGCCCTCGACTGCTGCCGGCCTTGTGACGCCGGGGCAGTCCCTCTTCTGTAGCTGCCGCCGGTCTACCAGGGCCGTTCTTCTGTAGCTGACGCCGGTCCACCAGGGCCGCTCCTCCGTAGCTGCCGCCGGTCCACCAGGGCCGCTCCTCTGCAGCTGCCGCCGGTCCACCAGGGCCGCTCCTCCGTAGCTGCCGCCGGTCCACCAGGGCCGCTCCTCTGCAGCTGCCGCCGGTCCACCAGGGCCGCTCCTCTGCAGCTGCCGCCGGTCCACCAGGGCCGCTCGTCCGTTGCTGTCGCCGGTCCACCAGGGCCGCTCGTCCGTTGCTGTCGCCGGTCCACCAGGGCCGCTCGTCCGTTGCTGTCGCCGGTCCACCAGGGCCGCTCGTCCGTTGCTGTCGCCGGTCCACCAGGGCCGCTCGTCCGTTGCTGTCGCCGGTCCACCAGGGCCGCTCGTCCGTTGCTGTCGCCGGTCCACCAGGGCCGCTCGTCTGTTGCTGTCGCCGGTCCGCCAGGGCCGCTTCTCCGTAACTGCCGCCGGTCCACCAGGGGCCGCCCTTCACCATCACCCATCAATCATTCATCTACATTATTCATTTTTATACTTCCATCTTGTCTTTTCTGTATACTTAATAAATACTGTCTCCCTCTAAAGTCTTTTCTTGTCGTTACACGACAGTTTGGCGCCCAACGAAAATTTCCTGCACCCCCTTAACTTCCTAAATTCAAAAGAAACACTTCGTCTAGTGTCGTACATTCTCAGCTCTTTGGTTAAATATTTTGGCTATTCTATCCCTTTCATTCTCTTAACACACACATAACTCATTCACTCATATATACTTACTACACCTAACTTAATTTTTTTTCCCTAACAGGAAAACAAGGTATACTTTTACATACTTCAACTAGCTTTTTTTTTTTTTTTCTAACTTACACTTAAATATGTCTCGTCTAATCAAATTTGAACTCTTAAATAAAAACGAGCTTGAATATGAAGTTACAATTAGACTGGAGGAACCAGCAAAAACTGTTATATTATTAAAGAAGCAAATACTTCTGCTAGCTCCCACTACACCATCGGAAGATATTTTAACTTCTCCCATTCCTATAGAGGAGGAGTTAGCTCAGATAGATAGTACTCTGAGTTATTTAAATATTAAAATAGATAATCTATTACAGGGTAATTCCAAATACCATCGCTTAATAGAATCTTTTATTAATCATTTATTTTACAGGTTGGAACGTATAGACACAGACTTAAACCCTGACTATAAACTTAATCTAGACACTTTAAAATCAAAATTTGAGACACTTGAAGGAAGTTTCAAGATTTATTGTTCAAATCTAAACTCTATGAATCCTCATTCATATATCACTGCTCCCTCTACCCCTCCTATTCATACTCCTCTCGCCACTCCCTCTCCTCCTCCTATTTCTCCTCGTCTCACTGCTCCCTCTACTCCACCTATTTACCCTCCTTTCACAGCTCCTCTTTCCTCTCCTATTTTAACTTCTCCAAATCATAATTTATTCAAAGATCTGAAACGATATACGTTTAATGGAAAATCTTGCCCTAGATCGTTTTTACAAAAACTTGACGAATATTGTCTTGTGCGGAATATACCCAAAAATTTGTTAATTACTCAGGCGTATGATATTTTTACAGACAGTGCCCTACATTGGTTTAGATTTAAAATAAATCAAAATCCAGACCTAACATGGGATGAAATTTCTTTGTCTCTAATTAAAGATTTTGGCGGTTTTGACTATGATTTTAAATTATTGGAGGCCATCAAAAGTCGTACCCAAGGTCGTGATGAACCAATCATAATTTATATCTCAATTATGTCGGGAATGTTCTCTCGTCTGGCTAAAAAATTGTCTGAAACGGAACAGTTAGAAATCATTCTAAGAAATATAAGACCATGTTACTCAGTATTCGTGGCACTAAAAGATATTAACTCTATTGATGCACTCTTGGCTACATGCCAAAATTATGAAAAATTCTTAGATCGAGACAAACATTTTAAAGAACCAAATAACCAACAAAATCCCCTTATTTCAGAATTTGCTTATAAACAAATACATCCAACTTCTTCGGAATTTTCTGCTTCTGACCCAAAACCTCCTTCATACACAAATAGATTTTACAAAAACCCTCCCAAACAAGTAAACAGTCTAAAACAAGCTAACTCGCAAGAAAATTCATTTTGCGTTCGTTGTCGTATGCATGGTCATACCTTAAATACTTGTACTCAACGTCACTTTCTAATTTGTTTTAAATGTGGTCTTAAAGGTTTTAAAACCCCAGACTGTCCTAATTGTTCACCTAAACCTAACTCTAGTTCAAAAAACTAACGACTGACTTGAAAAGTAAAACAAACTTTGATGCCAACGATTGGAACGATTGGATTAAAACTCTTAAGAATTTCTTTTCATGCTATAAAATCTCTTCAACTCTATACTCTAATGAAAAGGATTTTAAACGACCTTTTGTTAACATCAAAGTTTACAATTTATCTTTGACTGGATTACTTGACTCTGGTAGTTCAATCACTATTCTTGGTAATAACTCTCACTTAGAATTTCTTAAACTAGGCTGTAAACTTTTCAAGTCAGATAAAATTACTATTTCTACAGCCAATAACCAGAAAATTAATTCTGTAGGTCATTGTTACCTTCCTATTTACTTTAACACACAGACCCACTTGATTAAGGCTTATATTTTTCCTGATATTTCACCGTCTTTAATATTAGGAATAGACTTTTGGAAAAAATTTAATCTTCTACCAAATATTCTCTCATCGACTGGTCTTTCAGAACTGGAGTGCTCAACCATCGAGACAATGAATGTCAAAGTTTTACCTTATGATCATTTAACTGCAAATCAGAAGAATATTGCTGATGATATCATCCAACGCTTCAAGACTATCTCATTCGAAGAAAAGGGTGTTCTGGGGAACACTAATCTCATCACTCACAAGATCGATACCGGAGATTCGCTACCCATCAAACAAAGATGTTACAGACTGTCTCCTGAAAAACAAAAAGCTTTGATTACTGAAGTTGATAAAATGTTGAAATGGAACGTTATTGAACAATGTGAAAGCCCTTGGTTATCTCCAGTCTTAATTACTCCAAAGAAGAACGGTGAATGGCGTTTTTGCGTAGATAGCAGGAAGCTTAACGCAATTACAAAACGTGATGCTTATAGTCTACCACTTATAAGTGAAATTTTGGACAACCTCAGAAATGCTAAATACCTGTCAAGTATAGACATTGCGAAGGCCTTCTGGGAGATTCCTCTGAACCCTGCTGATAAGGACAAGACTGCTTTCTATGTACCTGGAAGAGGCATGTTCAGATTTAAAGTAATGCCCTTCGGACTCACTAATTCACCAGCTACTCAACAAAGATTAATGGACATGCTGTTCACTCCAGAATTTGAAAATAAAGTGTTCTGCTACTTAGACGATATTGTCATAATTAGCGAAACTTTTGAGGAACATATATCACTGCTCCTGAAAGTTCACGAAAAACTTTCCTTCGCTAAATTAACTATTAACTTTGACAAAAGCCAATTCTTCAGAAAAGAGTTAAAATATCTTGGCTTCGTAGTGGATGAACATGGCTTACGTGCTGATTCTGATAAAATCAAGGCTATTGTGGACTACCCAATTCCTACCTGTAGAAAAGAAGTTCGTAGATTCATTGGCACCTGCAGCTGGTTTCGAAGATTTATTCCAAATTTTAGCACTATTGCTACGCCACTCAACAAACTAACCTGCTCCGGGAAAAATGCTCCGAAATTCGGATGGAATACAGAAGCGGATGCAGCCTTTCAGAAGCTTAAGGATGCTTTAATAACTACTCCTGTTCTGGCCTGTCCAAACTTCGACCTTCCTTTTTCAGTTCATTGTGATGCATCGAACTACGGTACTGGCGCAATGCTCACTCAACATCAGGAAGGCAAAGAAGTTGTGATTGCCTATATGAGCAAAGCTTTCAACAAGAACCAACAGAACTACTCAACTACTGAAAGAGAAACACTTGCCGTAATAACTGCTTTAGAACACTGGCGTTGCTATCTCGATAATGGGAAGGAATTCACAATCTACACCGACCACGCTGCACTCAAATGGTTTCAGAATTTATCCAATCTTTCAGGAAGACTTGCACGTTGGACTTTACGCTTATCTTGCTTCAACTTCGTTCTAAAACATAAGAAAGGAAAAGATAATGTAGTACCGGACCTTCTATCAAGAGCCAAATCACAAGAACTCCCTGAAATACAAGAAAATAGTAATGTACCACAAGGTGTACATCCTATTTCTATGAATGATACTACTAGAGAACTGGAACAATACAATAAAATATTTCTGGGCTGTTCGAATAATCCTGATTCTTACCCAAATTTTACGATAAGAGAGAATAAACTCTATCGTTGTATTCACACGCCTGACCGCCTGAACGACGACTTCATTTGGAAAGAAGTTCCATTACCTCAAGAAAGACGTTTAATAATTGAAACAAATCATGGCTCTAGTCAAGAACCTCACCTAGGAATTTTTAAAACATATAAAAAAATATCTTTACTATACTATTGGCCCCGGCATGTTTAGAGACATTGCTAGGATAATTTCTAACTGTGAAACCTGTCTTGCTTATAAACATCCTAATCATTCTCCATATGGCCTAATGGGCAAACCTAAGATTTGCTCTAGACCTTTTCAAACTATATCTCTAGACCTAATGGGTCCACTTCCTATGACTAGAAAACGTAATAGGTTCATTTTAGTAATTAATTGTATCTTTACTAAATATACTTTGATTTTCCCTCTAAAACAGGCGACTGCATCTAATATAATTAATATTATGGAAAATTCTGTTTTTCTAGTTCATGGAGTTCCACAGACTTGTATAATGGATAACGGTCCACAATTCCAGTCACGTGAATTCCATTCTTTTCTTAATAGATACAAAGTTCCTTTCATATTCCATTCGGCCTACTATTGCCCACAATTTAACCCGACTGAAAGTTATAACAAAACAATAATTACGGCTTTAGCTTCACTAGTAGAGGACGACCATAGATCCTGGGACAAACATCTTAGTAAAATTCAATTTTCTATGAACAATACTACTAACGTTGTAACGGGCTATACTCCATCCTTTCTAGTCTTTGGGAGGGAAACAATTCCTTGCGGTTCCTTTTACTCTCCGTGTCAGAACCTCGAAGAATTAATCTTTATGCCCCGTGATATTTACGCAACAAATGCTGGGTTCCTCACGTCTATATTTCACAAAGTTCAGTCTAACTTACATATAGCTTACGTTAAAAACAGCGCTCGTTATAATCTTCGGAGGTCGTTCAAAGAATTCAACGTTGGGGATACGGTTTGGCGAAAGAATCATGCATTAAGCGATGCTGGTTCATATTTCAATGCTAAACTAGCCCCTAAATTTATCAAATCCAAAATTTTAAATAAACTATCACCTTTAGTGTACTTATTAGAAGACCCAGATGGTGCTGTAGGTAAATGGCACATAAAAGATATAAAATGTTGAATTCTTTCTAAACAACTTTAAATTATTAATGTCAATTAATTTATCTACTAATTATTTATGTAAATATTACTTTTTTCTTTTGTTTACAGCTGCACATTCTATTTATTTTTTATATTATATATTAACATCACTCACTACACAAACATTACATTACATTTGCTCGACCCTACTCTTCAGTCTCACTCTTTTACCGTATGGAGCGGATTGCAACTCATTAAATAAGCCTATGCAGGAGCGGTTGGTTACTCCTAAAATAAGCCTAAACCAAATGCTAACTCTTTCGCTCTTCTAGGAGCTTAAATTTCTACTTACATTATCTAATGTTTCCTTTTTTTTCCTTCCAGTCTGGAGCGGCTGACAACTCCAAAAATAAGCCTTGTCGTCATTCTAAAACACACTTCTATGAGTGGCAGTCATCAACTGTGAACTCCACCCATACCTGTATGAAGAAGATTGCTTGAAAGGATAGGTGGTATGAATGGGTGAATGGAGATGGATGAATGTGTGAAGTGTTGTTTTACAGTCCCTACTTGAAATCTTATTAGAAAATTTTCTACAGTTGAAAATTTTTCCAGGGTCGGGGGGAAAATGTAATGTTATGTACATATTCAGATATACTTACACTTATTATTTATACTCATATTCATACTTATATATGTATCATTCATTTCCACGGTCCATAATATGCTTTCCATTATTATGAGGCTCTGTTTTGATCATATTCCACTACACCAGGACTCATTTTTCTGTTTACAGACTCAGTCCTCAACTTTACGCCTAAGTTTCGGCGACTTAGTGACCCCTTAGCGTAGGAAGCCGTACCTATGCAGGACTGTATCACTTTTTCCTATCAAACACTGCACTTTTTAATTAAATACCATTTATATTTACATTGTTACAGAACATTTTCATTATTTTGACATTTTTTGACAACATTGTTGATGATGTATCTATGACAACCTTCTCATCAAAATTCTTGTTGGTCTGCTATTTTTATTTCATAATTGTTATTGGAACTCTTTTATGGTAAAATTATTTACCGTTCCTCGTCCATATTTTCGAATATTTTAAATTTCGACCTCCAACCGTTCTGCGAGGTTTCTTTAGGAATCATCGCAGAGCAGTGGTCAGTCGAGCTCTGGCTTCCAAACAAGCCTCTTAAAAGTAGGTCTCCAGTAAACGCTGCCTCGAGAGCCCTTCTAGGGTGTTTCCTGCTGTGCCAGTCTCTATATAACTGGTGCGCCTGGAGCTGCCTGGCCCTTTGCCGCCGGAGCCCTCGACTGCTGCCGGCCTTGTGACGCCGGGGCAGTCCCTCTTCTGTAGCTGCCGCCGGTCTACCAGGGCCGTTCTTCTGTAGCTGACGCCGGTCCACCAGGGCCGCTCCTCCGTAGCTGCCGCCGGTCCACCAGGGCCGCTCCTCTGCAGCTGCCGCCGGTCCACCAGGGCCGCTCCTCTGCAGCTGCCGCCGGTCCACCAGGGCCGCTCCTCTGCAGCTGCCGCCGGTCCACCAGGGCCGCTCCTCTGCAGCTGCCGCCGGTCCACCAGGGCCGCTCGTCCGTTGCTGTCGCCGGTCCACCAGGGCCGCTCGTCCGTTGCTGTCGCCGGTCCACCAGGGCCGCTCGTCCGTTGCTGTCGCCGGTCCACCAGGGCCGCTCGTCCGTTGCTGTCGCCGGTCCACCAGGGCCGCTCGTCTGTTGCTGTCGCCGGTCCGCCAGGGCCGCTCGTCTGTTGCTGTCGCCGGTCCGCCAGGGCCGCTCGTCTGTTGCTGTCGCCGGTCCGCCAGGGCCGCTTCTCCGTAACTGCCGCCGGTCCACCAGGGGCCGCCCTTCACCATCACCCATCAATCATTCATCTACATTATTCATTTTTATACTTCCATCTTGTCTTTTCTGTATACTTAATAAATACTGTCTCCCTCTAAAGTCTTTTCTTGTCGTTACACGACAAGGGTTATAATCAAAAATGTGGTATTGATTACAATGAAACCTTCTCCCCTGTAGTCCGTCACTCTACACTAAGATTATTGTTTGCTTTAGCAGTACAACTAGATTTAGAAACATCTCATTTAGATGTTAAGACAGCCTTCCTAAATGGAGAATTGGAGGAGATCATATTTATGCAGAAACCAGATGGTTTTGAGCATTATAATGATAATGTGAGTGAAAATAAGGTTCTTAAGTTACACAAAGCTATATATGGTCTCAAACAATCCTCTAGAGCGTGGCATAAAAAAGTAGATAGTGTGATGTTATGTAATGGTTATAGAAAATCTAAAATTGAGCCATGTATATATACAAAAATTGTAAATGGTCTTAGGACAATAGTAGCATTATATGTGGATGACTTTTTTATTTTTTCAAATGATAAATCTGAAATGGCTCTGTTAAAAGAAACTTTAAGTAGTAAATTTAAGATTAAAGATTTAGGAGAAATCAAAAAATGTCTTGGTATGAATATAAACATAGATAAAGTAAATAATGTTATTACATTGAGCCAGGAAAACTATATTAACCAGTTGTTGCATAGATTTAATATGAATGAATGTAAAACTATTGGTACTCCTATGGAGCCTAAATTAAATATTGTTAATAATGAGGGACATAAGTGTGATAATCCTTATCAGCAACTTATAGGCAGCCTCATGTATCTTGCTGTTCTTACAAGGCCTGATATTTCATATGCTGTTGGATATCTAAGTCAATTTAATAAATGTCCTAATAGTGAGCACTGGTCCTATGCTAAAAGAATATTAAAATATTTAAAGGGAAGTAAAAATATAGGTTTAAGATATTGTAAAAATGGTAATGTTGATATTGTAGGTTATGTTGATAGTGATTGGGGAAATTGTTCAGAGGATAGAAAATCTTACTCAGGTTACTGTTTCATGTTATCAGGTTCTGTCATATCATGGAGTTGTAAGAAACAGAGAACAGTGGCACTCTCTAGTACAGAGGCTGAATACATGGCACTTACAGAGGGTTGTCGTGAATCTGTATATCTTAGAAATTTGCAAAGTGAAATTACTGAAAGATTATATACAATTGTATTATATAATGATAATCAAAGTGCAAAGAAATTGTCAGAAAACCCTATTTTTCACAATAGGACTAAACATATTGATATTCGCTATCAGTATTGTAGAGAAATAATTTCTAATGGTATAGTTAAAGTTAGTTATTTGCCTACAAGTGACATGCCAGCAGATATGTTCACAAAAAGTTTGAATTTTGTTAAACATAGTAAGTTTATGAGTATTTTGGGTATTGTTCATGTATTTTGTAAGTAATGTAAATTGATATTTTGAGAGTGGGGGTGTTATTATGTGCTCAAAATACTAGTACCTACTGCTATCAATTATTGTCTATGGAAACTATCCTTTCTTAATCTGTGCCGAAATAAATACTTTCTTCTGGTCTTGGCAGCGAACCGATCATCACGCAGTTTTATTCAAAATCCCAAATTATATTAGAGCTAAATAATGTACAATTGAAATGTCGACTAAAGTCATAAATTTGTTTGACAAAGCTTACTAAAGGGTCTTTCAAATAGAGCGTGTCGATGTTAATAATCTGTGGCGGTCATTTTGTTTTGGCGGCATCTGACAAATTTGTTTTTTTTCTTATTCAGTAACTTATGCCAAATCACCATGGAAGTTACGCGGTTGAGCAGCATGTGCAAATGATAAAACTTTACTATCTAAATGAGTCTCCGTTAGTGCAAACTTTGCGCGCATTGCGCAAACTTTATCTTTTGGGGTTTTCTGAAGTCTCAGGTCTATGCCAATAAACCACAATCGACCGTTGCCCCGAAAGCCAACATAACGCTCGCTCAGATTCAAGATTCAGCCGGATCTATGCAGCAGAGTGCGTGCCAGGTACCATACGAAGCCGCGGCGGACATTTGATCGATGTTATATTCCGTCCATAATGGTATAAATGGGCGTTTCAAATAAAAAACAATTTCATTAAAATCTCACACACATCTTGTTTTATTGAATTTTAACATCGACCCGTCCTTGTTGAGCTACTCTGTATTACATTAATGTATTTCTGACAGAAGCATTTATCAATATAAATGCTATGTACCTACATCAAATAATATATTTAAAAAAAACAATGCATCAAAATCTATGTCATTTATTTATTTTATGTGTTTATTTATTTTTTCTGGTGCTGACATTTATTTTTGTTTTCTAATGTCATTATATTTATATTTTTTGACATAAAATTTATAATTAAAATTATTATTATTTATAATATTTGCACGCCACACTAGGTGGCACACATGTCAGATCTTAATTATTTTTATGTTATCCTGCATGCATTTATATTCTTCTCTAAGTACACACATGTTTTGAGCAAATAAATTTATCTTTATCTTGTCTTAAGCATCTCACCAGAATTATTTTGTTTTGATAAGACTTAAATTGGTCGTTGGTTCAAATCCAGATAAGCTTTACTTTGTTTAATTAATTCAGGACCAATGCTGGAGAGCGTAAAGCATAGGTAATAAATATCTGCATGGTGTAAAGTAAATGATTCTGTTCTTAAGCGAAAAGTCGTTGAGGCTGTAGTATAAACTAGAGCTAAGCTCTAGTACAAACTATAGCCTCAGCGACGCATCTCTTGGCACATATCTTGGTATGATAAGAAATATGTCCTTCGTTGATGTTCTAAGACGGCAAAGATCATTATACAGAGTGGTGCTAACAATACGACAATAAATGAAAACACGAACATTGCTGGTTCATAGGAGTAATCCTAAACCATAGAAAAAAACCTAGCATCAAAAATAAAAAATGAAGATTTCAAACAAACTAAATCGCATAAAATTGCAAACGGAATAGAACATCCTTTAAAAATAACAAGACGAGACGTTCACTGACCTCCGATCGGCCACAGCGCGATCCTGTTCGACTTGCTTTTTTCGCGCCATTATTATTAAAGTTTGGTACCGCGGGATGCGGCGATCATTAACCTGTAAGCGCTTCCTTATCAACATGTACACCATGTAGAAAATGTGAAAAATGAAAAATAATTTCCTGTGACTAAACTAATGGACATACTTATATGATTTTTTATGGGTAGACCGAGAATGTGTTGAGATACATGATGTTTAATTTATTGTCGTATTATCAACACCACTCTGTATATGTCCAACGAAAGCAGTGTACTGTAGTATCTTGCCTGTGGTAGAGTCGCCGCGTGGTAGATTATGGCCCACCCCCTCTCAACGTAAGGGGAGTCTGTGTCCTAGGAGTTGGAATATTATAGGCTGATTATGTAAGCGAATGATGATGAACCTATGTATATACAGCAAAGTACTAACATTATACTTATATATGTAGCTTTTGTTAAAGTTTTAAAATCACTTTACATCCACTATGCAGGCTGCCCTATTGCGTATAATTTTGTTTATCAATATTTATTCGCCATCAACTTTTAGAATGACTTTGGCTATTCAAGTACTTTTCCTGTAAAGATTGTACTCGTACTAGTGATTTGAATATCTTTGCTTAACATTCTGTATCATTATTCGCGACGTTCATCTCGTGTACGTCATATGGAAATGGGGAATGCATCATAGCGGGACAGGCCGTGTTCATGTAAATGTATGTGCCGTGAACGGTTTTATGGTTACCCTCGTTATAGGACAATTAGCTGTCATCGTCGCTTCTCACTCGCCAGAGATCGGATCGAGATGCTAGAGGAATGGAGTCGCTATAATATATTTTTTTATGGAAATAAGAATTGCTTTTTACAATCCATATCCTACATAATGTCATAACATAATAGCATAATCATTTTATAATGTTTCCATTGATGGGACACAGGTCTGCTCTCTGTGAGAACGAGTGGGCCATAATTTAATAAATGGGCCCCGTGCGAGTTGGTAAATGTCACTTATCTTTGAATTTTTAGTTCTAAAACATAACCAGTATGTCCTCAGGTTGTTTTTCCCCACAGTTTTGAGAGCAGTGGTGATAAATTATGGCTTATGTTTAACTTACCACCAGATATAGTAACAAATAGCAGACAAAAATAGTAAATGATCACCAAAATTAAACTCGCATTTTAATGTAAAATTAAAACCAAAGTTTTAACACTTTGCTATCCTATTTAAGTAAAATGACTCCAAGTAAATCATGAGTAACACCAAAATAGTAAATGATCACCAAAATTATACCAGCGTTTTAATATAAAATTATAACCAAAGCTTTTAAATTCTGCTATCCAATAAATCATTGTTATCCCAAAAATAGTAAATGATCACCAAAATTATACCAGCGTTTTAATTGGCGCTTCGCCGGCAGCTGCCGCGGCACGCTCGCTACGCTCGCTCGGCTCGCGCGCTGTTTTGGTCACAGTTCTAACCTAACCTAACCTATGGGTGGACAAACGATGACTGACGTGTCATTTTATGTTTCGTTTTCTGATTTTATGGCAATCACAGTGATTTATTTAGGCAAAAATAATACATTAATTTGGTCAAGGTCAAGATTTGGTGATCATTTACTAAATTTGGTGGTCGAATACAATATAAGGTGGAGTCGTGAGTAAAATAGCTGGTATTATTGTATTTTTAGACTTTATTTTTCTGGTGTTAAGTAGATATTTTTGTTTACAAAACTAAGGGTATCAAAGCATTTTATGGTAGTCATTATATTTATCCCCATAAATTATTCACACATAGTAAAACATCTGTCTGGGTTTAAACACACGACTTACAACTCGTAAGTTACAGCCGTTACCACCAATGTTCAATGCCATTATGAGTGCAACCTAATAATTAAATTATGAGTGCACAAATAATTGTGAAAATGAGTTTGTTCGTTTGTTCCGCTTTCACGTCTAAACTACTAAACGGATTTTGATGAAATTTGGGACACAGATGGTTTATATTCCCACAGGATCAAACTTACGGGGCCGCGGGGCGCAGCTAGTACCAAATGAAAGCATTTATTTAAAGTAAATCAATTACAGGCCCTTTTGAATTACCAAAGGGTCGGTCTGACACAAAGATGATGCTAGTTATCCATTCTAAAGCATAGGTATCTATGGATACGAACGGGCAAGAATTTATCCCCACCACCCCGACTCACGGGGGATTCTCCGAAGACAGTTCCGACTCACCATGAACTACGCGGCAACCGGTTCCGACTCACTGGAACCTGAGCTGGCCTGGCAAGCATCGCAAGATACAAGACCCAATCCACTATCAAACTCCGGTCTCCGGAGGGGACTGATATAGCGGTACCAACAACCGCCACATACGAACAACGCGTCATACTGTGACGTCACCCGAATTCTACATCTCGCAATCAGAGTTTACCGTGACAATAGCATACACACAACTTCTCAACATTAACCGTTGGGCAAGTGCCCGCCAGACATAACACCCGTCTGGTCGGAGGACCCTCCCTTTTCTATGGAGGATGAGTGAACTTTACTCTCTGTTCCTCATGCCTCTACATATTATCACCATCAACCTTTTTATCGTCCCACTGCTGAGCACAGGTATGCTCTCATACAGAGAAGGATTGGGCGTAATCACCACACTCGCTGAATTCTGGTTGGCGATTTCAGACTTAAAGACCAGGTTTCCTCAAGATGTTTTCCGTCGCCTTTTAATCAGTCTTATGTCCAAAATATACTTACCTCTACATATACAAAATTTTTTTTTTAATAGAATTGCTATTCCACAGCACTCCTGTTCAGTCTCACGCGGGCGGACACGGCGGGCGGCGGCGCCTCGTTGACGTCATTGCGGCGGCTCCTAAGATGCTGTTAGTGCGACTTTCGCGACATATCATCGTGACAGGACACTTCAAGACGCCCTAGCTAATGAATTCGTGTGCTAGGAGGTCTGACAGTTCATTTATAGTACCTAAATAGGAGATGGTAGCTTTATTGTTTGCAATACTGACGTTTGTTTGACGACACGGTTGCTGTAGTGGCTGAGCGATTCACTACTTCTACGCGCGTCGCGGGTTCGATTCCCGCACGAATAAAATATTTCAATGGCCTACTGGCACTTTTTCCGGGATTCCTATTGGTGTATGAGTTTAAGTGCAGTAGGTAAGGATGTATCGTTACTGCATTTACAAACACTTAAACTATCGACTTAAATTATCAATTAGAGTAACGTTAAAAAAAATTGAGATTTGGAAGGATTCAACAAATCGTGCGAATTTTAAACAAGTTTTTTTAAAGTAATGTTCTTATACACATGCAGACCTAACTTTCAGCGTAGACCGGTAGGTCTGTAAATCGAATGTACCAAGTTCAATTACGGGCTCATAAAATACCTCGATGGACCTATAATTGAAATCGGTACTTACGCAAAAGACAAACACAGAACCAACCAGAAACCACACCGGCTAATGCGTCCCAATATAAAATATTTTGATTTTACTGCTGTGATTATAAGATTAACAGTGACGTTAGTCGAGTAACAATATTTGTATTCAACCTCTAACCAATAAATTGTATTTTGATAGTACATATTTTTTTTTTTTTTTTATAAATTATAGACTAGCGCTTGACCGCAATCCTGCCTGATGGTAAGCAGTGACGCAATCGTTGATGGTAAAGTGCACTAGTTTATTAAGAGCCTATTCACTCTAGCCTTGAAGACACTCAAATTGTAGTCCGACGGAAACACCGCCGCGGGCAAATTGTTCCAGTCCCTCGATGTACTCGGTATAAAGGAGGAGGCGAAACGCTTCGTCTGGATCGTAGTGGTGTTAACAACGTAAGGGTGGAAACCAGCCGTACGACGGGTCGTCCGCTGGTGGAACGGAGATGGGGGAATTAAATCATGCAATTCCCTCGCACACTCCCCGAAATGCATCCTATAGAACACCGAAAGGCTGGCTACTCTACGCCTGTGCTCTAGGCTTTGGAGACCAACTCGAGTTAGATCAGGGTCACCAATCAGCCTCTTTGCACGTCTCTCCACTGAATCCAAAGTGGCTAGGTGACACTTGGCAGCACCAGCCCAAATGTGGCTGCAGTACTCCACACACGAACGGACCTGTGCTTTGTATAACATTAGAAGCTGCCCAGATGTGAAGTACTGCCGGACCTTTGCGATAACGCCAAGTTTCCTGGCAGCCACCTTGGCCTTGGACTCAATGAACCGCCTAAAGTTAAGGTTCGAGGAAATTTCAACTCCCAAAAGCTGAAGGCGGTCGGAACACTCCAAGGACACATTTCGAAAAGTAGGAGCCAAGGTGAACGGGCTCCTTTTAGCGGTGAAAAGACACGCCTGTGTTTTGGCGGCATTAAATGCTACAAGATTGGCATTGCCCCATTCGGAGACTGCCTGCACTATTATATTTTTATTGACTATTAAACATGACTAAGTAAGTACGACGCAGCTAATACGAAGCTCTAAAACACTTTTAAATTAGCTGTCGAAACCTTTTAACTTACAACAATAATTTGACTACTTTCAGAGTTCCATTTTGTAAAGAAAACGAGAACCTTCTTAAGATCACTTTTGCTTTAAAATTAGTTATATTTGTAACAATGATTTTTATAAAACAAAGATTGAACTTAACTTTCTTTGTCACTAACAGTTATAAACTACGTCAATTTGCAACGATTGTAAAACTCTACATTAATTAATTATAATTAAGAAGTTAGGCACTTTTAATAGCAACTAAGAGTTGTTGTTGTTCTCTTGTTGCAGTTCAATTAATTTCAAATGTTCTTTGACAATTCAAGCGACATGGGAAGGAGTGAGATACTAATACTGAATAACCTCCATGCTCTTAATTGCATACCTAAATATGACTGTATTTATAAAAATACATGTCCTTTGTAATCAAGTAATTAGGTTTTTTTTATCCATACTAATATTATAAATGCGAAAGTAACTCTGTCTGTCTGTCTGTCTGTCTGTCTGTTACGCTTTCCCGCTTAAACCTCTCAACCGATTTTGATTAAATTTGGCACAGACAATCTTTAGACCCTGAGAAAGAACATAGGTTACCTTTTATCCCGGAAAAATTAGTAGTTCCCGAAGTAAATCTAAAAAGCGCGATATAACCGAACTCCACGCGGGCGAAGCCGCAGGCGGAAAGCTAGTAAATTATAAACTGGTGCTTGACCGCCATCCCACCTGATGGTTAATTGTAGGATAAGTTGGATCTGCTTGTAGTCCTTGAAGCAGATGTAGTTAAAATATGAGAGGCTATTTTAAGGGGTGATGGAATGTGTGGGTGGGTGGAAGGTGTGGGTTGGTGATTTCAGACTTAAAGTCCAGGTTTCCTCAAGATGTTTTTGTAAGTTGTTTTTCAAGATGGGAAGTCATCAAATGACCTCTCCCGCTCTGGGCGAGTGGAAGAGTGTGTCAGACTTTTACTGACTAAAACCCACCCGTTCCTTCACTTGCCTGTGCGTCAGATCCCCATATCACTTTCGAACAACCCACGGTCTTGGCTGGATGCATATGTACCTCAGTCTAGTGTAATTATGTGTCAGACCTACTCCATAGTTTTCAAGCGAAACTCTAGTAAGTATCGTTACTACACTCAATACTTTTGTTCCTACTACTAAAGAACAAATCATTGATACCGTTGAGTCATACGGGTCTTCACTTAACAATTTTTAAGCTCGTCACCACAAACCGCAGCTAATGGTTATATTTAGCGATCAAAAGCACTAATAAGGTGTTGGAGAATTCGGTAACGAATGTGATAAATGATATCGCTCAGTATTCGATTACCCGACGCGCCGTGGGGCGTGAGAAACAACACGTCTTTGGGCGATATCTCGTGTTTCAACCTACTCGTGTTAGAAATGGAGTGGTCCTCTTTGATCCTGTGAGTGTGAGCCAGACTGAATAATTGGCTGGACAAAAGCCTCTTCCGAAGTTTTCATTGCTTTTTGGGGGGTGTTTTGCCATAATCCCCACGCTTGGCGGTGGTTGGGGATCGCAGTAATTTGATATTCCACAGGAAAAGCGCTGCTGCCCGCTTCCCTGGTGAGAGTTCCCTTAGTCACCTCTTATGACACCCACGGAAGGATAAGGGTTGGTACTATATCCTCCCGTAATCAATAAAATCCTTGGAGGAGGCCTTTGTCCAACAGTGGACTTTTATAGGCTGAAGAAGAATCATAATTTGCAAAAACTTACTTTCAAACTGGTGAGTGAAGACGTACAGAAGATCGTGGGGAAGATCTGAGTGAGATGGTATAACCTGGTACTACAAGGAGGAGGGCTATTCTTAGGATACGTGGCATATCTATAGGCATATCTATACTTAAAATATAAAGCTGAAGAGTTTGTTTGTATGTTTGTTTGTTTGTTTGTTCGCGCTAATCTCGGGAACTACTGGTCCGCATTGAAAAATTATTTTTGCGTTTGATAGCCCATTAATCCAGGAAGGCTTTAGGGTATATAAAATCACGCTGCGACCAATAGTTGCGGAGCATAACTAAACCACGCGAACGGAGTCGCAGGCGGCCGCTAGTGCATTATACATAGATGCGAATATTTTTAATAAACCTAGATAATTTAACGTCATTCACAATAAAAATATGAGTACCGAGTATAGAATTTTCCGTGTGGTACCGGGCATAGAATAGTAAGTACCAACCCACATCCTCCCGTGAGTGTCGTAAGAGGCGACTAAGGGAATTCACCAGGGAAGCGGGCAGCAGCGCTTCTGCTGTGTTATAACAAATTACTGCGATCCCCAACCCACCTGCCAAGCGTGCGGATTATGGCACTGCCCCCCAATGGAATAAAAGCCTTGGGGGAGGCCTTTGTCCAGCAGTGGACCTCTATACGCTGAGAAGAAGAAGACATTAGGAATTATAAACATTACTTTATTATTCTAGAAATATTTTCCCAAATTCTTATGTGAAAAAAAGCTAAGAAGATGATTACAACCTTCTTAGCTTTTTCAAACTTTTTTGTCGTCTTCCGTGGCGCAGCGGTCAACGACGAGCGGCCTGCGACGTGGAGGCCACGGGTTCAATCCCCGGCCAGCTCATGATGGAAAAAGATCTTTTCCTGAATGGCCTGGGTCTTGTGTTGTGTGTTATGTTTATCTATATATGTATCTATTATAAAATAATATAGTATCGTTGAGTTAGTATCCCATAACACAAGTCTTGAACTTACTTTGGGGCTAGCTCAATCTATGTGATATGTCCGTTCAAAAAACATCGAAGCTTTGCTGGGGTCGGCTTACAACCTTACTGGATGTAGCTAAGTATTTACAAAGAGCGAATGCCTCTTTGCCTCTGCAACCTAGTTACTGGGCATTAACTACATACAAAACTAATGACCAACTCAACAGAGATCGACATAGTACTAGATGGAAATAAGCTTGAGTACGTACAAGAGTATATGTATTTGGGCCAGATAATCGCCCCTACAGACCAAATGTCAAAGGAAATAAACAAGAGGATTGCTAGTGGCTGGCGAAAATACTGGTCACTAAAGGAAATAATGAAAAGTAAAGAACTCAGCATGTCCATTAAAAGAAAAACTTTTAATACCTGTATCCTCCCCTGTATTACATACGGAAGCGAGACCTGGTCTCTCACTCAGAACCACAGAGAAAAACTAGTAAAGTGTCAGCGGGCAATGGAGAGAAGCATGCTCAAAATAAAACTAAATAACAGAATTACCTCAGCAGAAGTAAGGAACAAAACCAAAGTCACCGATATCCTTACCCGAACGGACCAATTGAAATGGCATTGGACAGGTCACATGCTACGTTGTAAGACAGAAAAATGGAGTAGACAGGTAACACTCTGGTACCCAAGAGACGGAAGCAGACAACGGGGACGTCCAACAAGAAGATGGGAAGATGACTTTCGTTTAGCCTTGGGACCTCTCTGGACCAGAGTAGCAACAGATAGAGTGCAATGGAAGCAGTTGGAGGAGGCCTATGTCAAAAGACACACCGAACTGAGGGACATTTTATAAAAGCAACACAAACACTGTAAATGTTCGGAATAAAGAGCTTTATACGATACCTACATACGATAACTACATACGATACTCCTTGGAGAGATTGTTTGTCAGATATTGAGGTTTCTGACAACCTGTAACGATTGTCAAAGATCCACGAATAACACCGGCACCCTAATTACGTAACACACTATTAATATCAGTTGGAATAATTTTGAAGCTTATTGCTATTCTATTGCTCCCTATGTTCGTAAATATGGCTGTTCTACAACGTAAATAACGCAATGGATGTTGTTGAACTGTCAAAATGAAACCCATTGCTTCTGATAGCGTGTTACGTAATTACCCTGCTGGATTTAGCTTTCTTTCCGGGCACGGAACGGTCTTGGTATGCAAATAATGATACATTTTTAATACATAATAGATATGTATTATTATTTGCATATAATTTGTACACATGCACTATTTACATATTAGATATGAATTATTATTTGCATACCAAGAAGATAATAATTTGTCAATGAATAATAAGGACCACCAGGAAAAAACTCAAAGTAACTATTTATCTTTCGTGACCGATAAAATCTTTATTATGTATTGTCTTTAAGATTAACCCTATCAATATTATAAACAATTAGTTTTTTCTAAGTGAGCTGACGAGAACAAGCTATTATTTAGAGCGATAGATCAGCCTCCAATAGGTAACGGATATGATAATATTGCCCAAGTTACGATGTACCTAATCTGTAATGCTATCAAATCCTATGGGAATACCGTGAATCGATATCAATAAAAGTAACAACAATACTAGGTTACACATTTCATCATTTGAATGATGAGATGCAAAGCCCATGGTGAATGACACCATTAGGTTATTGAGCAGATATATTAAACTAGCTGCACCAAGCGGTTTCACCCGCGTAGGTTTCCATATTCTCCGCTGCTATTAGTCGCAGCGTGATGTTATATATCTGCCCTTATGTATTAAGGGGCTATCCAACGCAAAAATATTTTTTCAAATCTGACTAGTAGTTCCTGAGATTAGCGCGTTCAAACAAACCAACTCTTCATAATAGAAAAACAGTATATAACAAAATAACTTACAAAACAAGGTTAACTAACAAATAAAAATTTTCAGTCCAGTCTGCAAGTTACACTCCTGTACAGATATCAATTGAGCATTCAGCATTGTGAGCGCTCGAATTGAGGGTGTATTAAAATGCAATTAATCCGTCTTAGCGCTCTCAGTGAAGGGTATAGAAGAAACAAAATACACACATCAAAAGTGTCTAGGGATCAAGCATTTTTATGCGGATTTCTTGAGATTGAGATGTGGCTTTGTAATAAATTTATGATTTTATAAATTTATATGGATCCTTTTTGGTGCATTTCATAATTTGAATCAGGAACTGTGAATCAAATTCGAGTAAAAGATGAAAATCAGCTGTCAATATTTTCCCTATAAAAACATACAACGCATTGAAGACATTATTAGTGCTACTGTTTCCCTACTACTGATTAAAACCAACGTTATTATGGAGCGGCGACGTCATTTAAGCAGGGAAGAAATGCTCAGAGCCGTGGGAATGATAGAAGCTGGTTCCCGGCAACGTACTGTGGCTTTAGCTCTGAATACAAGTCAGAGTGTTATCAGTCGACTTTGGACACGTTACCGAAGCACTGGTACCGTGGCTGAGCGCCATGGAGGACGGTATCGCTGCACCACACGGAGACAAGACCGATACATTCAAATCTTAACTCGAAGAGCTCCAACAATAACCGCCATGATGTTAGCCGTGAGGCTTCATCACTCTTCAGGGAACTTAATTAGCGACCAAACAGTCAGAAACCGCTTGCATGAAGTGAACCTTCATTCCCGAAGACCGCTACGGGTACCACCTATAGCAATGCACAATCGTAGGATTCGATATCAATGGGCTCTTGAACACAGAAATTGGGCAGAAGAACAATGGCGTTTCGTGTGCTTTTCTGATGAGTCTCGTTTTGGTATGAGACCGGATACAAGACGTATACGACACTGGAGAACCCCTGGACGCCAACAGCGATTAAAATCCTGCCAGGAAGTCCATCCTTATAGTGGTGGAACCATCATGGTATGGGCGGGTATTTGGATCGGCGGAAGAACTGAGTTGATTTGGATCAGAGGCAACCTCAACGCTCAAATTTATGCTGAAACGATTGTATCAGACGTCATCGTTCCTCTACAAGTGCAAATCGCAATTAGGAAAATGGCAAATTTCTTTATTAATGCAAAGGTGACTTGGTTTATCGTTACTGTGACAAACGAAAACACTTTATTTGATGAATCCTTAAAGAAAATTTTAATTAATATCAATCAGGAGAAAAGTTATTGCAAAAATATATGTTGATCCCTAGACACTTTTGATGTGTGTATCTTAAAAACTTTTTGAAAAAAAAAGGTGGAAAGCAAACAGCCGCCAGTTACCTAAGGTCTTCTCTAATGAAAGAGCGAGTTTGTCTTACAACCGAGTTTTGATCGTAAAAGGTTCGAAGCGTAAGCAACATCAAGCGAACCATCATCATCATCTCAGCGATAATCCCAGTCGCATCCGAGGCTTTTTCAGCTTTAGAGTCTGGGGACCCCAGACTTCTTTCATCCCAGGCTTTTAAGCTTTGGAGTCTGGGGTCCGCTTTACCAGTCTAACTGCTAATTTTGGCTAAACTTCGATATTTTCCGTGAAGCTACTGCCGTCTGACCTCCACAACTGGAAGGCGATATCGAAGCATTGCAGTTAGACCAATTGTTGGACTTTTGAGGGCTCCAACAACCCGTAACGACTGCCATTAGATGGTCGTATGGCAACCGGGACCAACGGCTTAACGTGCTTTCCGAGGCACGACCAGACCAGTGCAAATATTCATATTCATGCATACAAATATTTGCACTGCGCCGGGATCGAACCTGCGCCTCCTTGCGCAACGGCCGCATTCTGACACACAACATCACGCGCACCCTTATTCTTAAATAGGTGTTTTGCGGTAGAGGTAGGTATGGTGAAAATAACCGAAGTTCAGGAGGATTTCTTTCTTAGTGGCGCAGTAAAACCCGTGCAATTAGGGAAAGTCCTGCCATGTCCAAAAGTAGACTGCAATAAGCTGAATTAATGGCACAGTTTTATTCGTCATGGTCAAAGTGGCACGAAGCTTTTTGTCCCCAGAAAGCAAGTGAGCCCGCTGCACACGTGTCGAGTGTCGATCAATTATTGTAGCCAAGTAAAGCAGACTACAAACAACTTAGGCCAATAAAGGGATTAGTTTACCGAACAACTAGCAGGAATCAATGGACTGTGTTGACACACTGACCGTTCTGGTGTCATGTTTTTGCGAAGGTTTGCTTTTTAGTGTTGGTATTTGCACGTGAATTTATTATTTTGTGAAAAAATTTGGTTAGTAACGAAAGAGAAAAATATCAATTGGCAAACGACTGTGGAGTTTTTGAGTAGTGCGAATTACTTTTTATTTATTATTATTATTTATTATAATTTTTATTTATTATTATTTGTTTAATTGGAGCAGTAGACCAGCATCCTAATTGTGTGTGTTTTTTTTCTAATTCTTGTATTTTGATGAAAGTGTGTTCAATCAGAATCCAAGGGTTTTGACCAAAATTCCTGAGGCATTACTTCATAAGATTTGAAAAGTCAGAAGAACTCTTAAAAACGTAAATGTCGACAATGAATTTGGCTGAACTGTCAAAATAAATGGAATTACGAGCAATTTACTTTTCATATCATGTGTAACTCATTTACCCCACAGACATAACTGAGTTTAGGAATTTAGAAAAACCCTATGGTTCGTGATGGAAAGTGTTACGCAATTAGGGTGGGTCTAAATAATCATTGAGTTCCGGTGAATGATTTATAACACGGTTTTTATAAATCATTACATTAAACTAATAAAGGCACATTTTCTTTCGCAGACTAGGAGTTTATTTTTAACACCTAAGGCTCATAAGTCATATAAATATTTAGGTACGGATAATTTATCATTTTTAACAGCCGATAATTTGCACTCTTAATAACATATTTTATCTATTTAATAGACAAGGAACAATAAACAATTAACTAAATGAGGTCGAAGCTCTTTCTTCTAGACTTTGTTCTATGAAAACGAGTGCAACGGCCTACATTTTCAGACACCGTTCTCCATAGCGAGTAAATATTTTTAAGGTGAATTATTATGTGTTAATTATTTTAACCATTCCTGGAAATTGTTGTTTGAATCCGGTTTCTTTATCGGTAGTATTTCCGTAAATAATTTAGTTACTTATGTGGTACTGGCATTTTCTGCCTATATCTTCGTCACTTGCAGAACTCATAATGTTTTCCTAATTAGCACGTAATTACCTATATAAAAAACATATTTAAAATAAACATATTCCATTCCCGCCTTTTTTTCTCATCTTTTATTAAATTATTTTTTCAAGAACGAAATTGAGCTTCGCCGTTCGATATTTGAAATTGATGACTAATATACTCATACGAAGACAAGGCTGAATAGCGAAGCTACTTCTTTTGTCATTGGGCTGAATGCATGCCTATTGCCAGTATGATGGATAAATGTACACATGCAAACCTTTTGAAAGAGTGAAGAGTTTTTTTTTTATTTTACTTACCGCCCTAGAGCTTTTTTTATGCTACATTATAACTATTATTATGATGACTCAATTAACTGTCTGATTTCTTTCCAAAGTTTGTCTTTTAGGTTTTCCTATGACGTACAATTGGATATATTGTAAAACTTTGATTTACATACTCAGTTAGATACACGACAGGCTCTTATCCAGAGGATTCTATCAAAATGGTATGAGTGCTGACATATTCCTGACAGCGTAATGATCTCAACACGAGTCTTTGTGTGAAAATTGTTACTTAAAGCAGCAAACACTTTACTCCAAAGCTTTATATTATATCATATATGTCTATGTAGGAAGTCTGAAAGTGGCACCGGTAGCTGAAAAGTTGTGTGGAAATCGGTTGACATGGTACGGGCATGTGTTACGGAGAACTGAGGAGAATGTCGTGAGGAGAGTCTTAATTATGAATGTTGATGGCTATAAGAGTAGGGGAAGACCAAAGAAACGATGGATGGAAGGTGTGAAGGATGATATGGCTAAGAAGGGGGTGACTGCCGAGATGGTTTCTGATAGGGATGCATGGAAGAAAAAGACATGTTGCGCCGACCCCAAATAAATTGGGATAAGGGCAGGAGAATGATGATGATGATGATGATGATGATGATATGTCTATGTATAAGTGGGGCTCGTGGGTAACACAATAATAGTCGCACAGGTCGATTGATCAGGTTAAGCTACCTTTGCCGCGGCTAATCTGTGGATGGGTGACCATCTTTACATAACGAGACACCTCCGTAACTCGCAAAGGACGTTAGTTTCGGCTGTTATTTGTAGATCTTTGACTGTCATTACGAGTCTTCAGAAGTCCATAAGTCTGACCACAAGTCTTACCAAGGGGTATCGTAGGTATTATCCAGTACTGAGCTGCTCGCTCTGTTAAACATTGATATTAAGCAATATTGATTACGCTCAATCCTTCTCTGTATGAGAGGAGACCTGTGCCCAGCAGTGGGACGATAAAAGGTTGATGATGATGATGATGATGCCTCCGTGGCGTAGCGGTAGCGGACGCGGCCGCTGCGCAAGGCGGCGCGGGTTCGATCCCCGCACAGTGCAAATATTTGTATGCATGAATATGAATATTTGCACTGGTCTGGTCGTGCCTCGGAATGCACGTTAAGCCGTTGGTCCCGGTTGCCATACGACCATCTAGTGGTAGTCGTTATGGGTTGTTGGAGCCCTCAAAAGTCCATCAATTGGTCTACCTGCAATGCTTCGATGTCGCCTTCGGGTTGTGGAGGTCAGACGGCAGTCGCTTCAAGAAAAATGTCGAAGTTTAGCCATATCAGCCGTTGGTCTGGTAAAGCGGACCCCGGACTCCAAAGCTGAAAAGGCTTCGGATGCGACTGGGATTAACGCTGGGATGATGATGATGATGATTAAGCAATATGCGTAATTATAGCGTAAATAATTGTAAACATTTTCATTTTTAATGTCTGAACTTGAAAAAAGACGACAGTTAGGAAATGCCGGCATCATCTATGTAGTTAAAAAAAAAAACATATGACGTGTAAAAGTGATCAGTGATCCTACTTGCATAATAAACGATTTCATTTCAGTAACCGGAAAATAAAAAAAAAATTAAAAAGTGATAAATATTCAAAGTACCTAAGTAGGCATTAAAACATCTCAAAAATTATAAATTAATCTAACGTAACCCTCCCATCAAGGACCAAACACAATACTAACGAACACATTTCCTTAATTCTCCGATTCGAAGCAGAAGCGTAAACACACGTGTCAATTAATAGTACCTACACGATTGTTACACTTGTTATAACTTTCACACAAAGACACGTGCCGTAAACATCACGCCTATCAGGAATGTGTCAGCATAAATAACTTAATGAAGGAATTTTTTGGATATAAGGCTGCCGTACAGCTAACTACGTAGGTAATTAACATGAGTACGATAATTTAAAGTATCAAAATGATCCCATGTTATTTATAGAAAAGATAATTGGTTATGCTTTATTTTGTTTTTTTACATGCTTTTTTATTAGTTTCACTGGTGTGTTTGCTTGCTTGCTTGTTTGCTTGCTTGCTTGTTTGTCCGTCTCTAACTCTTTGGACTACTAGTGAGCGGCTCATTACTGTAAAATGTCCCACCGTTTTCAATAGTTCGTTCATTAGTTCGTTTTTTTTTTTAAAGAATATCGAACTAAAAAGTTAAAAATAAATATAGTTTAAAAAACTAAAAAAATATGCTTTTAAAAAATAACATACAAAAAAGTTAAAAATATTTTTTAAAAAGCGTGAGGCGCTTATTATACAAAAATTATGGCACTAAACGCCTCACGCTGTTTAAAAATTATTTTTAACTTTTTAGTTTGATGTTTTTTAAAAGCATGTTTTTTTAGTTTTTTTTAAATGATAAATTAAGACTCTGGTTACAATAAAAATAATGACCTGTGTGGCTACCAGAGATGCGATTTATTTGAAATACTTCTATTTAAAATGCAAATACAAAATGCAAAATAGCTACCTATTTTGTATTTTGTATTTAAATGCTTTTTAGTAAAAAGCATTTTGTATTTTATTTGAAATACCTTTCGAGATATATTTTGTATTTTTAATATTCATTTCAAAATGCAAAATACTTTGTGATAAAGTTTAGCCAATATTACCATTAAAACAAAATGAAATTTATGAGCGAATGACGTCTGTACCTTTTTTTTTTTTTTTTTCTCTTTATTTATAAGGGGTTTTTATCCACACGGATACGTCAACCCCATTGTACCTTATACTAAGTTAACAACAAAAAAAAATAAATAAAAATAAACAACAACACAATAACACAATATAACATAATAAGAGATGGAATCACTGCCTAGAGTTCTGAATTAAGACAGAAACTATGCGTTTAGTCCTTTCTGATTTTGGGTGAGCCAAAATATTTAGGATAAGTCCAACATCCCACATGTTCAAATCAAACTCCCTAGCCAATGATGCCCTCTCGTCTTTGTTCTTAACACAATCCATAAGCAAATGTTGCACATCTTCAACCTTATTACATGTCTCACAATTAGGGGACAATGCCTTTTTCATTAGGAAAGCAAATTTTGCTGATGGATAGTGGCCAGAACGAAGCCTTAACAGTAACTTAATATAATTCCTACTTAAACATTTATCGTCAAACCAGGGTTCGCGAGGGGGTTCATTTTGTATCACTTTATACCAAATGCCCTTTTCTTCGGATATTTCATTAAACCACTTTTTCCATTTATCGAAGCATACATTTTTAAACCTGAAGAAATATTCCCAGTAATCGCGAACGTATGACGTAACATTTCCTATCTCAACTGCCTGTCTCGACAGTCGATCAGCCTCCTCATTGCCCCGTAACCCTATATGTGCTGGAACCCATTGCAAGATAATCCTAATGTCATTTTTGTTATAGCAATACATTAGTTTTAGAATATCATAGGCTATCGATGCACCTCTGCAACCAGAGGCGCATCGAGCCACATGTTGTAAAGCACTCTTACTGTCGGTTAGTATGACCACTTTATTTAAATTTTGTGTATGTGCATAATATACAGCTTGATATATTGCAATGAGTTCCACCGACATTACACATATATTTGCATTAATTTTAAACATAGCCTTATAACCTAAATTTTGGAAGAAAAAAGCAGCCCCACATCCATCTTTATTTTTTGATCCATCTGTGAAGATTTTACACCAATCATTATATTTGGATGCTATCTCAGACACCACTTCGTGTATCAATACATTATAATTATGATTTTTTTTGGGGTGCGTAACACATTCTAAATTACTTTTAATGGTCTCTTTAATTTGTAAGGCTGATACCCAAATGTCAAGAGAGTACATTTTAAGACTATCAGAGGCATCAATTTGCAGCTGTCCTAATTCTTTAAGTAAAGTGGCTAGTAGAGGTTTTTTTTTATTTGCCCAATAGTTATTATTACTTAGGAAGACTAATTCTGAAATTATATTTACGGTTATGTGATCAGACCATGAAAATGACCTCAGAATTAGCTTATATGCGAGATATTTTCTCCTCAAAAACAATGGTGGAATATGCAGTTCACTCTCCATCACGTGGATTGGTGAGCTTCTTATAAAGCCTCCAATTATTCTAAGCGCTTGGTTTTGTAGTTTATCTAGTTTGCTTATATGTGTTTTTGCACTAGAATCATACAAATAACAAGCATAATCAAGTCGACTTCTAATTAATGATATATACAATCTACGTATATGCCTAGGATGTACTCCCCAAGAAGAGCCTGCCAATACTTTTAATATATTTAGATATCTTCCACATTTACTCACAATTTCATTAATATGTTTCCGCCAGTATAAACTTCTATCTAACCAAACTCCTAAATACTTAACACATTCCACCATTGTTAATGGTTGACCATACACTTTTAGTGAAGGCACTATTCGCCTTCGGCCTCTACTAAAGACAGAATAGTTAGATTTAGTAGGTGACAAAGTCAATCCAATCTCACCCAGTAATGTGATTAAACAATTTAAGGTATCCTGTAAGTTACATTCACATTTTTTTAATTGTTTGTCACTGTAATATATAACAAAATCATCTGCGTATTGCGAAATCATAACATTATTAATTTGTCGACAGATTTGATGCGTAACTAAATTAAACAATAAAGGTGACAACGGATCACCTTGAGCTAATCCTCTGTTGGTCAATCTTGTTTCGAAAACTTCACTGTTTTGAGACTTTATTTTTAATTTCCTCTCACTCATAAACGACCACAAATAACTGCAAATCTGAGACCCAACTTGAATTTCATCCAGTATTTTTGCAACAGAATCTATAGAAATATTGTTATACGCATCCTCGATGTCCAGAAAGCATGCAACTGTAGGAATATTTTTCGTAAATCCGACTTGAATGTAAGTCACCAGTCGGGATAGTGCATCCAGACATGAATGTGCCTTTCGAAAGCCTACTGTGTATGGAGACAGGAGTTTGTTTTGTTCAGCAAACCATTCTAACCGTTTACAAATCATAAGATGAAAGATTTTACACACGCAAGAAATCAGAGAAATCGGCCTTAATTTAATCTCACTATTGACATCATTTGTAGTTTTGGGTATGGGAATAATTTGAATATTTCGCCATTGGTGAGGAACAATACCGAATCTAAAAATATAGTTATATATCTTCAGTAAAAGATACTTTCCTGAGTCTGGTAAATTATACAACATTGAATAAGATATAGCATCCTCCCCGGGGGCCGAATCTTTTTCTTTAAGACAATGTTCTAGTTCAGGACGTGTAAATTCGAATTCTAAAATTTTATTTTTAGACTTAAAGCGTGGAATCAGATTTGGAGCATAGTCTTGAGTCAGAGAACGTAGAAGATCAACTTGTTTGTCAATAGGCGGGGACCATCTTTGTTGTTTAAAACCTTTCATCCACTTCATACGGCGCCACATTTCCTGAGTTGACGTAGCTTCGTCTATAGAATCGCAAAATTTTTGCCAACCATGAGATTTAGCTTTCCTAATTAAGGTTTGAGCTTCTAAAGTTTTGGCTTCTAATTTATTTAAATTATTAGGGGTCGGATTTTTACGAAAATTTGATAAGGCCAGCCTTCGCTGAGCAACTATTTCAGACAATTTAGGGGACCAGTAATTTTTATGTTTAAATTTTTCATTTGGCTTCAAACTGAATTTAAAATAGGGTATATGTTTGTCAGCCGCATATTCAATATAGTTTATAAAAGCGTCATACATTTTTTGTATGTCACCATTAAAAGAATCTTCATTAAACGTTTTAATATTTTCAGAAATCGTCTGTCGATATTCACTCCAATTTGCATTTTTAAAATTACGTTTTTTAACAATATGTACGTTATAAGACAAGTTAGCAGTTATTTTAATAATCAGGTGATCACTTCCTAAATTTTCATTAAATACCTTCCAATCAAACTTTATTGCAACGTCAGAAGACACAAACGATATATCAGGAGACGTCTGTTGCAAATTACCATTTACTAACTTAATTCGAGTTGCGGAGCCGTTGGTCAGCGATATAAAGTCATTTTCAAGAGATGAGTCCATAATTTGAGTACCCCTTATATCCGATTTGACCGACCAATTAGTGTGATGACCGTTGAAGTCTCCAGCTATTATAGTTTTACTAGAGAAGTGACCAAAAATATCATTCCAATCGGAAGGTTGGGTATGAACAGACGAAGGACAATACAATGATACGATATATTCCAAGTCTTTGCAATTCAATAATTTAACACACACTAATTCAATACCCACATTATTACTATGAAATGAAACTGGATGTGACTGAATTGACTTGTGTACCAGAATAGCAACCCCACCATAACAATCATATCTATCATTCCTATATATATTATATCCACTAAAATTTACACTTACCTCACAATCAAACCATGTTTCGCTAATTATTGCAATTTGTATATTTTCCTGAATTAACAGATCCGAGAAGGGAATTAATTTAGGGCGTAGACTTTGTGAATTCCATTGAAATATGTTCACCTTTATTGCTTCGTGTCTATTATCTATTACTGAGGCAACTTATAAATCCCAAAATATTATCTCCAAATATAATACTAACCAAAAATTTCTTAAACTCGTCCCAAATAATTTTAAACGTAGATAATAGTTTTTCTTCTAATTTTAATTCAGACCTGTAAATACCTTTTATTTTTAACCACACCTTCGTCCATTCAAAATTGTTTAGAAATGGCGACCTTTCTTTAGGTTCCTCTTTTTCTTTTTGTGAACTCCTAGTCGTCTTCTCCGCGGAAACATCACTTTTCTTTAGACCTCTTCGATTTATTTTCTTTTTATTTTCTTGCCTTAAACTTTGAATGTTTTCTTTTGTAGCCATACATGTAAAACTTTCTGCTTCTTCTTCTTTTTCATCATCCTCTTCCATATCAGATATCGCCGGCTGGTGCACTACAGCTCTGGTCAATACGTTTCTGTAAGTTTTTGTACCAGAGTTGACTGTTGTTGTCGGTTGATTGTTATCAGTACATTGTGAGGTATCGATTGTGTTTATGTCTTCCTTCCTTTCCATAAACATTTGTAAGGCTCTTCTGTATGTCACTTGTTTCTCACTCATGATAATCCGAATAGTTTTTTCTTTAAGAAAGATGGGACAACTTTTATCCAACACAAAGTGATTTCCCTTACAGTTCAGACATTTAAAGTCTTTTATGGTACAGTTTTCGTGATTATCTCCACATTTAGGGCACAAAATCTTTTTAGTAGGGCAATATATATTTCTATGACCAAATTTCCAGCAACCTGAACACTGCGTCACTGGAAATACGTACGGTTCAACTTTAAATCGGCATTCATAGGCATAAATATACTGAGGTAGGACATTACTTTTAAAGCTCACTCTTACAGATTCACAATTGATCCAATTGCCGTCCGACTGTAAACGTTTTAATCTTTTAACTGTTAACACTTCGACATTCGCCTTAAAAATGTTACTAAGCTCTTCTTCACTTAACTCAAGGTCAACTCCTTTCACTATTCCATACGATGTTGACATATCTTGTACTAATAGACATCGAAAACCAATGTCCTTTAGTTTTATACAGTCGACCAATTTCATAGCATCATTTTTCCTTTGGAATTGGATGAGAACTTTGTTTACACTTTTATATTTTATCTTAAGAATATCTTTGATGTCTTCCGAACGCAATAATTTAGCCATAGTTATGGGCTTCGGTAAGTTATTTAATGAGGTAACACAAACTTCGTGAATTGATAAAGTACCCCCATTATTATCATTATTTTCGTCCACGGAATCACTTCTTATCAAACGTTTGGGTTTTCTTCTTATCACGGTGATAAAACCATCGTCACTATGATCATCTTCTCGTTCTTTTCTTTTCTCTGCTAATCTTACTTCACCTCCATTTCTCCTTTTACCATTTTTCAGATTACGCTTTTGCTTTGTTTCTTCCACATTTTCGATCGTATTTAATTGTTGATCAAGTTTTTGCAAAAACTCTGAATCGCTCAAATCTTCACTACTTGGATTCTCGTCCATTTTGATAAAAATGTGTAACGGAATTCGTAAACAATGTGTCACTCGCTACGAAGGACACAGACGCGTGCGCATGGCCCGACGTCTCGAGCGCACTGGTCTGTACTTGAAAAATATGGAATAATGGCAATCCATTATTCCATATTTTTACTTCTTCTCCTTCTTCTTTACGATCAAGTATTGAATACTACTTCAACTCTTGATCAATGGCCCCTGTGGAATAGTTACCACAATTTTGCCAATAACACGTGTAACGAATTATAGTTTTTTTTTTGCAAATTTGATTGACAGTTGAAAAAAAAAAACATTTTTCGCTCATTTTTCATTGGAATTTTAAAATTATTTATAGTGTTGTTTACTAAATAAAAGCGAGTGATTTATGTAGTAAAAAGTGCATTCAGTGAATAATTTATAAAGAACATTGAAATATTGCAGCATAGTGGCCACATCATGACTACCCCAAACCCCTCTTATAGTGGGATTTTTAATTCGAGTCAGAAAAATGACAAGGGCAAGTGTCACTGATATGAATAAGAGTGACCCGCTACAATAGTGATGTTCGGCAATCAATAGACTTAGACATTTCTTCTTCTTCAGTCTATAGATGTCCACTGCTGAACAAAGGCCTACCTCAAGGCTTTCCACGATGACCGGTCTTGTGCTGCCCGCATCCATCGGCTTCCCGCGACCTTCACCAGGTCATCGGTCCACCTTATTGTTAGACATTTCATCATCAACCTTTTATCGTCCCACTGCTGGGCACAGGTCTCCTCTCATACAGAGAAGGATTGGGCATAATCACCACGCTTGCTCAATGCGGGTTGGCGATTTCAGACTTAAAGTCCAGGTTTCCTCAAGATGTTTTCCTTCACCTTCAGTCATTGGTGTCCAATATACAATATGTAAAGAAAACCCTGTCCGACCCATAAGGATAATAAAGGTTAGGTAAACACTTGAACATCGGACCAGTTTAAATACTTGGGGTCTGTGCTTCACGCGTCCGGCGACATTGATTGCGACGTCAAGGCACGTATTTCCGCAGCTTGGGCGAAATGGCGTGAGGTGACAGGTGTCACTTGTGACCCCAAAATGCCGGTTAAGCTTAAGGGACAGGTCTATAAAACCATCATTAGACCTGTTCTCCTGTATGGCAGTGAGGCGTGGCCTGTGCTTGAGCGACACAAGCAGGAGCTGCGTGTCACGGCGATGAATATGCTGCGGTGGATGTGTGGAGTTACGCGGAAAGACCGCATCAGGAACTCCCGCATCCGGGGCAGCCTTCGTGTCCGTGACATTGCAGACAAACTGCAGGAGGGTCGCCTACGCTGGTACGGCCACGTCTTACGGAAACCGGCATGTTACGTGGGTAACAAATGTCTTGCCATGGCGCCTCCGCCGGGCCGGAACAAGCGGGGTAGACCAAAGAAGTGCTGGCTTGACGTTGTAAGAGATGACATGCATGCCAACAAGCTCTTACCACAGGACGCTAAAGATCGTGCGAAATGGAGGAGAATGTGCAGGAAAGCGGACCCCGGGCTCCAACGCGAAAGCCGCGGATGCAACCGGGATAAACGCTGCGATGATGATGATGATGAGGTAAACACTTGAACAAATATAATATAAAATTTTACGTAATCATCATAGTAACAATACTAATGAATTTTGAAATAATCCTTTTTTCCCGGGAATTAATTCCAATTTCTCCGAAATTTGGTAATTTTTAAAAAAGTGACAACACCGGTATTATTATAAGCGAATAGCGACGCGACCACGTCACAGGTGCCGCGTGCCCTGCCCCGCCCCGCCGCCCGCTGAAGGGGTTGCGTACCGCACATGTATTAAGTGCGAAATAATATTTATTTTTTTAGGAGGATTTTTTTTTTTAAGTTTAGCCTGTTTTTGTGGGCATTAGTAGAATCAGTTATCGATACCTAACAATACCTTCAGGGATCGGACAGGGTTTTCTTTACATATTGTATACTTAGAAAGTACATATAACTTTGGAAAAGTTACATTGGTACTTGCATGACCTGGAATCGAACCCGCCCACTCATACTTGAGAGGCTGGTGTTAACCACTAGGCCACCACGACATTTTTACATTTAGTCATGCATTATTTCATTAGGTATCAAAGCGGTTTTTTATTGTAAATATGTAATACATACCGTATTTAACAATATGATTTTAGAAATATGGGCTTTACCAGCATATTAAACTCATTACAACATTATCCCAAGAGCTGGGGAAAAAATGTTTAAAGAGATTCAGAGCAATTAAGAAATAATACAAATCATTTTATACGTTTTTATTCGTTACTTTTTTATTGATTACTACTCGAATCGGAATCAGTTACATTTATAAATTATGACTCCGCACATTCATCCATGATGTGGTCGAGTTGACACATTTCATCTTCAACTTTTAAGGCATGATTGATGCACTTCTCCAATTTTCCGGTGTCAAGTTTTGTTTTTCCTGGCGCCGACGTACTCCTTTGCTTGAGCCCAAACTAAGGTCCGTATTACAGAACGTCACTCAAAACTCAAGTTTTACTTAAGTCACGATTCAAGCCACTTGATTGGTTAAAACTAGTTTTAAGTAATGTTTAAGCAGAGATCAATGCTTGAGTTTCCTTCTGGAATACGCACCTAACTCTATTAGGTTGAGCTCACAGTGATAGGGGGCAGACGCAGGATTGTGGCACCGCGATTCAGCGGCCAATTCTTCCACAACATAGCGTTCGTAATTAGTTTTTGTTACAATAAACAGTTTTAATCTACCTACTGAAATTATTTATTTTATCATTATTTCAAATATAAACTGACTTTTGTTCCACCCTGTATTTTTATTTATATACATATACGCAATTTGAATTAAAAAGTGCAATCCAGACTAAGTTTTAAGTGTAAAATCTCGATTTACCACATCACTATTTATTTGGGACAAAAAACCTGCAACACTGGAGTTGTCATTTATCTGACTCGAATTAAAAATCATAATGTAGTCGGCTCACGCGGGAAACGAAAGGAGGTAGGTTAGTCAAGTCAGGATAAGAAGATATATAAAGGAAAAAATAGAAAAGGATAAACTTCCTCAAGTCCAGACTGTATGGCGTACCATGCCTTTGCCTTTTCCGTTTAGAAGTACGGAAAGAAGTGAACCAAAAAAAATCAACCAAAACGACGAACATTCATTATATCTATAGATAAGAAACTATTTTATTTTGAAAAAAGTATTTTGAAAATACCTATTTTGCATTTAGCATTTCAAATACAAAACGCAAAACTATTTGGTATTTTGCATGTGAAATAGTAAATCTGAAAAGTATTTTGCATTTTGTATTTAAATGCTTTTTTAAAACCATTTTGTACATCTCTGGTGGCTACCATGAGTTTACATTATGAGACTCGATCGTCGATGTCGAGCGCGTTTGATTCATCGATTGGCCCGCTTCAAGGTTGTAAGAACTCTCAACCAATGAGAGCACCAAACGTGCTCGATATCGACGGTCCAGTCCGTAATGAAAACTCATGGTAGCTACACTATGCAAAAAAAAATGGCAAATATAATAGATACATACATTTTCGTTTTCTTGGGATCGGCTTACAGTCACAGTCGGTTTCAGCTGAATACCTACCACTATTTTACATGAACCGACTGCCTATCTGAACTCTAAGTGACTCAGTGCTATAAGTCATCATCATCATCATCATCTCAGCGTTAATCGCATTTTCAAGCTTATCAGCTTTGGAGTCTGGGGTCCGCTTTACCAGTCTAACTGGTAATTTTGGCCAAACTTCGATATTTTCGAAGCGACTACTGTCTGATTTCCACGACCCGAAGGCGATATCTAAGCATTGCAGTTACACCAATTGTTAGACTTTAGAGGGCTCCAATAACGCGTAACGACTGCCATTAGATGTTCGTATGGCAACCGGGACCAACGGCTTAACGTGCTTTCCGAGGCACGACCAGACCAGTGCAAATATTCATATTCATGCATACAAATATTTGCAATGTGCGGGGATCGAACCCGCGCCTCCTTGCGCAACGGCCGCGTTCGCTTCCACTACGCCACGGAGGCTGTCGAACTCTAAATGCTATAAGTGTAACTAGATAATCAATTACACGTATACTTATTACTACCCACTACGTCTTACATAATCAGCTAAATCATCCTATACCTAATGTTCCCACACCTGGGACACAGGCCTCCTCTCGGTGAGAGGGAGTGGGCCATAATCTACCACGTGGGCGCAGTACGAGTTGGTAGATGTCACATGTCTTCGAAATTTTGCTTCTAAAACATGTCGGTTTCCTCGCGACGTTTTCCTTCGTAGTTTTGAGAGCAGTGGTGATGAAATAATTTATACAAGGTAATGCGCATGGCGGGGTTCGAACCTGCATCTTGAAGGTCGCGGCCGATACCATTAGGCCACCACTGCCCCTACCTATTACTTAATTATTGCATAACATAATCGTTGATTAGCCATAAATAAAAAAATCATTACTAAATATTTAAGTAAACTAGTCCTGTAAGTATCGAGGATTAATAATTAATTAGAGTTTGAAGTACACAGCTAGGAATTCATACGCGTGCGTTCTGAAATGGATATTCAACAAGAAAAGAAAAAATACACTCTACCTAAATTATTAAAATATAAAAGATCTTTTGAGAGGAAATTAATGGAGACACTGACAGATTGACGGGAAACGTATTACTTGATGCGACGCGACGAGACATCATAACACTTGCGAAATGAAGCTATATTGGCACGTGTATTTAAATTCAGTAATATTGAATTTCAGATATTCTGTTTATTACATTGTCATTGTCAATGACAATAACAGTTGAAGGCGAAATTTTAGATCTTCAACTGATCAAAAGTCGTGTTGGGTGCGGAAGTCTTTTGTCATACGATACAAAGCAAGTTCTTGATAATTTCTTTGAAATGAAACATTTTAAAAATAGAACAGTAGTATGATAATGATCTAATGATGTTCTATTTACAGTATTGTATGTCAAAATTTAAACGACATACTGATACATTACAGGAATAAATTTTCATTTTACAACAATATTGATGAAGTATAAGTACATATTTTACACCAGGTATTTCGACGGTAGGTACTAGGTACATACATAGGTGTGCGTCGCGTACCAAAGTAAAATTCTAGTAGAATTTATGCCGGTTCATACGAGACGCGGTCATAGTCGACGACAAGGCGCGTTAGTGTTAGGACGCGCCGCTCGACAACCCGACGCGAAGAGCACGCGGAAGGCAACTTGCACGCAATCGATCTAGTGATAAACATAACAGTCCCAAAAAACACTAAAAACTTTTTTGTATTCGTTTTGTTGTTGTTCGAAATTCGAAACATAGACACGACAGGATATCTGTTTTTTTTTTAATTTGTGAATGAAACAGTGAATGATTTTTCCAGTGACCCGTAATTGAAAGGTTAGTATGTTTTGTATAAATTAACATTTTTCCAAAAAATACGCTGTTAAAATTATCAATGGACATGCGTCGATCGCTAGTTAGACATGTGCCGAGTTCAACGTATAACCTTAACCCTCTAACGAACACAATATCACGTTGGAGAATGTATTTACATTTGCTCGTAGTTATGAATTAAAAGTAATTGACAACTGACATTTTTAATGGCGAATATTCCTCACCTTTCAGAACTTGATGTCTGTAGATTAAAATCTCACGGGAAGTGGCGTGTAATTAGCATCGAATAAATAATCTACAAAACTGTGAACTGTAGCGCAGACGATTAAAGTCTATCATATTAAATTAATTAATACGATTCATTCATTAAAATGTAAATTTATTCAAACGACTTATCAGCAAATTGACATGTGGTAGGTATAGATATTTCCAATCGATAGTTTTTATCGGTTCGTTTTTTATCGATCAGCTGTGTGATCGATAATGTTTACGTCAATTTCCCTTGCTATAATTTTTATATAGCAGCAATGGTTTTTTCATACGGTCGTTTGCCTATTATTGATTCCCATTGGTCCCTAATGAATGTTCGATCGTGTTTTTACACTTTTTGCGTTCATAAACGAGATGTCATGACTTTATATGTCTAAATTGATATTGTTATCAGTGACGTTGTCATTTTTGATGACTTGAAATATTTCTGGTCAGGACTCAGGACAATGACCATTCACGATGCTGGCCTGGTGGAAAAAAGTAGCGGTGAAGAATTTCTTGTTTTGTTATTAGATTAGATAATAAATCTAATAATGCGTCTGTGATGTATGTGTGTATTATATTGTGGTATTTCATTTTAAGTGACTTTAAAAATAATAAAGACGCGGTATGTTGCCTACGTACTTCCTACTTAGTAACAATTTAGTTTTTTTTCCTAACTTTTTTTTTACATATAAACGCGCAGACATTTCATGCGGTGCTGAGTGAGTTGAACAAATTGAAAGAGTACTTTTTTTGCGTAACTTTACGACATCAGTTACGTAGGTAGGTACTGTCGGCATAATGTGTAACTAACGGTTCTAGCCTCTAGGCAATAGACAGTGTGTCTTGAAATTACTTTGGTCTATGTCTAGGACACTGTCACCTTACGCCTTAAGTAAAACCTTTTCCCCCAGGTTGTGGATAAATTGGTAGCGACATACGTTTTAGTAATATATTTGTAAAATATAATATATTTTTTTAATATTTTTATAATTATTATAAACTAGTGCTTGACTGCAATCCCGCCTGATGGCAAGCAGTGATGCAATCGTTGATGGTAAAGCGCACTAGTTTATTAAGCCTATTCACTTAAAAAACTTAGGAATAGGAAGGATGACGGCAGTTGAGCGAGGTGATGCAATGTTAAACCCAAGACCAACACGACCAAACGATGCTGCGCTAGAGGGAGATTGATCTGGAGACTCCAACGCGCGACCAAACTCTCGACACAACAACATTTGGCGCATCGTACCCGCCACACATCGCAACACAACTGCTCAGACCCGTCCTCCGTACGGCTTCACCAGAAATAATATTTAAATATTTTGACAGGTCGTTTTTAAATATACTGTGGCTCTTTCCCCTTCCTTTTTATATACTTGCATTAGTTATCACTGGTGTATTGTACATTATAAAATGTTAATAATAGTATACGTTATATAAGTTTTGTATTCAAAATTTTATAAATTTTTACATCTAAAAATACTATAAACACTACAATACTATTTGCTTCAAGCAAAAATATAAGTTTTATTTAATATATACTAAGTACTTTATAATATAAAACAATTCATTCTGAATGACTTACTGAGGTACTAGCACTACATAAAAATAGTTATAAAGTAGATTATAAAGTAGAGTTCTATTTCCTCAGACTATGTTTTATGTTGGTACATTTGGAATACTAGTATTATCATAAACAAAAGCTTATTTATTCCTCCTTTCCTTCAGTTCCTCATTTCCAGTACGTACGTAGTTGTTAAATAATTTCTTAGCTCTCACAATTAACACCACGCTCGATGACGTCACCGCTTACTACCATCATGAATCATAAATGTAAGCATTTCTTGCTTAATTAACATACTTCGATAAAACTCTACTAACAGAACTATACTTATCTAAACTTAGAACAGTTTTTAGTAATCCTGCGGGATTATTGCGTAACACACAGTAGCCAACCTTTTCAACAATTGGTCTAACTGCAATGATTCGATGTCGCCTATCAGCAGTTGGACTGGTAAAGCGGACCCCAGACTCCAAAGCTGAAAAGGCTTTAAATGCGACTGGAATTAACGCTGGGATGATGATGATGATGACACAGTAGCCAACCTTTTATTTTGACAGTTTTTCAAACATGGAGTCCAAAAAAAAGTAACAAAATAGCTACTTATTTTTATTTTTTGCTTAACTTCCTATTAGTTATTAATTAGATGTTTATATTTAATTAAACCAGTATGATACACTTAACGTACAAACTTATTGTATAATCTTTGTAAATAGTTCATTGTAGACTACCTACATTATTTCTCTCTACTTCCCCTTTGTATTCCATCCAGCGATTGTCTGTAAAAGTTCGCTATTAGAGGTAAGACCGCCCATTGTGTCACCCTTTGTAAAATCTTTATATTTATGTTCTGTACTCTATATGGTGTATATAATAAAGAGTATTCTATTCTATTCTGCTGTAATAGTTATTTCTTCACTATTCGGAACTTTTAATTTGCGTCAAAATTTTGCTTTTGCAAGCTGTGTCTATCGCATCTTCATTGTGCACTATGCTTATATTGTCGTTAAGTTCTAGTGTAGGTACAAATGTATAACATATTATAACCACTAGAATGTTCAAAGGCCAAGTCACACAACATTAACTATAATAATAAAGAAATCGCAGTAAGGACAAGGGCCCTTAGACTTGGCACGACTTTGTCTAGATTTCATTACTTTTTAGAGACAAACAAACAGTTCCATCGAGATTGGCTAGTTTTTTATACAATATTTTGGTGGGCTTCTACCTAACACTGAAGAGCACCAGAAGTAATGAATAAAATTTTAAAAAATGTTTCGACTTGTGAATGAATTAAAAATGTATCACACAGTTGCTGATATAGTTATTAAAAATACAAGTTAACATACTATTGTAGGTCATCTCACAATATTAGACCGAAGTTGTAAATTAAATAGATGATAAGATAAGCATCCATTAAATGTTTTACATTTTATGTCACTATATCAGTTACTTGTGCTCGGATTATTATTTAATATCACTGGCTATTTAGGGAAGACAGAGAAGACTGATAACGTAAATAGTTCCCTTGTTAAAGTGGATGTAACTCACACTGTTAGGTATGTGGATAAAGTGTCACGTGTAGTCGTGCCTCGGAAAGTACGTTAAGCAGTCGTAACGGGTTGTTGGATCCCTCAAAAGTTCGACAATTGGTCTTACTGCAATGCTTCGATATCGCCTACGGGTTGTGGAAATCAGACGGCAGTCGCTTCATGAAAAATATCGAAGTTTTGTCAAAATCAGCACTTAGACTGGTAACGCGGACCCTAGACTCCAAAGCTGAAAAAGCTGATAATGTAAATACTTCCCTCGTTATAGTGGATAACTCACACTGATAAGGATGTGGATAAAGTATTACGCAGGCGAGTGTTCGAAATAAATGCTTTCGATACGTCAGCGTTCGTGCAGCGTGCGAGCCTCCTGGCGATGTTTGCAATCACATTTATTTCCGTACAGCACAGCTCTTCTGTTAATATGGATGTCAATAGATGCGGTGCTCTTTATTAAATAGCTTTTAATTCGACTTTGTCCTTGTACATTTCTGGTGTTGGCGTATGAAGTTTAATATCTATTGTATCCTTAGAAAACATGGTGGATTTAACCAAAAACCAATTGAAAGAGGGTCCATTTTAGAATAATCCAACTGAAATACCCATATTTTAATTGGATCATTCTAAAATTGACCCTTTTTAAAAAACTCCAAATAAAATAGCGGTGGTTTTAGAAAATTCCAATTCACAAAGGTTTAGTTTTACAAAAGCCCAATAATAAATTGGATGTTTTAAGAAAACTACGATTGCAAACTGCTTTATTTTACAAAACTAGCTGAAAGATTTTTTTTTTGGAAACATCCAGCCGTAGTGCATTGTCATTTATTTATTTAAGTACTAGCTTTCCGCCCGCGGCTGCGCCCGCGCGGTGTTCGGTTATATCGCGCTTTTTAGATTTCCCTCGGGAACATCAATTTTTTTCCGGGATAAAAGGTAGCCTATATTCTTTCTCAGGGTCTAAAGATTGTCTGTGCCAATTTTTATCAAAATCGATTGAGAGGTTTAAGCGAGAAAGCATAACAGACAGACAGACAGACAGACAGAGTTACTTTCGCATTTATAATATTAGTATGGATGGATTTTTACAGAGTTGATGGGATCCTTCAGTGATTTAACTGCTAACCTAACTCTCTATTTTGTCTGTCCGTTATTCTGGGATCTGCCTTTACCAATAGATACTTATTTGTAATTGGCTCCATTAGCCGTTTTCACTGCAGTGTCCTGTGACATGTTTTACGGTCACCGATAACACTATCGTCGGATGGTTTAACGGACCCGATCGTGTGATTTTTCTATTGGGCTCGCTTTGCATGTAGGTCGCTCGGTTACGATGTCTAGCGATAAGCTGTGTTAACTGTGATATAAAAGGGCAGGTTGCGTTTGCATTCACGCGTGCTGTTATTGATTTTGATTTATATTTTTCAAGGTTGATGACATATTTTTTTGGTATTTTTAATTACAATCGACTTTGTTTATTCACTCATGCCTGGTATATGCAAACATCCCTTATTGACAAAGTTCATAAAGGTCTACCCTGTTGGTGTACTAGTCACAAGTGCTACGAGATGTGCATGAGGTCCAAGAGTTTCTCGGTGGTAGGCTACAATATCGGCTGCTGGCAGAAGTTACCACCCACCAGACAAAATCTTGCCGCCAAGTGATACGACGTGTTCCGGCATGATGTCTGGTGAAACCGTACGGAGGACGGGTCAGAGCAGTTGTGTTGCGATTCGTGCCGGGTACGATGCGCCAAATGTTGTTGTGTCAGGAGTTTGGTTGTGAAGGGTCTCTAGATCAATCTCCCTCTGACGCAGCATAGTTGGTCGTGTTGTTCGGCTTAACATGCATCACCTCGCTCAACTGCCGTCTTCCTGCTTATTTATTAAGTTTTTTTTTATGAATAGGCTCTTAATAAACTAGCGCGCTTTTTGCATCACTGCTTATCATCAGGCGGGATTGCAGTCAAGCACTAGTTTATAATTCTTAAAAAAAAAGAAGTTTGATCCACGGGTTAGGCAAAGTGTTACTATATTTCTCTACCTGGAATTTCACAGGAGCATCCCGGAGTCACATTTGATGGCCATAGACACTCCAACTATTAGGTGCTTTATCAACACATAACTGGCAAAAAATTTTTTTGTAGTTTGGCACTAATTATGACTTTGTGCCAATTTCAAGTGAAATAAAAAATCTTAAAGTTAAAAAAAAAGATCTTTTTTCTTTTTTGGATTCGCATGGTTTGTGCATTTATTCAATGTCACGTAATAAATTATTAATGTCGAAAAAGACGGCCGCGTGAACCGTCTTACGAGGGAGGTTTGAGGCAAAGTCATGATGTGACCCCTATGCTGCGATATTTCACTGTTCTTTATGAATTATTTACTGAATGCACATTTTACTACATAAATCACGCACTTTTATTTAGTAAAAAAGACTATAAATAATTTTAGAAGTCCAATGAAAAATGAGCGTGACACTCAGCTTGACTTTCCCGCCAAAACTCGTGATGTTACTTATATTATGTAAATATCTTAGCGTTGCCAGTTCAATGTCAATGGTGACATTCGATGGATTACGTAAAGATCGTATTACAAACGTCTTTATGAAGTAAACATAATAATTTATAAACATCGAAATTGGAGAACTTTCAAGGTCGCTTTAAAGCCTGATCTTGAAATATGTTTGCAGATTAATAAAGTGGTTTATTTTCCAATTTAGTGACATGAATTATAACGATGACTTTATAAAGACACGCCCATTAAGTTTGGCTGTTCCCCATATATTTGGCTGTCTTATCAATGTATTATTTCATTATTATTGTAGCTTAATAACATGCTTTATAATTAATCACCAATGTCCTTAGGCTAAATACACTAAAACTGTCCATTTTGGACATGCTACTTTGAACCTGTCTCTCCTAAAGTGAACTTTTTATTTATAAACTCTTTAAAGTTAGTGATTAATGGTTTTCGTCCTGCTGTAAGGCAAATTCGTTAATTAGTAACAATATGTTAAGGTTTAGATGACAACGTTTAGATTTCGTTTCCTTGTTTGGAATTTTGGATTTGAGTTTAAAAAATATATAGGTAGATGTCATCAGAAGTAATTTATATAAAATCACACAAATTAAGGTAACTTGATGAAGTTTTTAAAAACTCACTTCCCTTTTTTATGAATTGGTACCTACTGTTAGCTGAAGTGATTTTTTTTAAATTATAAACTAGTGCTTGACTTAGCAGTCAAGCACTAGTTTATATGTAGTTTAGTTTAGTTTACTATGTAGGTGCTTGCCATCAGGCGGGATAGCTCCCGCCTGATGGCAAGCAGTGATGCAATCATTGATGCTAAAGCGCACTAGTTTATTAAGCCTATTCACTTAAAAAATTTAGGAATAGAAAGGATGACGGCAGTTGAGCGAGGTGATGCAATATGAAACCCAAGATCAACACGGCCAACGATGCTGCACCAGAGGGAGATTGATCTAGGACTCTCCACGACCAAACTCCCGACACAACAACATTTGGCGCATCTTACCTGGCACACATCGCAACACAACAGCTAAGACCCGTCCTCCGTACGGCTTCACCAGACATCATACCGGAACACGACGAATCGTTTAGCAGCAAGACCTTGCCTGGTGGAATAAAAAGGGACTTGAATCTTTCAACGTTTTATTCACATAAAATCTTTCTTTATTTATTTAACGATTTAGTACACACATAATTATATAAAGTATAAACAGACAAGTAAAAACAGAACAGAAAAGTGGTACAGAGGGAATTTCTTTAAATTTTTCTTTATTTTTATTTTATTTTTACTACTATGGGATCTAAAGTACCTACTTTACGTTAAAACGTCATCGAAGACGATTTTTTTTAAATACATTCCCCTATTTGTTATTGTAATCGTCACCTTAGTAGTTACTAAAGAACACATTTACTGTCAACGGCAGTAACATGAAACCAAAAGTGTGTTGACTTTGCGTAACCCATAGGTCTTTATTTTTACACAAGAATGTAATTTTAATTAACGCAATGTTCGTGAATTATTTTTAGATGAACCAGTTGAAGATTAAAATGGTCAAATGGGACACGAGTAGATTACGTAACGAATGCGAAGAGCTTATTGGTATAACAGTGCTAACGACATTGAACTCTGGAGAGGAAACGGTTAATTTCTTGTGGTCTGCCAATATTTTTTATTTTAATGAAAAGTTTTTATGTTGTATCATTTTCTTTTGTGACAGTGGCAGTTTGACACTGGCCGGAAAATGTTTTTTCCTTTTCCCTAACATTTATTTCTCATTTTCTCGATTCTGAATTCCAATCGTTTACTTTTTTGATTATAAGGAAGTTAGTAACTTGATAAGTGCGGCCCGTTAGAATACCAGTTGTCATTTAGGTATTTATCAGAAACCAGAATCGATCATCGATTAAAATATCGATAATCACTAATCAATCGATTACCAGTGACTCACCTATCGCTATCTTTTCACGCCATTTTTTTGTTTTTCTTAAAAATCGTGTGTGTTAGCTGTGTTGATTCGAAAATTATGATTGCATTCATAAATTTACATCCATTTCATAACGTGCGTAGGTATGAAAAGTGTAAAAAGTACTTTTTAAACTTCATGTGTGGTCATTTGATGCTTTTAACTTTCAATCAAAGGATAGAAACTAAAACCGCATTCAAAGCATTATAAACTTTACTATAAAAATATGAAGGTTTAAATTGTAATAGCAGTTACCGTATGGATACTGGCAGTAATTGTAAGGTGGTCAACTAGCGTAATTAGACAAAAAAAAACATAAATCCTTCAATCAATAAAGATTCCACTTATAGACCACTTTCGTCTGGACTGGGGGTTTTTGCTTGGAATAACATAATTGGTTTGAGCAAGTCTACATTTATCAACATAGAGTTGATAAATTGAAAACTTTTTTCGAATCAATTTTTTGTTTAACAGTAAGTTGCCAAGTACTGTTACTGCAATTTTATTTGCAAAAAGTAGTTGATTATTATACAAATATTTCGCGGTTTTTTGTATAGTCGGATATAATAAGATTATCTCATGTTTTGCCGCTACTGTAATACTGTCACCCGGAATACACTTTTTGCCGTATAAGATAAAAACTCTGAACCGTTCGGAATCCCGGCTACCTACTGCGAGCCGCAAAAATTTCAACAATGGAATAGTATCATGGAATGGTATTTTTCTTTCGAACTAATGATGTTCCATATTCGAAACGTTCTTCGCTTTATTGAAATTTTGTTCTAAAATCAAATTACCTAACTGGATGCAATTGAATACGAGTATTTACATAGAGTGACTGTTTAACCTCCAGAACCTCGTACCTGGGTAAAACGATACCATAGCAAGGTTTACCAGATTAGTGGACTTCGACCACCCATTCAATGCCGCCAAAACACAAGCGTGTCTATCCAACGCCAAAAGAAGCCCGTTCACCTTGGCTCCTACTTTCCGGAATGTATCCTTGGATTGCACAGACCGCCTTCAGCTTTTGGGAGTTGAGATTTCTTCAAACCTTTACTTTAGGCAGTTCATTGGGTCCAAGACCAAGGTGGCTGCCAGGAAACTTGGCGTTATTGCAAAGGTCCGGCGGTACTACACACCAGAACAGCTTCTAATGTTGTACAAAGCGCAAGTCCGTTCGTGTGTGAAGTACTACAGAGCCTACATTTGGGCTAGTGGCGTACGACGAATTTCCACCCTAACGTTATTGACACCTCAACGTTCCGAACGAAGCGTTTCGCTTTGTCTTTTATACCGCGTACATTAAGGGGCTGGAACAATTTGCCAGCGGCGGTGTCTTCGTCGGACTACAATTTGAGTGTCTTCAAGGCTAGAGTCAATAGGTTCTTAATAAACTAGCGCGCTTTACCATCAACGATTGCAACACTGCTTACCATCAGGCGGGATTGCGGTCAAGCAATCCATACTAATATTATAAATGCAAAAGTAACTCTGTCTGTCTGTCTGTCGGTCTGTCTGTCTGTCTGTCTGTCTGTTACGCTTTCCCGCTTAAATCTCTCAACCGATTTTGATGAAATTTGGCACAGACAATCTTTAGACCCTGAGAAAGAATATAGGCTACCTTTTATCCCGGAAAAATTTGATATTTCCGCGGGAAATCTAAAAAGCTCGATATAACCGAACTCCACGCTGGCGAAGCCGCGGGCGGAAAGCTAGTAGTTTATAATTTAAAAAAAAACACTCACAAAAATCTTTAAATGACTAACGTACCTACTTTCCAAGATAAGAAAGGGTCTCAATATGTAATGGATAGCCACCCATCCAAGAAAAAGCCGCGACCATCATAGCTTTACCTTATAAAACGTGCTGCTGTAATTATATTATTTAGTCTCGATACCCTGTATCATTGTACTATGCACCTATTACGTTACGAAATCGTGTCTGCTGCCCGATGTAGCATATTTTTCTAACAATCTATTTGTTTACGAGATGGGTACTACATAGATAACCCAATTACGTTCGCTTATCGCACAATGTATTAGAATATTTTCTTCAGCGCGTTCTTACGACAGACCATGAATGAGTTGTTTATTTTTTGATCACTATTCATGTTCTTAATTTTGTTTTTTATGATTAATTGTACACGTAATTGTATTAGCGTTAAATTATTGTTTATCAGTAATGATGATAATATTATGTTACACTTAGATTTTAGATGATGGATAGATACTTACCAATTGTTGTTAATATAAGCTAAAGCTATTTGTGTCAACATGTCACGTTATATTGCAATAAATCTTATAGGTTATTATTCATACTGTTAGCAGAAAACAATAAAATACGCCCTCGCTAATACACTAAATTGGACTGGACTAAAATGGAATACGCCCGCAATGATAAATTCAAAATTAGAATAGATTACCTACCTTATCAGAATTAAAAAAAAAACAGCTTTCCAAGGAACATTAAAAGAAGATTCCATTGAAACTTTAAAAAAGGAATACTGACTTTCTGTTTTGGTTCAATTAGAACCAAAACAGAAAGTCAGTATTCCTTTTTTACCATACCAACCATAGATGAAATAAAACCTACCAAAGATTGGATAGATAGATATCTATCTATATTTCAAGTTTTCTGTACAATAGAATAGTTTATGAATAAAAAAATGTGTCGCTAAATCGGTTATATTGACCGTAGCCAAATAGTGACGTCACGTGGTATCTTTATATGAACAGTTACAAAAGCAAGTTATTTCGCTTCAAGACTCGTGCAAAGATTACGTGTTAACGCAATCGCATATTTACTTCAGCTAAGACTGTCAAAAGGAACATCAACAATAGAGATAACGAGTTACCTAACACTGTGTAATCTGCATAATCGGTCAGTGATACCGAATGAATCATAAATAATTGTGTATGAAAATATTCGCAAAAAGTTTTTATGGCGTCTCATTTTTGAATTTGGATCATGAAATTGATGTATTATGTAGATTGAATAGCCACATTAAATTAGAATTAGAACATAAAATTGATATAGATCATGTAAAGAATTTTTATTGTGTTAAATAAATACACAATATACGAGATTTTGTATTTTAAAGTTCAATGTCTTGTCTATAACTTATTTAGTTCTTGTAACATTGTAAAAATTTGAGTGCACATACCAAATTAAATCAGAAAAATTTTGCTCAAAACACAAGGCACGCGGCACGCCTTATTCATATCAGCAATTGATTAGAATTAGGTCTAGCTCAGTTTTTTTGCCAATAACAAGATAGATATAGGTACTCATAGAGATAATGAAAAGCAATTACTTCTTCATATTTTTTCATAATAAACCTCTAAGTTAAAAAAAAATACATTCAACATGGTAGATCGAGAAGATCGCGTGTAAAATGTCGATGAATCCGCCATGCTCCGCCAACTCCATCAATTCTTTGAAACTGCATAACATATTCGATAAAATAAAATAAGCATATAATAAAAACTCACGCGACTCCATTATTATTTGACCTGCTTATTCTGAACTATAAATGAATAAAAGATGAAATCAAACCACATTGTTATTTTTATTCTTATAAAAGTACAATCGCACGCTTTCCCACAAAACTCGATGTAGAAATATTGTAACGCTAGGCTAGATATAAAAATTTATTTGGTTTGGGCTAAACATATATTAGCGTTCAAATCAATATTACACATCATATTATTAGTGTTAGTTACAAAATTTATACCGAAAACGACTTTTATTGCTATTTAAAATATAATATTTTAACTAAAATAAGGAATGATTTTTTTAAATCAGATTTTATTTGGGGAATAAAGGAATAAGTACTTATTACATTTTGACAGTAGGTGTTTGTAGGTATAGAAAATATGTTTTTTAACACCCTTGCTCGTAAAGCTGATGTAATCCCACCGGTTTTAAATATGTAAAGCGGGCCATAACAAACGCGTGTGTTATCAAAGCAAATAGTTAAGTTATAGTCCATACAAATTCCATAACAGCATTATTTGTCATTTCAAATAATTATGGAACTGATCGCCGCCGCGTGGCTCTAGCCAGTGAGCAGCGCGCTGTTCCATATTTGAAATGGTAAATAATAATACTAATGGCGGGAAAGCAACAGTGTGCATTCACAGATTGAGTTTATTTAAAATAACTGATGTCCTATTTGAAATAAACAAATTTGTATTTGTTTGTATTTAAATGAGTATTTGTAAAAAAAAAACAGTTTATTCGGTAATTTAAAAACTTGACTGCATGCTCTAGCATCTTTGCCAACATTTTCACGCAGCTACGGCAGAAAATAAACCTCGCGCCATTTTTCTCAAATTTTCTTTTCTTTGTACTTGTATTCTGAATATCTTTTTTTCTGTTTCCTCGCAAGTGTGTTAAAAAATGTCGTACGATATATGTGCGTATTGGTTATAACATGCTCGGCTCAATTACACCCTCGCCTTCGGCTCGGGCTGAAATTCTGCCTCGCATGTTATAACCATCATTACGCACTAATATCGTAATGTACTATTACTGACGTATTTATTCTTCAGAATATATATTATAATCGGCCCTTTATAAAATAAAATATGGATTAGATTTTAAATTAAAACAGTTTGAAAAATAACATGTCTATGAACGATTAGAGAATGTCTAAAGAACAGTTTCTATTAATTCGTATTGCCGTCTCTAAATGGACGTGTATTTGTAGTGTAAATTGGTTCATGGCTCATATTTGTGCAGTTGTTACATTGCTTAGACAATTGCTGTAACTTTAATGATTTGACACAATTTCTTCCAATTCCGGTCAGGGATAGAACATTTCAATAGAAAGATAATGTTGAAATATCACTACATACCTCGGTGGTAGGCAATAACATCGGCTGCCGGCAGAAGTTACCACCCACCAGACAAAGTCTTGCCGCCAAGCGATTCGTCATGTTCCGGCATGATGTCTGGTGAAGCCGTACGGAGGACGGGTCTGAGCAGTTGTGTTGCGATGTGTGGCGGGTACGATGCGCCAAATGTTGTTGTGTCGGGAGTTTGGTCGTGGAGAGTCTCCAGATAAATCTCCCTCTAACGCAGCTTCGTTTGGTCGTGTTGGTCGTGGGTTTATCATTTCATCACCTCGCTCAACTGCCGTCATCCCTCCTATTCCTTAGTTTTTTAAGTGAATAGGCTTAATAAACTAGTGCGCTTTACCATCAACGATTGCATCACTGCTTACCATCAGGCGGGATTGCAGTTAAGCACTAGTTAATAATTATTAAAAAAAATAATTATAAAGCAAAGTCACTTTTTCTTTCCCTATGTCCTTTTGTATGATTAAATCTTTAAAACTGCGCAACGGACTTTGTAGAGAAATACAATTTTTTTTGTGGTTTCTAATGTGATGTCGTAAATAATTACATTTTTTCTGCGTTTGCAGTGAAACGCAGGCTTAACTTTACGAGATTTATCAAAATAATGTACCTACTTACTAAATATTGTACACATTGAAGAGGTCTACCAAAAAGTCGCCGATGGTCATTATGTCTATCTCATGGATATCCCACAATAAAATATTTTTGTCATTTACTTTTTACGACAAATACCGGCTAATTTTGGAAGCGATTTTAACCAATACTGCATTAATCCTTATCCAATTTAATACCTTATATGTATACATTGTTGATTGAATATAGATCTATATCGCCTTTTACAGTATGTGATATATATGAATATTTTCGAAGATTTACAGACTTAAAAATTGCGGGGTTTCGCGTATACAACGTTCACGGTTTTTCTGTAGGGTATGCACCCGTCCGAAGCCAGGGCGGGGCGCTAGTAAGTAATAAAAGCTAGCTCTATTATTAGAATTGATAACAATATTTAAAAAGTAAAGGAAAAGAGAAGGCTTGTAAAAGCACCTGCTTAATTGATTTCTATCAATCAAAACGTTAGTCGATTAAATGAATACTGTCTTTCAATATACGAGCTAGTAAACAAACAGGATACATTTCAAAATCAAATTACACGTAATTTATAAAAATAAAAACCGTCTACCATCATGGTTCCACAAGATTAATTCATATAATAGGACGTCTCGTTGATATACACATCAAAGTCAAAAGAAAAAGATACAGTGAAAGACAGGTGAAGATTTATAGTCATTACTGTGGAAGCCGCGCGCACGCATTATCTACAACTCGGAACTATGAGAGATATTTATTAAGACAAACTCGACGCAGCTTCCGAACACATAAACAATAAGAGAAGATTAAAAACGTGTCAATATACAAATTGAAACGTCAGATACATTGATTTGTTATCGCTAGGGGTCACGTTACGGGAGTGAAATTCCTTGACCCAATATCTAGTTAAATGTATGTAAATAAATGAGTTATCAGTTATTTGATCAGAAAAGAACGCATCTTGTTTGACTTCAAAGATTAATATTCTGTTATTATCTCATGCAAATTGGACGGTGATAATTAAGCCGCTAACGGAATCATTGCTCAAATAAGACATCAACGTCAGCCATTTGATAAATAAAAGCAACATACAGGTTTTGTATTAATATTTTCTTTTAATATTAAATGAGATGAAATACTTGTGTCAAGGTTGCGGGTTGGTTATACAAGAAACCGTGGCCCTGGCCATAGCACAGGCAAAAGACAGGCAAGCACAGAAGAAACACGGGTGGGTTTTAGTCAGTGAAATTCTGACACGCCCTTCCGCTCCGCCCAGAGCGGGAGAAGTCATTTGATGATTTCGCAACTCAACAAAAAGAAAGGGTTGCGGGTTGGTTAAAAACGAAACCGTGACCCTGGCGCACAGACAAGTGAAGGAAAATGGGTGGATTTTAGTCAGTAAAAGTCGGACATGCCCTTCCGCTCCACCCAGAGCAGGAGAGGTCATTTGATTTCCCATCCAGAACAAAAAAGTAGGAGATAAAATTTTAGTAGATCATCTGAAATTACAAACCGCTGCGCTATTTAACACTGTATCTTCCATCGCGTGTCATAATGAGCGACAATATCCAAATTTTATTATCATATTAAATATTAATATTATGTTGGCTTCGCGTGTAGGAGTAATTTTATAACACCTATGTGAATACATATTTTATGGAGTCACAATGATGAAGACAAAACCAGTTGTAGAAGTTAACTCATTAGGTAGGTTATAAATTGTGGATCTTTAAAAGATAATTCTGTTCGATTGTAGTCATTAAGTTTGACAACGAGCTCTTGGCGACAGAATGTTTGATAATGACAAACATTTATAAACAACAAAATCTTGCGAAGATTGCAAGTTGGTTGCCCACCCAGACGATTTAGAAATTGATAAAGTTTCCTCCAAAGAAAGTTGAATAAATTGTGGGCTAAGAGACATTACATTAATCCTTACATTCCATGTTGATAGATTCATTAGTAAATAACACCTATATGATATTATTCTTATGGCCACGTATTAAAATTAGGCAATAAATAATATTTAATTTTGAAAACTGCGTGTTTCCCTCGCAATCATTATTATAAAGGATATACACAGTCCATAGAATTCAAGACATAGACAAAAAAAAAAAAAAAACAATCCATACATACTATTCCAGGCATAAGCTATGAAACAGCTCCCGAAATAAAACTTATTAAAATGAATTCCAAACATCTGTGAAACTTCATCCTAAGCTCTATATTATCGTTTGCTTCTATGCTTATCGTTTCTCACACTATGAGCAGGATTGCTGAATGCTACTTTAGAATAACCGATTTTCTGACTATATCTTAGTTACTCTCTCGTATACTAACGTCTAACTTGCTTTTGCCACCGCCGGTTATCGTTAAGGAACTTTTCGTTCTGATACCTAGGAAGAAACATTATTCAGTAAACAGTAACTCCGTCCTCGTGATGATTACCAATAAACTGGCAATCCAGTTTATTGGTTGGTTGGTTGAAATTGTTGTCTGTGTTCGTTTTTGTTATTATGTATGTAAGGTACCTTTTTGTGCCTGTTTATATGAGTATGGTACTTGAAATAAACTAAAATTATTTATTTATTGATCATAAAGCTGATGCTTTGTTTGTCGCCGATATTATCCTAAAGGGTCTCAAAATAGTAAAAGCTATAATGATTTAGTTGAAAGATGCACATTGAGTAACATTCTGAGCTTCTAACTTGGGAACCAAGTGACTTGATTTGACAAATGACTTGGGTAACTGAATTTTGCTAGGTGTTCTTCTCCTGATTTAAAGGAATGATTGTAATTTTCAGATGGCGTGCCTCTGACACTATTTCATTGAGAATCTATAATAATATGTTGTTTTCAATTAGTAACATTATAGGCACATAAAGGCGAGTCTTAATCTCTTATTATTTTGACATTAATTTTCACCACCACACTACAGTTCGCAATCGCCTCAATTTCTAATGAACGTATCCATTAGGAATTGAGGTGATTGCGAATTTGTATCAAGTTGTATTAGCGTTGCCTTGGTGTAGTTGTCATAATAACTAATATTCTAAATCGCTGAAGTTACCTCCAGTGCCTTTTCCAGTTCTCAATTTTCTACCTACAAATTTCCTTCCACTCAATATTTTGTCAGCAGATCTTCATTTAAGACCATTAGAATTTCATCCAAGAATAGAATGCTTCACATTGCTATTAGTTGGCGAGACTCACCTGTCAGGTCGCATCGTCTGGTTGTTGTCAGAACCCGACGGGATCGGGTATCAGCCAAAAATGAACATTGCGATATTGAACTATATGAGCTATATTTGTTTGGGTTTAATAGTCAAATAATTACTGTATCGATCGATATCGTTAATGCTACTTATCGATATATTTTATATATCGATAAGTATCATCGATATATAATATATTATATATCGATGATCGATTATCGATATATTTTATAAATCGATAGGTAGAAAGTGTTTTATCTATTTAGAATACTTTAGTTTTGATTTCGTGAGCAGCTTCAGGAAAAGTCTTTGAAGCTTCACCTGTATGTTGATTGCACGCTATGTACCTATTTTTTTTTTTTTATTAACAGACATTACCTTTATATCCTTTTTTTAAGGCTTTTCTTTATTTTATTACTACACATTGACATTGATAGATACTCTTGGAACGTTATTGGCCATCTAAATTCTTGTCCGTCATTATTTGTTTGCTTGATTGAAATCATGAGGTTGTAACAAGTTTCTTTTTTTTTTAATAATTATAAACAAGTGCTTGACTGCAATCCCGCCTGATGGTAAGCAGTGATGCAATCGTTGAGTGTAAAGCGCACTAGTTTATTAAGCCTATTCACTTAAAAAACTTAGGAATAGGAAGGATGACGGCAGTTGAGCGAGGTGATGCAATGTTAAACCCAAGACCAACACGACCAAACGATGCTGCGCTAGAGGGAGATTGATCTGGAGACTCTCCACGACCAAACTCCCGAGACAGCAACATTTGGCGCATCGTACCCGCCACACATCGCAACACAACTGCTCAGACCCGTCCTCCGTACGGCTACACCAGACATCATGCCGGAACACGACGAATCGCTTGGCGGCAAGACTTTGTCTGGTGGGTGGTAACTTCCGCCGGCAGCCGATGTTATGGCCTACCACCGAGAAAAAGAGAGCTCAGCTGCTTTTCTAATTCCATAGCCATTCGGCCATGGAATGCAAATGCTACATACATTTTTCGTTTATCGTACTGAATTGCATACGCTACAGAAGTGCTGACTTCGTAAATATCCTTATTAGATAGATTATTTCGTATTCTGGTCAATTTAGAACCTTTTTATTTTAGCAACGACGTTTGATGGGTAAATGGAAAAGTTATTGTCTAATTCCATAAAGGGATAATTAAATGACAACAATCCGTTAGGTCAATTCATAATGCTGCTTTTAGAGTTATTTCACATGATTTATGTGAATTAATTCTTATTTATAAATTGTAAACCACCACACCACACCTTTTTGCTCACCAAAGAATTATGTAAATCAATGATTTATCATATAACATAGGTAAATATGGGCCAAGCATAAGGAGTTCAATCGATTTGGTCAAGTTATAATAAATAATAAATATTAGTCAGTTGTTGCTTTGGAAATACACAAGTTAAGCCGTTCGGTCGGTCTCGGCTGTCACTCGTAGTACTTTGGAAGTCGATAGTTGTACAGATGACAGGACATCAAGTTTAGTTACTACAATCTGCCAAATTTCTTTACTAGATTTTTAACTTTATGGCCAAAGCATTAAGGCTCAAGGTTTTACAAGACCTGCTGTCGTCCGTACTTAAAAGCCCAATACAATTAATATTGCCAATGTGTATCATGCAGGTTGTGGAGATCAGACAGGCAGCTATTATACGGTATTCAGCTGGATCTGATTAGACTGGAATCTCCAACAAAGTTGGAAAAGCTAGATAGATTGAGTAGTCAGTTATCGGTATATCCCACAAGAATTTTCGATGCAAGTTCACACAAAATGGAAGAATATTAGATAGACATTGCAGATGTCCTTTCAGAGGTGGTAATAATTTATTACATAAAATGATACCATGATCTTCTGACGCCTGTTTGACTCTGGCGCTGTCAGTAAACAGCTGTAAAAAGGTTTTGTAAAATTGTATTAAATTATTAAAATGGCGGTGTTAGTTTTGATTTTGACCATACGCCAAAACATCTTAGTAGAGCTATATACATACAACTGAACCATAAGATGGGCAACGAGACACAGTATGAAAAAACTGAATCTGATTTCTTACGGCAATCATTGCATCTACAACATCGATTTATTATAAGTCATTCGAATTGGACTCAATATAACTCACCATGAAAAATTTGATGAAATAGGTAAAAATAATTGTTAATTACCTACGTATATATTTTTTCGTAGGTTACTCATTTAGGTGTACCAGCTTCTTGGTCTGTTATAAGATCACGTCCTATACCAATGTACTGTGAATCATTCACCGTTGATACTTGTATTTTAATTTTCAATGACTACCTACCTATTATTAGTTGACTTTTTGTCATTACCCACCTCTATTAAGGATGGATGAGAATTTTAACTGTAACTAGAATTGATTTTATTTTTTCCAGTGTCTTTTTGTGTGCTAAAATATGGGTATACTTTGTGAGTATATTCGTCGAGCTTATATTAAAATATTATAGTTCACTTTTATTAAAATATTATCGTGTTCAATAATAATTAAATGACTTAATTGATACGAGGTAAGCATCGTTGTTTACCTACTTAATTTATCATCTTTATGTAATATCGTTATTAAAGCTACTGAATTTAGCCTCATAAAAAATGTTAATATCGTGTCGTGTACATTTATAGTCGAAACTATGAGCCTAGCATGTACTCGGTCCATAATAACTACTACACAGTGACATACACCGAAATAAGGAACTACAATGTTCCTAATTTGACAACTAATTGACGTTTATATTTGTAAGCAGCGCCATGAAGTATCAAGACTTGCTGGTTACACTTTGTAGTGACAAAAGGGGTTTAACTAAATGAAATATGACACTTGTCTGGTTTTCGTGCTTGTCTTGCTATTATGTCATATTATACAGGTTATATAGAAATTCATGCCCTTCAGATAAACACGATTTATAGACAGAGTTATTGGTTTTACGTCAAAGTGATCGATCATTGAATGTTGTACATTTTTTTTTTATTTTTATAACTCCAGCCAATATAATACGCTCACATATTTCATGCCATATCCTTGGTATAATTATAGTCACGAATGAAGTCGGGAATGGCTGCGTGGAGAACATAATATCTTTGGTGTAATGCGTTACTAGCTTGAGAAATATAAATATATGTAGTTGTTTGACACTAACCTTGACTTGCTGTAGGCGTAAAAACTTATGTTTTAAGGGCAATAGAAGCCGGATATAGCCAGTCCACTTTATCAAAAACACTCAGGCTAACGTTTTCCATATTTGGTAGTAATAATGTTTAATATCTGTCTACTGGCGCCGTCCGAGTCGCAGTCGGTGACAGCAAACACTTAATAATATTTACGTTATTTTTGCATTCAGTGTCAGTTATGAATAATTTGCCCATTTCCTCTCTCTTCGCAGGTCTACAGAGCGCCCTCGAGCCGTCTGCGAAATGGCCGGCGTTACATGAGTTCGGAAACTGAAACGTTTGTCTACAAAACCAACAATCTAAGTACAGTTCTTCGAGTTCTTTAAATTAAGTGGAATATTTCGATCTGATGCTAAATCGGTGGCGTGACTCAGTGGTATTATTTCAATATACACTCGCTTGCAAAGTGGTATTTCGTTACGGTGATCGTGTGTGAAGCGATACAGTGCCACCATGATGCTTCAAGGGCCTCTTCTGTTCTACATTTTGATAATGTGAGTATTGAACACCATCTGCTATGAGTGCCATTATATCACTTACTTAGAACGTATATTCTGTATTTATCTATATGTACTTACAAATTATGATAAAACTAGCCTTTGTCCCCGGCTTCATCCGCATGAAGATCGTAATTATCCCACGGGAATATGTTCCTGAGTGTAATAGAACTTCTGTGCTTCCCCAGGATTTCTTTTTTCAAATTTTACCGAAAACCGTCAAGTGATGGCGTGAAAAGGTAACATAATAAACAGGCAAATAAAGTTACTTTAGTATTAGTAGGTATTATCCATACTAATACTAAAGTAACTTTATCTGCCTGAAGAATTAATGCCCGATTAAGTATTTTTGTAATGTAATCTACCCGTAATGAAGAATTTCTGCTCGATTATATGATTGCCTTGATATATGTCATATGTTCAGATTTAGCGTAAAACCAGCGGAACGGATTTGAGTACAATTTTGCATACGGGTAGTTTATAACCCGGATTCACTCGTATTCTACATTTGATCTCAATACAATCTTTTGATCCCTCTTGAAAAACTTTTACACGTCCATGTGGGCACAAGCTGATCCTTATTAGACAATGTTTTATTGCCGTTTATTGGCTTATCTTAATCAAATAGATTGGGCTACCAAAATTTTCTGGTACAGTTTCTGAACCTCCAATCAGTCTCAGACAGCTATAAAAGTCTCAAAAAGATTTAATTATGATTTACAAATTGCTATAAAATCGACGGACTATGTTAAATGGTCGCGGGGCTGTCAAGCAACGCCTTAGCTTATTGTCTTCCAAGATTTATTATAAGACCCGACTACTTATGACCAAATTTATGCCGCATCGCATGCTCGTAAATAATATTTATGTTTATAGTAAGTTTTACTGTAATTCTAACACAAATGTATCAGAGATATGATCTTGTTTAACAAGTCTAAGACTCGTTTATAATCGTTTATATAGCAAAATATCAATTATTTTATGTAAATACAATGTCGTGGCGCGCAGTAGGCTTGTGTTCCTATTAAGAAATATTTTCTGTTTGAATGAATCGGTTGAATGAGTGTGGTGGAAGCTCGAGTAAACCAATGCCTCGGGACGTGAAGATTAATTTAAGATAATCTAATAAGGTATTAGAACTACAAAGCTTAACGATAAAGAACTTTATAATAACAGCAATGCAGAGTGCAGTTAATTAAGATTTCCTTGAAGAAATTATAGTTATTTTAGTTACTGTTTTACTTGGTATGTATTGCTTCTAGATCGTAGCTCTTCGGACTGGTAATTCTAGTACTTATCTTTGCCATTTAATATTTATACGAAAGTGTTCTTCTTTAAAACCAATTTGTGTTTTGTACCTATATCTACTAACAATTAAAAACTATAGAGGAATAAAAATGCGTGAAATATCCAAAAAACCCATTAATACTATAAACGTATATGTTTGACTTACATCAAGTTTGCTACTCCTTTCACGCAAATACAACTGAACGAATTGGAATGAAATTTGGCATAAGGGTGGTTTATAACCAGCACCCTTATTGCCTAACATATTATTATTGTATATTGTAATCATTTAGAAGCTTATTGTTAATAATAATAATAATAAGGGCATCGTCAGGAAGTTCCTCTCCCTGGAGCCCTGACCGCCGGTAGCTTGGACCCTGTTCCCGATACCGGTGGGCTACTATTTTTTTTATATCTTTAAATGTTTTTGTATGTATAAAGGATAATAATAAAGGATAATAATAATAATTCATTTATTTCAGATTACTCCATATTTGTTAGTACAATTTTGAGCTTATAGACTAGTGTTATCCATTGCTCCATATATTTGAAAAATCTCATCAACAAGATAAATACAGCAATTGATGTTGTTGTATTTTCATAACAAAACTACTTATTGAGTGTTATACAATTACTCTACAGAATTATAAATAGAATTAAGTTTAAGAATTATCCGGATATTGCTAGGGGATCGAAATGTAGGTATGTAAGTGAAACTGAACTTATCTTCTACTATTAAAATAGATTATAGCATAAATTGCTGTATGTAAAGACAAAATTAAGTCGCCCAAAAAGCTCGCACTTCAACACTACCTATATGTCGGCCAAATTCGATAAAGAATACAGGTAAACAAACCGTTGCTAGGCAACGAGTAGTTTATGCCTTAAAGACAGATGTTAACAAACTTTTCTAGATAGATGATTTTCATTAAAGTAATAATTCTGAATCCTACTAATCTAAACAGTTTATTTGTTGACATATTTATGATTTGCATAGAACGCTTAACCGATTTGAATGAAATATGACACACAATTAAGCTAATTTCCTAATAGGTTATTTTTTTAGATACATATGTATTAAACTTAGTCCATACTTAAAGTGTTACAATGCATGTGTTATGCAGTTGATTTGAAAGTAATTAAAAAACGCAAAATTTTATTGGCTAATGTGAGGCATTTGTCAAAACTTTAATCATTGGTTGAATTCCACGAAATGTGTTTAATACCTGGATTTCAACAATCTTTCTTTTTATGTAGGGCTATCACGTAAAATTAATGTCGACTTTTTAATGGTTTTGAAATACCAAGTTATTATGCATGTTATTTAAGTGATTCTATTGAAATATACTGCGTTAAGAATTGCTAACAAATAGCTAGCATGTAAAAGTCGATAATCCATATTAATATTATAAATGTGAAAGTAACTCTGTCTGTCTGTCTGTCTGTTACGCTTTCCCGCTTAAATCTCTCAACCAATTTTGATTAAATTTGGCACAGACAATCTTTAGACCCTGAGAAAGAACATAGGCTACCTTTTATCCCGGAAAAATTTGATGTTCCCGAGGGAAATCTAAAAATCGCGATATAACCGAACTCCACGCGGGCGAAGCCGCGGTGGAAAGCTAGTTATCTAAATAACAGGAGATTTCTTAAACGTGAGTTGTGATAACCCTAATTTGGTTTGTTTACCTCTATTCTTTATGGACCTTGGCGAGATTATAGTGCTTTCGCTGAGAAGGACAAAAAGCGCAACCGACCGCGTACCCAAAATCAATATCAGTCTCAACGTATTATCGATTTTCTTGAGTAAGCAAATATAATGTCAACCAATGGATGAGCTGTTGGCTATTATTGCTAACTATAAAATAATCTCACCATAACATACAAAACTAATCTTCCCCCCAGTTCAGCACCAGAAATAAAACACTAAAGATTACAATTTATACAATTTGTTGGCTTATCACTTCTAATGGGTAACCGAACACGAAACCAGTATCAACTGGCAAATAATCTACGATATTCATTTGCCATACAATTATAGGCTTTATTCACATTACGATAAACGTTAGGGACTTGCTGCGCAGGAGTTTCTAAACCTTCATCCAGAAATATTCCCGGGCAATCTCTTATCACTATTAAACGCGTCTTAATTCAGTACACCATTACTGAGTGTTAATCTAAATTGCGTAATTGCGTGGTCGATATTTATGAATGGTGCGGTCGTTGGACGGTGGGCGATCCGGTCTCGTCCGGCGAATTCTGTGTCACCGGCAACCGGAGCAAGCAGCCTCTTTCCCAACTTACCAGAGAAATGCTCGGGGGGTGTCAAATGTACGTGTAAATTTATTACTAGTACCTCACTGAGTGGGCTTAATCCAGAATGTTAATGTGGAAGACTTCTTTAGCTAACGATGACTGGATCGGTTTAAATTAAAGAAAACACAAAGTAGTTATTCTGACTCGTACAGGAAGATCAACCTAAACTAATCTACCTATCTATACTAATATATAAAGCTGAAGAGTTTGTTTGTTTGAACGCGCTAATCTCAGAAAATACTGGTCCGATTTGAAAAAATCTTTCGCGTTCGATAGCCCATTAATCCAGGAAGGCTTTAGGCTATAGAACATCACGCAGTGACCAATAGGAGAGGAGCATAACTAACTCCACGCGAACGAAGTCGCTGGCAGCCGCTAGTAATCTATAAAGCTGAAGAGTTTGTTTGTTTGTTTGTTTGAACGCGCTAATCTCAGGAAATGCTAGTCCGATTTAAAAAATTCTTTTTGCATTGGATAGCCCATTAATTCAGGAAGGCTATAGGCTATATAAAATCACGCTGTGACCAATAGGAGCGGAGCATAACTAACTCCACGCGAATGAAGTCGCTGGCAGCCGCTAGTGATATGATAAAGATTTAATTTAGATTTATTTTTCCTTTTATTATGAAGGCGGTGTTGGCCGCTACTTGTAATTATTGACAAGTTGTAGGTCGTACCTACTGTACTTTGTGTGAAGTATTTCATCACCACTGATCTCAATCAAGTCAGCAGTGGAGGTACCTGTCAATCAATGCTCCAGACTGTCGTCCAACAGGGATAGATAGAGAGAGATCGTGCGGCGTGCGAAATCAACGTCTCGAATTCAGTCATATTGACCACGACCGTTCTACAAAAGAGCGAAACGAAGAAGAAGAAACTCGCGAACGGTTAATGTTGAGGTCTGTTTTCAGTCTTACCAGATTCAGCTAAATCCAGCATTACCACCATAATATTATTTATGATCAAATCAATCAAATATCAAATGCAGTAGAGCAGTAGGGGTACAAAATACTGATTCACATGATAGTGGGTAGCTACGCCAACATTTCGATGCCGCAACGAAACGGTGAAGGAAAACATCGAGAGCAAACCGACATGTCCTAAAGCCAAAAATTTCGAAGACATGAAATATACCAACCCGCAATTGGCCAGCATGATAGATTACGGCACAATCCCTCTAACCGAGAGGAGGATTGTGTCCCAATAGTGGATACATTATAGGCTAATTATGTATGTACGAATATGCAGATTTCGATGATATAGATTATTGTGAGGCTATTCTGTAGAACTAGGATGATGATGCAAGGGAAAATAGAGAACAGATTAAGCCACATATTACTAATAGATACAACAACACAACAGTGTGTGTAGTGAAAATTTTCTGCATTTTCTGACATCGATCCGTGAAGGTATTGCTAGGTGTCGATAACTGATTCTACTAATGGATGCAAAGCCGGGCTAAACTTAAAAAAAAAAAAACCCTAAAAAATAAATATTATTTCGCAAAAAGAGGTAACTTAATTCATGTGCGGTAAGCAACACTTCCGCGGGCGGCGGGGGGCAGGCCACGCGGCACGTGGTCGCATCGCTATTCGCTCATAATAATACCGGTGTTGTCACTTTTATAAAAATTACCATTTTTCGGGGAATTTGGATATAATTCGCGGGAAAAATAGATTATTTCAAAATTCGTTAGTATTGTTACTATGATGATTACGTAAAATTTTATATTATATTTCGTCAAGTGTTTACCTAACCTTTATTATCCTTATGGGTCGGACAGGGTTTTCTTTACATATTGTATATATCCTAAGCATGTCTAAAGCAGGTCAGTAACTTTAGACATATCTACTGGAAGATATAGCTTATAAACTTAACCACTTTTTGTCATGTAAAGATATGCTATACCTCCAAAAAGTTTATTGGCGAATGTCCATCTACTACATGAACACAACAGACCATTTAAAAACCCGATGAATCTCATTGTTAGACATGTTCAAAGCATTAATACACATCGATATACTGGGCTTGCAGCTCCACTTACCACGAAAAGAAATAAACTGAAACACAAATCAATTTATTTGCTATCCTTTAGGATTGTAACAATGATTGAACTGTCAAAATATATGTCAATGATGCCTTGCCTACTCACCTCAATACTCTTAATTGAAATCCCAGTTGTAACACTACAATGCTTGACAAATGTGGACCTATTATAAAAGTACATTAGGTAATTGATTACATTTCCTGTATGGCTAATAGTATATACCTATGTTGAATTGATGTAGCTATATATACCAGTGTTGAATTAAGTTTGTTTAATGAATACCCTATTGTTGTGTTGAAATAAATATATACGGACAAATCACATAGATTGAGCTAGTCCCAAAGTAAGTTCGAGACTTGTGTTATGGGATACTAACTCAACGATACTATATTTACTATATTTATTTTTTTAAATGTAGCGGATATGATGTTTATGTACTAGAAACTTAGTCGTCTATCTACATATGTATACGAACAATGAATACAGTACGTGGTTTTTGTCAATTTACTGCTATATGTAGGCGTGATAAATGTGAGAGATAAATATGTATACGTTTTTTTTTTGGCTCCTTAATCTAATGTTTAAGGCTAATGACTGCGTCTCTGCAAAATCTACCAATCAATCATGTACCTACACAGTCTTCCAACAGAAAGTTTGTTCAACCTTTAAAATGATTGACAGCATCTTTACTACTGTTCAGTGATCACATGGTGAACTAAACACCATTTAATGAATTAACTCATTCCTTTGATGACCTACTCATGCCAAAGAATAAATAACCAAGCCTTCTAACATCATAACAGAAAACACTTCTAATACAGATGCTGCTAATTTTACAACGTTCAAAGAGCTCATATGATTTGAACTTGGACCAAATTTGAGATAAAAGTGCGCATATTTAGGCCACGCGCCTTTTAATATAACATAACACAACTGTATACATTTCGGAAGTAGGTAGAACTGTAGGAGAACAATCAAATACACATACATTTCTTTATACTTTCGGACAAAGAAATGTACAGAGGCGGACTTAATCGGACAAATCCAATCAACCAATTTTCAATCTTCGTTCCAAAAACTGGCCTCAAAATCGCTTAGGAACAACATAGTACCATCAACTGGGCATACTTCCAGACTCTGAGCTATTACGGAGAATGCCTAGGTATATGAAAAACCCAAAACCCAGAGACGTGACTGTAGAAGCCAATAAGGCAGTCTTATTTCAATAAACGAGGAAACAGATATAGACAGCCGAATATAATTGAGTTACGAAATACCACATATATATTTATTGATAGTATTTTTGGATGATATAGGTAATCAGGATAAATGCCGTAAGAGGATAATATAATAGAATTCTTTTTTTATCATTATAAACGAGTGCTTGACCGCAATTCCGCCTGATGGTTAGCAGTGATGCAATCATTGATGGCAAGGCGCGTTAGTTAGCCAATTCAGAGTGAATAGGATGGGAGACGGCAGTTGAGCGAGGTGATGCTATGTTGCTGCGGAAGAATTTAGACTCCCGCGGTTCCACGCGCGCTCGTGATAGAAGAGACACCGGGGTGGTTTTAGTCAGTAAAAGTCTGACAGACCCCGTCGCCCACCCTAGGGCGGCGGACATCCTATGAGGATTTCAACCCCCAAAAAAAAGTGATGCTATGTTAAATCTAACAACACGACTAATTATGCTGCGGCCGAGGGAGATTGATCTGGAGAAAACAAACTCCCGTTACAAAACATTTGGCGCATCTTACCCGGCACACATACACATATAGGCCCGTCCTCCATACGACTTCACCAGACATCATGTCACCACGGAACACGACGAATCGCTTGTCGGCAAGACTGTCTGGTGGGTGGTAACGTCTGCCGGCAGCCGATGTCAATCGTGTTTTAAAAAGAACATAGATTAATCTGAACATTTTACACTGATGAATTCAGGTACTGAGTCAGTTAGATTAAAAAGCACAGAGAAGGCCGGTACATGAGCTTCCTTTTTCTACACTGGTCATCACAAAAATCGGCCCACCTATATTTTACACCAAAACTCATGATTTCATATTTTGAATGAACCAAATTGTATAATTATTGATTTTTTAACTAAATAACGTCAGTTTTTTACGAATTAGTCAATAAATTGTTTATCTTAATTGCAATTTTGTTTCAATTTTACAAAAAAAAAAAGGAAAACGCTATTTTAACCATATTTTTAGCTTCAAATTGAACACTCTGTAACTCTTTAGTCTTACATGTTATTGAAACAAAACCTTCACGTCAATATTTGATGTTTCCCTCTCTTGCTCTAATCACTGCCTGCATTTGCCGTTTCATTGACCTTATTAAAATGGTGATGCTTCCTTGAGGAATTCGGTCTCATTCTTCTCTAATGGCGGTTTCCAAAGCTTCCAAGGTTGTAGGGGCGAGTTCTCGAGCTCTAACCTTTTGTTTTAGTGTGTCCCATATGTGCTCTATAGGATTTAAATCCGGACTTCTTGCTGGAGACTCCATAACACGAATGCCAACCTCTTCCAAGTACTGTGTAACAATACGCGCTACGAGTGGCCGTACATGATCATGCATTAACTGGAAATTTTCTCCGATGTAACCTGCATATGGCAACACATGATCTTCTAGGATGTCCGTTATGTGACGTGGAGCAGTTAAAGAACCCCTATTGCGAAACACCAACTCACAATGCTGTCAAAGATATCCCGGCCCAAAACATAACAGAGCCTCCACCGTAACTGACGGTTTCTCTTATACAGCACTGAGCGTCACGTTCTCCTGACCTTCTCATGACATTACGGTGCCCATCAGAGCCGTATAAAGTCATTCTGCTCTCATCACAGAATTAAACTCAAGCCCACTGGTCTATAGTCCATTCAAGATGTTCCCTCGCAAATTGTAGTCTGGCTTGGCGATGAGCTGCAGTCAGCTGTGGTCCTGTTGCTGGCTTGTGAGGTCTTAAGTTCTGTTCACGAAGTCTTCTTCTCACCGTGCTGTCACTTATAGCCACACCCCGCACTTTACACAGCCGCCGCTGGAGATCTACACCAGAAAGGTGCCGATTTCTTAGAGCCGATGGCACAATAAAGCGGTCATCTCTTTGAGTGGTGACCCTTTGTCTTCCAGAACCTGTTCTCCTACGGTACTGTCCAGTCTCTTGAAACCTCTGGTGAACTCTCCGTACAGCAGATCGACTGAGATGTAGTCGACGAGCGACAACACGTTGACTGAAACCCGCTCGCAGCAAAGCCACAACTTGAACCGCTTCAGCTTCAGTAGTATCCATTATTTTAGGTTAATTTAATCCAAATTACAATGACAATCAATAAAGTAACAATCGTCAATAATAATAACAACAATTAAAATTCCTGGCTGCGAATTAAACAGAGCTAAAGTGAATACTGCCGTATTCATCAAACCGGCACTGGGCAGTGTTTATTTAAAAAAGTTTATTAAGTAGCCTCATATTCGTAAACATTTATCGGAATCAAATGTCAAAGATTTTATTCGACCCTAGACATAAACAAAAGATAGTTCTAAACGTTTATATTTGAAATTATAAAGAGCAATAGTGAAAAAACAGGGTGGGCCGATTTTTGTGATGACCAGTGTATTTAGGAGATTCACCTCAGTTACTGGAGTGTCCTTAGTGCCGTTCAGTGGCAACTCGGGTGACGTATAAAATTCCACTGATGCCATAAACGTGGCCACCAAAGAAGAAGACCAATGTGCTGAATGCGATCACACTTGTCGGAATTCAGTGACTGAACTATTTAGATGATTTGTGCCGTGCCAAGTGAAATAAGCCCTTCGTTCGTAATATCTTGTCTGGCCAGATACTTGTTATGTCTCCAGATACTTACTTTAATATTCATTGATACAATATTAATGTTGGCAGGAAAATTGTGCGGTGTTATTGTTGCATTTATTGCGTAGATATGAGGTTGATGGAAACAGAATTGATGGTAATTATTTTGTTTGAAACAAGCGATTGAGACTTTATACTGGTATTTAAAGCGTCCGTTAACAACAATGTGAATTGTTGTTATTTATTGTTGATTATAAATGATTCGTTTATTTATGACTATTGCAGCCATTACAGGTTACAATATGAAAAGTATAAGTTGTTCTATTTTCAATGTTGTGTTGTCCTTCTGAAAAAAATATAACAATATTTTTTATTAATTACAATACAATTATTTATTAGGCTTACACTTGGTTAAAATTACATGAAATAGCATGCAGTTAAAACAGCAGAAGAGCTTTCCATTTAGTTCGAATTAACAGTGAGTCCCAAACTAGGCACAGCCTGTATCCATGACCCCATACAATATTAACCATTTCTGTCCCATTGCCGTGAAAAGGCGCTTCTCGACTTCTTCCACATACCCTGATCTAGTTTTGTTGTGGCATACCTTTAAAAACAGTCGCATTTGTCCCTTAATGTAAATCCCGAGTCTGAACACATTTTGAACAATTCTAAATGCAATATAAGAGCAATTCTATAAATTTACAGATACTAATTTTAATGGACATCCTATCACCACTTTGGTTACAGTTAGAAACTGTAACAAGAGCTTGGACTATAAAATGATATGATAATTGCGTATTGTGTAACAATGGTACTGTTATATTCTAAATCCCGTAAGACACTGGCCAGTAGCCAGAACGGCTGCTTTAGGCTTACGTACAGTTGTAGACAAAATATGATATGAGCAGACTCATTAATAATTATAAATCCGAATCCACCTCTTCCATCCGTGCCGTCAATTATAAAAAAAATTGTATAGAAGAAATTATAACTAGGTAATGAAAATATTAATTTAATTTAAATAATTTCTTGGTTAAATGATAAAAGTCGTAATCAAAGGTACAATACGCTTCCTGCAGTTCGATCATCATCCCTCATCGATCCTCGATCATCGTACCTTAACCTATGCTGAAACTAGCGGTCCGCACTGGTTTCGCACGGGTGCAATGTTGATACTAAATCCTGTACAGAGAAACTGCATTAAAGACATAGCGACCAGCCGCTCCCGCTCCAGCCATTTCACACCGCCGCAAACGCTACGTCCCGCATTTTTTAAATCTGTAATATCTTCGAAAATTTTCATTTAAATCGTATACTGTAACGGCCCCTATAGATCTATATTAAATCAATAACCTAGTTATGCTATTTAATTGGATAAGGATTAATGATGTATTGGTTAAAATCGCTTCGAAAATTAGCCATTATTTGTCGTAAAAAGTAAATGACATAAAAAATGTTATTGTGGGATATCCATAAGAGATGACATACACCATCGCGGAGTTTTCTGTAGACCTTTCCAATGTGTAAAAAACTTTACATATCATTTTGATAAATCTCGTAGGGTTTTTCTCGTATTTCAGCCTGCGTTTGCAATGTAAGCGGAAAAAATTTACTTATTTACGACATCACTTTTGAAACTTCAAATATAACAGTATTGTTTACTAAATAAAAGTGCGTGATTTATGTAGTAAAAAGTGTATTCAGTAAATAAATTCATAAAGAACAATGAAGAACAGTGAAATATTGTAGCATAGTGGCCACATCATAACTATGCCTCAATCCTCCCTCGTAAGACGGCTCACGCGGCCGTCTTTTTCGACATGAATAATTCATTACATGACATTGGCTAAATGCACAAACCGTGCCAAGCCAAAAAAGAAAGAAAGAAGAATTTTTGAAGATTTTTATTTTACTTGAAATTGGCACAAAGTCATAACTAGACAAAACCACCCAAAAAAAAAGTATCGTGTTACTCAGTAACCGTTTAATGGAGGTCAGTTAAGCAGTTCCTCCTTGGAAAATGCTGGTATTGAGCTGCACCCAATAAGACTGGACACCGACCTTACCATAGTTGGCAAAGGACTAGGTCGATTATTTGTTGTTGGGACACTATAAAACATGCGTGTAATCCCTTTTACGGATACTCTGTTTTGGAACAACAACGCGACATTTAAGTCCGTAAGAAAAAAATTACTAACCCGCACTGGACCAGTGTGGTAGATTACGGCCCACTCCCTCTCGTTGAGAGGAGGTCTGTGTCTCAACAGTGGGAACATTATAGGCTGGTTATGATGTCGAAAATTAAGAATAACAACTGCAAAATTTATTATTTTTGATTTGATGCCTGTGACGTCTGAGATTTCATTTCTACCATACCCACTAATTTTGTTTTTCGCACTGGGCCTGCGTGTTAGATTTCGGCCCACCTCCTCTCACTGAGAGGAGGCCTGTGTCCCAATATTAAGAACATTTTCATCATTATCATCATCAACCCTTCATCGTCCCACTGCTGGGCACAGGTCTCATACAGAGAAGGATTGAGCATAATCACCACGCTTGCTCACTGCGGGTTGGCGATTTCAGACTTAAAGTACAGGTTTCCTCAAGATATGTTCCTTCACCTTCAGTCATTGGTGTCCAAGATATACTTAGAAAGTACATATAACTTTAGAAAAGTTAACATTAGGAACATTATAGGCTCATATTATGTTATGTTATATTAAGAATCAAACCAATCAAAAGTCATTTATTCAAATTAGGCTGAGAATCGTCACAATTTTAACTTTGTTGGTAAACAAATCATAGATTTATTATATCAGTCTAGTTTCTAAATCTAAGGACTAAAGATTATTCATTACGTAATAATATTATAATAACGAGAATATCAGTCTTATTCGAAAGCAGGAATCTAAACAAGACTGGCCACTTCGAAAGATTTATTGCTTCGGAATAGAGCCGACTCCTTGTACTGAAGTACGTCGATTTAAATCTAGAATGTTATCGAAAATCTTTTAACGTGTTTATGTCTTCCTACTGACAATTAGAAATATTAGTGATGTGCTTCCATGTCTACGATGTTACATAATTTTGATATCGCTTCTTGTTGATAAGCGCACGTAATACAAACAAATTACTCAATTGATTCATTTAAATATTTGAGTACATACCTACTAAGTATATGGGTTTACAACAAATAAGTTAGAAGTTCCTAAGACATAGAAAGATGGAAGAATATGAGAAGGCCAGAAGGGGAAAAAATATAATTTCGAGTATTTTTTTTACGCTGGTCGGTAATACCGACAACAAGCAATGTCTAAGCTAAGCTTTAAAATGCATAGCTTGAATAAACAGAAAAAAGATATTATGAAAATATTAATGTGTAATAAAAATTTGGGAAATTTATTACGGCTGGCTTATTTCTTTTTTTTTTTTAAGTCATTTAAGACACAAGGAGGACTACAACAATTGTGTCATATTGACCCGTAACTTAATATGTAGTAAACAATTGTAATGTTACGTATTCATTATCATTATAACATTCACATATATGTACACATTCTTGGCATATTTATAGACATACCGTATTCATGAGTCCCACTTGAAGCATTTAATACACGAACAGACGTTAATGATTGTTAAATAACATCTAAAAACAATGTTATTCATTATCTATGATAAATCGGTAACTATTACCGTATGTGAGCCCTGTCAAGTGGCATGCTGGATGTGCCTCGACTGAATAGGTGATAAAATTATTAATTATAATTATTAAAAGCTAAGTGTGAGACTTGATTAATGACTGTACGATAAAGCAAGTTAACTTGTCAGCTGCGCACGAGTTGAACGGTGGCGTTCGCGAGCGGAGCAAGCAGCTATTAACAGAATAATATTTTTAGTTCCAACTAAAATCCAACATGACGGTGTAAACAGTTTTCTACTTATTTTTTTTTTAATTTTCTCTTCTTACTTCCCATTGGTTGCTGTAAAGTTATTTCTGCACTTTTTGTAACTTTTATTTAGATATGTCATAATTTTGTTTTTGCATGCTTTATGTAGGTATCTATCGCATCATATTGTACACTATGTTTGTATCTTACTTGTATTGTTGTTAAGTTATTGTGTAACAATTGTAGATAGGCCAATAAATAAAATAAAATAAAAATATATTGAGTTCCGTGGAAGATAGAATATTAAAAAAAATGACGGCGGAATCAAATTCAAATCTCGTAATAAAAGCTTTTATGCCGTTATTGCAAGGCTAATAAGTAATTTATTGGCCGTGCTGATTAAAATTACATTAATATTAATTAAGAAGCTATTTCGCCCACACAATACATATGTTAGGTTATGTCAAGTGGTTTGAACTAACAGTGGTACGAGGTAAACTGGTTACCTTTGTTACAAACTCGTCCAAAGTTATTCCGACAACTTTAAGGAGGAGATAATGGCGTTAATTAAGTAAACTCCAGGGCTGTTTAATACTTACTACAAAGTTTTTTGTATGAAAGAAACTTCTGATAACTTTCTATGCTTTTCTTTCTCTATTGACAATTGTAATGAAGTCGTTTTGTAAATACGTCTAGTACAGTATAAAAATGCGTGGTCATTCATAAGGGACATTACCTATTACGTAAAACACTTTCAATGAAAGTCTCATTATTTTTGAAGAATATTGATTGCATCTACATTGCTTCATGTGTTCGAAATGCAGTCAGAATTTTCAAACTGAAAGCAATTGCTAGTGTTAAAACAGTTGATTATTTTTATGCTATGACGATGGTCCCATGGAGACAATGATTCAGTTTAAAGGTCTATCGCACAGGACTACACATTTCTGATGCAGATTAGATATACAATATGTAATGAAAACCCTGTCCAATCCGTGAAGGTATTGTTAGATATCGATAACTGATTCTACTAATGCCTATAAAGCCGGGATAAAGTAAAAAAAAATCCCCCTAAAAAAATTATATTATTTCACAAAAGGATGTAAATTAATACATGTGCGGTAGACAATACATGCGCGGGGCATGGCAGGGCACGTAGCATGCGGTCGCATAATAATATCGTCAAAAACGGTGTTGTCACTTTTTCACGGAAAAATAAAAGATTATTTCAAAATTCATTAATATTGTTACTATGATGATTATCTAATTTAATTTGGTCATGTGTTTACCTAACCTTTATTATCCTTATGGGCATCACTTAAAAGTATTAATTTTAGACGTACATATCAGTAATAATAGATTAGTAGCCAAGGGCTGTAAGGCATCAAATCAAAAAGCAGCCCGAGATATTTATAGGCGCCTATAGTTCGAGGGTGCAATTGATGCTTACACCCGAGCTAACTACTCTGCGTTATATCTCGATTGTAAGGTGAGTAGAAAAAAAAAAAACGGCATTACAAGAATAAAACATTTTAGAATTTTCGGGCAAAATATTGTTAATTGCTGCATCAGCTTCCATTTTCATAGAATCGGGAGTGTAGCTTAGGTATATCTTCGTCACTTGCAGGACTCATATTTTTTCCTTATTAGCAAAAGTTTTCTATTCACGCCTTCTTATATCTTTTTTTTTTTATTATTTTTTTAAGAACTAAATTGTACTTCGCCGTTCGATATTTAAAATTGATGACTATTATACTCATACGAAGAAAACGCTGAATTGCGAAGCGACCTCTCTTGTCATTGGGCTGAATGCATGATGTCTATTACCAGTATGATGATTACATTAGATGTACGCGAACTTTTTGAAAGAAAGTATTTTTTTTTTTAATAACTTACCGCCCGGGGGCTTTTCTAGCTACATTATTACCCTAGGGCAGACAGCCTCAGTGGCGTAGCGGTAGCGAACGTGGCCGCTGCGCAAGGAGGCGCGTGTTCGATCCCCGCGGAGTGCAAATATTTGTATGCATGAATATGAATATTTGCACTGGTCTGGTCGTGCCTCGGAAAGCACGTTAAGCCGTTGGTCCCGGTTGCCATACGAACATCTAATGGCAGTCGTTACGGGTTGTTGGAGCCCTCAAAAGTCCAACAATTGGTCTAATTGCAATGCTCCGATATCGCCTTCGGGTTGTGGAGGTCAGACGGCAGTCGCTTCACGGAAAATATCGGAGTTTAGCCAAAATCAGCAGTTAGACCGGTAAAGCGGACCCCAGACTCCAAAGCTGAAAAGCTTCGGATGCGACTGGGATTAACGCTTGAGATGATGATGATTATTACCCTAGGGCGCTAATTGGTCACTTACAAGCCCCATTTGGGGATAATAATGACCTACTTACTGAATATGAGAGATGTAAAGTATATAAAACAAAAACAATGCAATAACCACAACATTTTAAATTTATATAACTAATGTAATTTTTTAATATTATACCTAGTGTACATATTAAATAACATTCTATTCTATAATATAGATTCTAATGTGCAACATTACAATCTAAAAATCTAAGGTTTCTTTAACCACGTGTATTGCACTTGACAATCTATATTAGGTTTAGAATACAATAAGACGCAAGTATTCTTTAAAATGTACAGTAGGTTTAAATTACAGGACATAAATATGACTCTTTTACAAAAGGTTACACAATGGGTGGTCTTATCGCTAAGACACGAACAGAATACGAAATGTACATTGATAAAATACTATATAAAATTGCAGTAGAATACGTGATACTGCCTAAGTGTCGTCTAAGTTACACAGACAAAACCGCGTTGATCAGTTGTTTAGGCTTTTAAAAATGACATTAATATAATTATGGGCTTTGACATAACTTTGACACTAGGCACACTTTAAAAAAAAAATATAGTTAGCCCCCAATTAATTAACACTATTTATTGAATTTCTGGTTGTGATTGCACGAATATTATTTACTAGCGGCCGCCAGGGACTTCGTTCGCGTGGTTTGATTATGCTCCGCTCCTATTAGTCAAGCGTGATATTATATAGCCTAAAGCCTTCCTGGGTTATGGGCTATCAAACGCAAAAAGAATTTTTCAAATCTGACCAGTAGTTCCTGAGATTAGCGCGTTCAAACAAACAAACAAACTCTTCAGCTTTATATATTAGTATAGATTTGTCAAATTGAAACGCACTGACACCGCAAGTGTGTGACACTGACTATGATATTTTTAGCAAGGGATCAGAATTATAGCTACTACGGAAAAATATCACTCGAGTCGAAGCCAAATAAAAAGATGACCATTTGGCTCTGAGAATTCATATCAAAAAGTCCTAACTGACCTATAGGTACAATATGTAAAGAAAACCCTGTCCGATCCGTGAACGTTTTGTTAGGTATCGATAACTGATTCTACTAATGCCCACAAAACCGGGCTAAAATCCCCTAAAAAAATAAATATTATTTTGCAAAAAGAATCAACTGCGGTAGGCAATGCAAGCGCGGGCGACGGGGGACAGGGCACGCGGCACGTGGTCGCATCGCTTATAATAATACCGTGAAAATGGTGTTATCACTATTTTAAAAATTATCACATTTCGGGTAAATTGGAATTAATTCGTGGAAAAAAAAAGATTATTTCCAAATTCTTTAGTATTGTTACTATGATGATTACGTAATATTTTATATTCTATTTGGTCATATATTTATTGGTTGGACAAGGTTTTCTTTACATATTGTATGTGTATAGAGTGGGGCACTGGAATGTAGCTTTTTTGGGTTTAGAAGACAAACGCCATTGAAGTCAGGTATAATACCACGGGTTGTTCGAGATATCGTGGTCCCCGGCGCATTGGCAAGCGAAGAAATACGGGTGGGTTTTAGTCAGTAAAAGTCTGACACACCCTTCCGCTCCGCCCAGAGCGGAAGTGGTCATTTGATGATTTCCCATACAGAACAAAAAAGGGTTGCGTGTGGATAAAATTTTACTTTGAAAAACTATGGAGACTACAGATATTTATTTTTTCAAATGTTGGTCAAGTGAAATGATAGCATTGGTCAATTAATTCTTGCAGCTTATTAAGAGAATAGGGTCAATTTGTACCGTCATACGATTTCTAATACGGTGACATTTTGTTGTTACCATAATAAAACGTGTTATGCAAGTTACATGATAACTTTAAAGAGAATAAATCATTAATTAATAAGATGTGTACGATACTAAATTCTGTTGATTTACTGCAGATATAAATGTTTTATTGACGTTAAAAATTTGGTAATTAAAATGATTAAATAGCAGGTGTCAGGCCTTATATGTCGATTCGGAACAAATTGTTTCGATAGTTAGCATTACAAGCAAAAATAACAAGAAAAAACTATAATTTATTGCCTTATAAATTTGTTCGGCGCAAAATTCTCGGCCACTGTTTGCAGTTACCTCTTGTCGTAGTAACGCGGGTATGCGCGAGCCTTTGCGGCGACTTACTAATAATTACAATGATAAATTCCATCATATCGATATGTTTGCTCTTTGTGCTGGTAGTTTCAAAAATACTGTATTAAAGATGCTTAGTCAATAATAATAATTTTTGTTGCATCATTTATACATTTAAGTTTTTGCTGTTACTAAAATTTGACTTTATATTACTTACTTGTAGGTTTAAATTTGAATAGCACGGTTTGTAAATATTATTATTTTTTGTGTATTCTGTGGAAAATGTTGTTGGTTACACATTTGCTGATATATTTTTGTATTACTCTCTATTGAATATAATGTGTCACTGTTTGTTTTCGCAAATAAATATAAATAAAAATAAAATAAAATGCAGCAATGCTAGGTACTGTTTACTGACGCAGCCATGAGGTCCCGATAGTGATCAGAACTCTTTACAGTTTACTTTGCATGACCGTATTGCACATGCATCTCTATTGTTATTTTTATACAATATATTTTTGAGTTTAGTTATAAGTAAAACATTTTCTGTAAGCCCGATTCGCAGTGTATCGCGGCCCTCGGTGCTCAATTTATGTCATATAAAAGTTTTTACTGCTTGTCTCTGGGAACTGACAGTAATCCCTCTTACTTTCGTACCTATCTAAGTGTACAAATGCGGTGCCCGGCCTATCTCTTCAACCAGCGTCTCCTAATCTACCAAAACTGCAGTTGGCTCTTTTTCTAACAACATACCTATAAGTTTTTCTCCCAGATCTCGTATCTACGAACACGAGACTTCAAAACCTAGCTTACTTATCAACAAGTAAATTTTAAATAACATTAGCTGAAAGTACTAACATACTTTCCTTGCGAACCCAGTAGCCTATCCTCCAAAATATTTGCTTCATAGCGTGTACATGCATTTGGTCCAGGAATCGGATCGGTTTGGTACCATTCGTAGCATCCATCAGTTCCTGTAACGTGACTACTGTGTACTTTCAAACAATAGTACATGCAGGACACAGTATATTATGTCTTCTTTCGTTCCTAGAATAGCACCATACTTAGTACAGAGTGATCGTAAATCTCCGCCTGAATAGGGTTTTCTCGCTTCGGCCAATCTGGGTCCGGAGTCTGTTAAAAAACTTTAGATTTGCCAAGTCAGCTCGTGTCCATACTTTGGCATGATAGCAATCAAAACGTCATATTGGAACACGGAAGAAGAAATCTATGCGTAACTAACGGCTTCTATCAATAAAGTATCCTTCAATAGTATCAGCTCGTGCCTCATAATAGCCGTAATATTATGCTGTTGCGATACGATGCGATAACCTTTAGACTCGAAATGAGACTACTCGAACCGATTCGTTACGGTAACATTCTGCTCGTGTTATTTTATAACAGGCTGCTGCCACAAAAAATTAGGGGCTGTCTCCATGTACATTGTATGATTATTTTAGTGAATAGGGTTGTATTGATTTCTGTGGTGTGTCATTATGCAGACGTAGCCCAATTTTGTCTGCAATCAAAATTTGAAACACTGAAAATTTATAAAATGTTTGCGATTTGATCTTATTCCTTAAAATCTTAATTACTTATGTAATTAATTACCTTCTCTCGAAAGTGAATCATCAAGCAGGATTTAAGGTGCGTATTACAGAACGTCACTCAAAACTCAAGCTCTACTTAAGTCTCGTTTCAAGCCATTTGATTGGTTGAAACTAGTTTTAAGTAACGCTTAAACAGAGATCAATGCTTGAGTTTCCTTCTGGAATACGGACCTAAGACTCTAGTCTAGAAATTATAGCTTAATTAACACGAATTTTATGGTAGATTTAAGCTTTATAGTCGATTTTACAAACTAATGAAACTCCGGTTCTTAGTTTTATACATATTTAGGAGGACAAAACGAAAAAATATTACTGTATGATTCCCAAGACAATTAAACAAATTCAAACACGGCTTTTCTTACGTAAGACAAAAAGCATTGTCTGACACATGCTGCCATTATTGTCATACACATGCAAATTCTGTAGTCAACTATTTGCGCAGACACGTCTGAAGAATCCTTAGCCTATAACCACAAATCAAAGCGTATTGCGCCAGCGACAGCGGAGAAAACAGATGAAAGGGAAGATGCTGACGATGATGACAACAATGTTGGCTCTTAAGCTACTGTTTCCAAGAGGCCTCAGTACGATTGCTTTATAGCACGGCGTATAAACCACACAGCAGAGGAAGTGCTTCCGTCATCCAGCTTCGTTGTTGATCCATATAACACTAACGTATGTACCTACACAAGGCTTTCGAAGTGCGCCGTCAATAGTGCGTACGTCCATAGTGATCCGGGCAGCTGATGATGACCGTGTTTGCATACGGCGAATTAATCGTAATTTTTCATGGAAGAAAAACGGCGGTACCTACACAAAGGGGCTGGAGTCTAAGAGTATGCCACGAGCCCGCCTGATGGTAAAGCGCACTAGTTTATTAAAAGCCTATTCACTCTAGCCTTGAAGACACTCAAATTGTAGTCCGACGGAAATACTACCGCTGGCAAATTGTTCCAGTCCCTCGATGTACGCGGTACAAAAGAGGAGGAAACGCTTCGTCCGGATCGTAGTGGTGTTAACAACGTAAGGGTGGAAACTCGCCGTACGACGGGTCGTTCGATGGTGGAACGGAGATGGGGGATTTCAATTTTGAAATTTGAAATTCAATCATGCAATTCTCTCGCACACTCACCAAAATGTATCCTATAGAAACATAATAAAGAAGTTTAATGGAATATCAAAGAATTATGCCACGCTAAGGCTTCATACACGGAGTCAAATCAAATCAAATGTCATTTATTCAAATTAGGCTGCGAAACAGCACTTTTTGAACGACACTTCCTAGTACTTTTAAGTCAGTGCAGTCAATGGGCAGAATCAAGTGTAATGCGCGCGTTTTGTTGATGCAAGTCGCATTCGATTGTAATCGCAAGTCATCTCACTGACTCCGTGTACGAAGCCTTAACGTGGCATAATTCTTTGATATGACATTAAAGTCTCGCCGGGTACATATAAATTCAGCTGTAACAATAAAAGTTGGCGGTACTGTATACAAGGTGTGTTTCGCGAATATTTTGTGTATCACAATGGGTGGTCTATTTCGTCATAGATAACTATAGAACGAACAGCCTGCCTTTAAGATAAGATAAATAGAGCTGTATTTAAAATCGTGGCGATGGAAATAGATCTACAAATGTTAATGTCTGTTTAAGTTTAAATGTTGTTGTTTACTTTGGTAATGAGAATACTTTTAGTACCTATAGGTATCCTTCACAAAGGAGATGTTTCATTTTGGGCCACCACTATGTACGGTATATAGATAAAAAAGAAAAAAATAAAAGATTGCCATAAAAATACTACTAAATTAATTTGAATAAAAATACAAGTATATATAATTAATTAATTGAAACGTTTTTAGTGAGATAACTCTTTATTAAGGTAGCCATGACAGTGGTTATGACGTTTGATTCACGACTTTGACAGTTCTATTTTCCCGTTGTGTTCATGGCGAGTGTTGATTTCAGTTGATTGTGTATCGAAACTTTTACTGATTGTTTTTGTTTTTGTGGCATATGTTCGGAATTAATGTTTTGAGTTAGTTTTGCAGTCATCTAGTAGATAATATAGATACGATAGCCTTAGATACATGACACGACAATCAAATGTCACTGTCAAAATCTTATTTCGCTTATTGCTTACCACCATGTTTATCAGTATTTGTGTTGCACTCCTTGGCCGAGTTAAATTGAATTTGTATAAGAACTAAGCTAAAGTATATAAAATTAACATAAAAAACCGTTAACTATAATGTATACTAATATTTACATTAAGTGTACATAGTGCTGGCCCAGGCTCCATACATTTCTGAAACATCTCCTTTAACTTGAACTTAGGAAGAGGTTGCATTATAGTGTGTTCCAATTGTAACCAACTTAGGTAATGTCAAGGTGGGTAAAAGCAATTGTCATTTTGCTTAATCACTTCTCTCATTTGGATACTCATTTAACTACCTACCTGATATTTTTATAATGGACACGATCTCTAAAAATGAAGTAATAACAGATAGCCAAAATGGAGCAAAACGCTCCTCAAATTAGCAGAATAGGTTTCGCTAATGGATTTTTGACGATAAACCTTATCAGTGGCGCCAAACATAAACATAACTTATGTACGGCGTTATCGTCACATACACAATATTTCCCGCGCCTCAACGCTGGAGAGCTAAACGTACATAGCACTTTCCATCATTCCCATGAACATGATCATAATACGTCTTGTGAGGCCAAGTGAAACTCAATAACTAAAATTTGCATGGCAATAAGGAAGTTCGGGGTGAATCTGATCTGTATTATATTGTATCAAATGTTGGTGCTTGAAATAAATTAGTAGACGGGCCCAATGAGGCGTGCGAATATGGTTTTCTCGATTGGTTTTATTGCCTACGCGCTGTTGGTTGCCAAGGCGGGCAAATTAGATTTAACTAATGTGATGGAGATCAAACGAGACAAGATGTTGTGTTTCTCTTGTTTGTTGAATGAGACTGGTCTTGTTGATTAGATGCGTCTTAATTTCAGTAAATTATTGTTTGTTGTGAGTTTTGCTCACTTAATGTAAATAGGTCTTATCCACGGAATAGTTACTTCTTCTGTTCTGTGGTCTTATCGGAGTATAAAAACTGCATAATACAGTTATAATTTTTGCGTAAGGTCAATCTATTAATTTTTTGCTATTGACCCTTAACTTGAAAGTCAAAACCTAAGAATTTTGACTGTCAAGAAACAAATTAATATAATAGTTATTTTCGTTGTTTCTTGTTACTCTTGTATCAGTACTTACTTATTTTCAAAATGTGTCTAATATGTAATCAAATTACGTACAATGAGAATTTGTTTCAAGCGTTGGTTTATTATTGTTAATTATATTTTATTATTTCCAAATAAGACTTACATTTGAAAAGAATCATTGGAAACGAACTTAGATAACATTATTTTACAACAAAAGTTTAAAGTTAGTATTATGTAGGTACAAGTCTACAAAGTAGGAATGGAAATAATTAGAAGGCATCAAAAATTCATCCTAATAGCTGTTAATAGGAAATGTGCCCAAAAGGCTGGCAGCATTGCCACGTTGTATGGCGTTGTATGGAATCATTGTAGGTATTTCTTTTTCATCGTATTTTTGTCTTGTATCAATACTCAATTTGTATTTCTGTGCCGAGTATGTGGACACAATAAGCGGGCCCAAATTTTTTTTAAGAGCTGGTGAAACATTGCGTAATAGTTTATTAATTATGCCAAGCCGCTAACTACCTCTTATATTTCCAAGAGATGGTGCTATGGCTATGACACGTTATGCGTAGATCCTCAGATAACCTGTCGTCATCTCAGAATAAGGCAGGCAAATACTATTACCATCTGATAACCGGTTGCAGCACAAAACTAGCAAAATTGTTTACGGTAATGTTAAAAGAACCTGAGTAGCTACCATGATTTTTCATTACGAGACTCGATCGTCGATATCCACCGCGTTTGACTCATCGATTGGCCCGCTTCAAGGTTGTAATTGTTAGGACTCTCAACCAATGAGAGCTCCAAACGCGGTCGATATCGACGATCGAGTCTCGTGATGAAAACCCATGGTAGCCACACTGGTCCTTTTCATCAACTTTGTTTCACATATTTTTATCTATAATTTGCAGGAAACTACTGTATAAAGATGAAACGTTCTGAGTTTTCGTTGACAACTGTTTATATTAATTTTGTGTCAAAATATCGCACCCGCACTTTTATAATTATGTTTTAAACTAAGTCAGTAATAAAATTAAGTTGTAGATCATATAAAATTTAAATTATTGGAAGTTTTCTTCAACGTTTAGCATAATTAGCCGTTAATCAGTTGTGAATATATAAATATATTTTCTGTGATATATTTAATTAAAAAGTTGTCAGTAGAGAATTTGTAAATTAGATTTATGTAAATTTTATTAATAACAAATGGCTTCATTATTTATAAATATCTCTCCTGCGAGTTTAAGAGCTTTTGACTTTATTATTAAATAAAGTAAATAACTTATAAACTTTTAAGAATTTGCAATTCTTAACTTTTTATTTGCGAATGTACAAGTATCCCCTGGGCCCCAGATTTATGGTATTGGTGGGATTTTAGGCGGTAGAAGTCCGGGATAACCCTTCGTTGTTCCCAGGGGTATATCCATGAGGATTACTTCACGATAAAAAATATTTCTTTAGTTACAGGGAAGAAATTATAAACTAGTGCTTGACTGCAATTCCGCCTGATGGAATCATTGATGGTAAAGCGCGCAAGTTTATTAAGCCTTATTCACTTAAAAATCTAAGTGAGTAGGAAGGAAGGCGGCAGTTGAGCGAGGTGATGCAATGTTAAATCCAACAACACGATCAACGATGCTACGCCAGAGGGAGATTGATCTGGAGACCCTCCACGATCAAACTCCCGACACAATAACATTTGGCGCATCGTAACCGGCACACACCGCAATACAACTGCTCAGAACCGTCCTCCGTACGGCTTCACCAGACATCATGCAGTAACACGACAGACGTAGTTCATAGAGGGTAGAAAGTAAATGATTCCTAACGAAGGTGCAGTTTGAGGCCCAAGGCCTAACTGATAGCTATAATATACAAGATTTGGGAATCACGCTTTCTTCCTAGTTATACATATAATGCTGGTACAGCTTCGAGGATAATAAAGGTCAATACATTACAAACGGCTTAATTAATTATATCTTTACTAAGAGTTTAAGAGCATAATTTGACTTGACTCTTCTTCTTCTTAGCCTATAGAAGTCCACTGCTGGACAAAGGCCTCCCCCAAGGCTTTCATTCCATTGGGGGGCATTGCCATAATCCCCATGCTTGGCAAGCGGGTTGGGGATCGCAGTAATTTGTTATGCCACAGGAGAAGTGCTGCTGCCCGCTTCCCTGGTGAGAGTTCCCTTAGTCGCCTCTTACGAAACCCACGGGAGGATATAGGTAAGTTCTTAATTGGTAAGATTGTCTAGTTACAGGCAATTTATTAATTAAGTACAGGGAAGTAACACCTTATCTATGCATTATAAAGCCTTTTTTTGTCTGTCTGTGTGACCATGTTGTTCTACTAAACTACGCAACGGATTTGAATACAATTTCTCCATCAGTTGCAGAATTTATTTCGGAAGAATTTATTTATGTACATGTATTGTGTTGTATCGTAAATTGTTGTTTAACTTATGAATAACAAAGAAATGTCGATGTATTGTAAATTCTTAAAAACTGTGGGAAGCATTGGACAATTGCTAGTTATTTTTATAAAGTCGATAAAAGGGAATATTTGTGTGTTTATAGATAAATATTTGGGTAAATCTCTACTCTATGAACTTTCGCTTAATTAAATATTAGTCATGGTAATAGATTATAAGAGTTATAGCAAATAAAAACTGTTGACGTAAAGTTTTTCGTATCATTCCTATAGCTAAGAGACAATAGACAATAGTTTGACAATAGTTTTGTGCAATCATATTATTTTCTATAGGCATATGCTAATGTTATTAATATATACTTGACTCGTACAAATTAGAATTTCACTGCGATTTTATGGGTAGCGTTTTATAACTTTATAGATTATCTATACCTATTAAAATTTAACGAATACTTTATTTGAATATTAAATCAACACGAAATTCTATTTATTTTTATTCTACGATTTAATTTTATACCTACTAGAAAAGAGAGCTCTCTTTAAAGAGAGACCATGGTTGAGCGAACGAGTGTTGCACTGCAGGCAGTCTCCGAATGGGGCAATGCCAATCTTGTAGCATTCAATGCCGCCAAAACACAGGCGTGTCTTTTCACCGCAAAAAGGAGCCCGTTCACCTTGGCCCCTACTTTTCGGAATGTGTCCTTGGAGTGTTCCGACCGCCTTCAGCTTTTGGGAGTTGAGATTTCCTCGAACCTTAACTTTGGGCGGTTCATTGAGTCCAAGGCCAAGGTGGCTGCCAGGAAACTTGGCGTTATCGCAAAGGTCCGGCAGTACTTCACACCTGGGCAGCTTCTAATGTTATACAAAGCACAGGTCCGTTCGTGTGTGGAGTACTGCAGCCACATTTGGGCTGGTGCTGCCAAGTGTCACCTGGCCACTTTGGATTCAGTGGAGAGACGTGCAAAGAGGCTGATTGGTGACCCTGATCTAACTGGAGTTGGTCTCCAAAGCCTAGAGCACAGGCGTAGAGTAGCCAGCCTTTCGGTGTTCTATAGGATGCATTTCGGGGAGTGTGCGAGGGAATTGCATGATTTAATTCCCCCATCTCCGTTCCACCAGCGGACGACCCGTCGTACGGCTGGTTTCCACCCTTACGTTGTTAACACCACTACGATCCGGACGAAGCGCTTCGCCTCCTCCTTTATACCGCGTACATCGAGGGACTGGAACAATTTGCCCGCGGCGGTGTTTCCGTCGGACTACAATTTGAGTGTCTTCAAGGCTAGAGTGAATAGGCTCTTAATAAACTAGTGCGCTTTACCATCAACGATTGCGTCACTGCTTACCATCAGGCGGGATTGCGGTCAACCGCTGGTTTATAATATTAAAAAAAAAAAAAAAATATATGTACATATAGTTCTTTTAAAAATAACTTAGTAAATGTTTAGTTGATTATTTTAAATATTAGTGGATATTCTGGTGAGTCGTATTATAATATTAATGTAATCATTTAAAAGGTAAAATGTAAAATACCTAGTTGGCGCCAAAATTTGGAATATGGCAAATTAATCAACGCGGACATTGACATGTCAACTTGACATCGAGTTGCGCCCGCGATGGTTCAACGACTTTCACAGAACATGTCAACGCAATAAAAAAAGAACTTTATAAATATTTCCTCATCACCATATCTATTATTGTGTATGACTCAATATTTTCTCACAGAGATTTTTTGCTTGATTTGTTTAACACTTTTGTAAGACGTACATACATACCTACCTATTGGAATAACTTTTTATTGTAGTGCTGCGTATTTATTCACGGGGAGTGTTGTAGAGATGGGCCGTTAAGGATTTAAAGTCATTTTTAAAATAAAAACTTTTTGTAAGAAAAAAATATTTAAATCCCTTAAATATTTTTTTCTTACAAAAAGTGTTTAATTAGTTATAACAACATCATTTTTTGTTTATGCGAAAACCGAAACACGTGTCCAGTATCTTTAAGTAAAGAATCTATGTGCAAAACAAAAAGTTATAAGATTGTTATTCTACTTGGCTGTCCCAACAAAAATATGGACCACGCTCCGCTCGGGCGGCCGACCGGTGCGTTGACCTGTGGCGTCAGCAGCCTGTTGCTCGTACTATAATCTACCGTAAACTGCGTGGCGCGCTCTGTAACCACACTGGAACAATTTCTAAATGTATTTGGGAAAAAATATAACATGGTGTAAAAATTGCTGGAATCGATTCAGTTGCTTATTCTGAACAAACTACAATTCAGGTTTGCCACAAAGAAAAAATAACGTTGCAGGTATAATGTAATTCAGCAATTTCGTCTTGAATCACGTTTTTTTAGCTACATGTGATGTTAGCAACAGTTAGCAACACAAAACAAAGCAGCTTTGAACACAAACAATATAAAGAAAACCTATAAAACATATAACACTAAACAGTATATAAACGATATATACATATAAATGAATGCTAAATAAAATTTTATGTGCTCCTGCGCTGCTGCGCGGTTGTAACTCGCAATTAACTTTGTAAGCGTGCATTTATATGAAATTATAGCAAATTGAAAGCAACCTCAGTACAAGTTCGTTGTAAATAATACATACAACCATTGTTCGTATAGCAAAATAAAATAGCCGATGAACGAGGACATGAGGTGATTATAAATGCGAATTATTTTGCTATTAAAATCAATGGCTGGCAACTGGCTTATTATTTAAAAAGGTTCTTCTGTATTTATGTTATTGCCGAATGGATTACCGTCTGTAAGTTGTAGTTTACCTTATTTACGTGTAAACTGAAAGTTTTTTTTGTTATATCAGAAATCATTTACTCAAATTTGACTGAGAATCAGCACTTTTTTATTGTCAAAATTACATAAGACAGTTCCCCAAAACACCCGCTCTTCACCACATCCTAGTGCTTTTGCTGGAAAGTGGGGGAACAACCCTGAATGTATAAATTACTAGGCAGGTAAAGTAACTGACATTACAACACAGAAAATTAAACAGCTTCCTGACATAAAGAGCGTCCTGTCGCGGGTACAGTGAATGCTTATATACGAATCTCGGTACCCCCGGCCATAGGAACCTACCTAGATGTGAAACACCGATGTAAAGAAAACCCTGTCCGATCCGTGAAGGTATTGTTAGGTATCGAAAACTGATTGTACTAAAGCCTACAAAGCCGGACTAAACTTAAAAAAAATCCCCTAAAAAAAATATTATTTTGTAAAAACAGGTAAATTAATACATGTGCGGTAGGCAATACATCCGCGGGTGAAGAGGGGCAGGGCACGCGGCACGCGGTCCCATCGCTATTCGCTCATAATACTACCGTCTTAAAGGGTTATGTCACTTTTTTAAAAATGGAAAATTTTAGGGAAGTTGGTATAAATTCGCGGAAAAAAGATTATTTCAAACTAATTAGTATTGTTACTATGATAATTATGAAAAATTTCATATTATATTTGGTCATGTGTCTACCTAAACCTTTATTGTCCTTATAGGTCGGACAGGGTTTTCTTTACATATTGTATATGTATATAAATATGTTCTAGCGTTTTAATTAGGTTAGGTAATGCTGCCGATGAAGGATATATGTAAGTGGATTATTAATGCAAAATATTTTCAAATGAAATGAATGGCTAGCAACTTGGCTTTGAAAAAGTTACCTCAGTAAGTACTCACTCAAAAAAATCTCTTTATTTTATTTTTGTGCTGGCATAAAGTAAGGAGAACTTGAATTATTTTTTTAGAAAACACTTCAGCTAAGTTTTCTCGGGCCTATATACGTCAAATAGACAATGGCATTTTCAGTACAATAACAATATGTCAAATGTAAATATATAAATGCTAAAAAGATGATCCCAATTAATGAAATAGCAAACATTATTTTAAATATCTAAATGAAAATCCAACACAATTTTTATGGATAGAAGGCCTACAATTCAAAGAAACAAAATCAAGAAATGCAGGCCAGTACGCCTTAGAACTTGGAAACACGTTACTTTTCAGAAAATAGATTTAAAGGAACAGTACACACTTGCATAGTACAAGTAAAGTACCTTGTACACTTGATACTGTATATCTTGTAAACAAGCGTCAGTCACCACTGAACTCTTGGCACTTGAATGCAAGTACTCGCCACCAATAGCTCTCAGCTAGTGTGACAGGCGAGTAGCCGACGCCGTTTACTGTCGTTCTCATGACATTTATGTCCGTAAAGTGCGCACAATGTCATTAAAGTGTCGGGACACTTTGGGCATTTATTTGTGAAACAGGTAAGGGTCAACATAGAGATAGTTAGGTCATCCGGTATACCCCACGACTGACTCGGGAGGAGGCACGGCTCCCTGTCGTTCAAGGTGACACAGATACTGTCGGGGCACGGCTGCTTTAGCAAGTACCTGCGACGCATAGACAGAGAGCCGGACGCTCGGTGGCACCACTGCGTCCAATGCGGGGAGGACACGGCGCAGCACACTCGATCACAGAAACTCAATCGCCGATATTGAGCGCGTTTGACTTATCGATTGGCCCGCTTCAAGGTTGTAAGAACTCTCAACCAATGAGAGCGCCAAACGCGCTCGATATCGACGATCGAGTGTCGTAATGAAAACTCATACTGGGCATACTGTTGTGTTCCAAAAACTGACTATGCATCCACATAAATTAGGCAAATGTCAAACTCAAAGCATTTATTTCTTTATTTTATTTTTTATTTTTTTATTTCCTTTTATTTTTGATGTATATGTGTGTATTGTATTGTGTGTGTATGGTTAGATATAAGTATATCAAATGGTACAACCATTGCATTGGGTGAAGGTTACCTGTAATGATGTTTGTATATGTTAATAAATAAATAAATAAATAAATTTATTTACGAATTTTGTTAAGCAGTCAAAATAAAAAACATGCTGCTAGAAATATGTTACGCAATCACAACAAAGAAAAGGTTAAAAGATCACGGAGCCACCATTAACAATTCCTTTTTTACTTCAACTCCGTGGTTTGGCACAGTTTTTATGACGTGACTTTTTTACACATAAACCTTCCAGAAAATATTTTCAGAATATAATGTAGTATACAAGAACAATATGGTGACACAGACACGAAAAGCGAATTTAGTAAACATATACAGAGTGGTGCTGATAATACAACAACACGGACAATGCTGGTTCATTGGAATAATCCTAAAGCATAGATGAAAAAACTAGCATAAATGAAAATTTCTAACAATCTAAATCGTATAAAATTGGAAACGGAATAGAACATCCTTTAAAATATTGGTTCACTGATCTCCGATCGGCGACAGCGCTGTCCTGTATCGATTTCCTTTTTTGGCGCCATTATTATTAAAGTTTAGTAACGCTGGATGCGGCGGTCATCAACCTGTAAGCGCTTCCTTATCAATATACAAATCATGATGAAAATGTGAAAAATGAAAAATAATTTCATGTGACTAAACTAATTGATATATTTATATGATTTTTTATGCGTAGACTGAGAATGTGTTGAGGTACACGATATTTAATTTATTGTCGTATTGTCATCACCACTCTGTAGCAATAGCTTGTAACGTTATATTTTGTCTCAGAAGACCTGCTAATGGTGATAGACCAAATCCATCTCTTACCATCAGGTATGATATAAAAATAAATTTCAATGACAGTAGCGCCAACTGTCCAACATTTTCAAACATCGGTCGTCATCATCATTTCAGCCGAAAGACGTCCACTGCTGGACATATGCCTCCCTTAAGAATCTCCACGACGACCGGTCCTGCGCCTCCCGCATCCAGCGGTTTCCCGCGACCTTCACGAGGTCGTCGGTCCGCCTTGTAGGGGGCCTACCCACGCTGCGTCTTCAGGTGCGTGGTCGCCACTCGAGAACCCGTAGGCCCCATCCGTCAACGGTCCTGCGGGCAATGTGCCCAGCCTACAGCGTGTTGCAATTCGTAGAACCTAGGAACTGCAAGGACACTTTCTTACCGATGGGAAACCAAACTTTTCTTGCCCATAACGTCGATATTAATTATTAGAAGAGACGATTTAAGATAATTATTCTGAACAAACAACGGCTACAGAAAATATTACTAACAGGAAGATAATCGTAAACTTATATTAAGACGTGTGTTTATACTATTAAGGTCCGTTAGCACAGGAACCATTACTCACTGTGGAGTTAGTACCAATTTGTCAACATGTAATCATAATTCTGGTAATATTAATCACAATAATTCTTACAGTTAAAGAACGGCCACACAGTACGATGCGGCGACGGTCGGATGTCTTGTTTAGACTTTACAGACGTTACTTGGATTAATTAAACAATGGAATGTCTTTCCTGGAAGGACGAATGCGTCTTACTGTGAAATGTACGCATTTCTAGTCACGTTTTCAATGGATCTTAAATATTATGTAGGGCAGCATGTAGTCCGTTACATTAGAATATGAGGCATTAGAAAATATTATCACGTGTAACATGTCGGAAAAAGGTTTTTATTTTATATTTGTGAGTTTAATATCGATAGTTCACATGCTGTCACAATTTTTTTATTATCAATTTTATATCAACAGAATAATGAATTAAAAGTCAAATAACTCATTTCCAATCTTATCAATCAAAAATGCCTTTGCATGCCTACAAAAAAGGCATTTTTGAATTACAAAATACAAGAAATAATATTAATGCTAGTGACTCATTCCAGAAGGCAGAGAATATGTGGCAATTTACAAATCTTTATACATATACACGAATTATACAAATATACAGATAATCGATGCATCAGCAGTCACCATACGTAGCAGGTGAGCGTAGCAGGCTGTAGTAGATACATAAAAACACACGCACTCACGCGCAATCGTTCTCCGCCTCTTTAACAAAATAACAAGAAAAGGCATAGGGTAGAAAGAGAGGGAGATATTACTTCCTCTCCCCGTGCAGGCCGTCTACTCTCCCTCCGTCTTACGAATTTTCGATCAGGTCTAAACGCGAATTTAACATTTATTACCCATCCCGAAAAATGCACAACGTCGTTAAAAAAGTTTTCACTTCAAAAATTTGAATTCCGAACACCCAATTTAGCTTTTCAGCAACTGACACTGTAGCTGACAACTGTGTCATTTTGGCTAGCCTGAATGACAGTTCTAATAGCCATGCAGCAACGGCTAGTCGGTCACTAATAAATTGCCGTTAGTCCAAATACAATACACTTCTTACATAAAAGTTGTTACAACTGGTATTGATAATTATTTACAAAGATATGGTCTGTTTTTGAAACTTGAAACTGGCTGTGTTGGCTTTACTTTTATTTACATATTTATTGTCAAAGTCCAATATTTTTAGCATAGGTAGGTAAGAGAATTTCATATATATATATTTTTTAATTATATACTAGCTCTTGACCGCAATTCCGCCTGATGGTAAGCAGTGACGCAATTGTTGATGGTAAAGCGCGATTTCGATAATATTCCTCATTTAAGGTTCCATAGATGTTGTAGACGGCAGATTCGGCTTGATTACAGAGGTTAATTAAATTAGTGAAAATCGATACTCGCGATGTATACGTAAAGATGATCAAACGAAACTAGTGCGCTTTATCATCAACGATTGCGTCACTGCTTACCATCAGGCAGGATTGCGGAACGCTAGTTTATAATATATATATAAAAAAAAACAAAAAGAGATTTTCTTAATTCATACTTCCCAACAAGGTGGACCGATGACCTGGTGAAGCTCGCTGGAAGCCGATGGATGCGGGCAGCACAAGACCGGTCATCGTGGAAAGTTGTCCAGCAGTGGACCTCTTAGGCTGAAGAAGAGAAAAAGAATACTCGAAGTAACATCTATACAACTGAACAACAGAAAAAAACAAAAAAATAAACATTAAAACTAGTTTTATTTTAACGTTATTATCTTTCGATATTGATACTTACCTATCACGTCTGGGGATTTTCGCTGACTAATTCAATTTGAATTTGGGTATTGATTCTATATTCTAAATTTCTCCCTATTCTCGTAAAAGCCCTTATTTACCCGTTTCAGATAATGGTAACGATTCCCATGTTCATAACCTAAACGCAATTTCCGCTCAATCCATCTTTTTCTTTCTAATTTATTATGTAAAGGACAAAAGATAAATATTAGTTTAGTCGTCTCAAATTAGTCCTCGCCTGATGTAAATTGACGTATTTTTAGTAGCCATGTTTAAAATCGCGTTTAAGTTGTCTATGGAGTATATTAATTTGACAGAGCTAAACTAAATCTGAAAAGAAAACATGAACTGAACATTTTGTTTAAAAATTTGTAAATAAAGGAATAGGGGCCAATATCGAATAGCACATATTTTTCCACAACGATACTAAACATATGATACTTAGAATATATGACAATATTTCAAACTCATTGATATTAACGATGACCAATGTATTTCCAATGGGAATGATTGCCGATGAATTAGTTCGTACTAACAAATCTTCTTGTTACAATGAACGTTCAAACAAATCTATGTTGTAAATCTAACCGTTTTCTCTTGAAATGCGACTTTAATGGCCTTTAAAGATCGAATTGAATTAGTTAATGATTCTGTTTGGGACTAAGATTGTACCATTTGGACACAAATCGAGATTCTGACCTACATTTTGAGTTTAATCAATCAAAAAATTCTTTCTGTTGATCTAGTTGCTACTTTGATTTATAATTCCATGTCCTACAAATTATTATTAATTGCAGTGTTTTCACTAAATTCATTTTTAGAAGATATTATTTTCATCGTATTAATTTTCATTTTATTAATAGTTTTAATAATTAGCATCTGGTTCATAGAAAACAATTACAAGAGAGCTATAATTTTAAGATGCAATTAAATATTATAGCGTCCTCGTTCCCTAACCATTAAAACAACCAAACTGCTAATTTAAAACATAGCACAAGAAAAGCTTTGTTTTCCATCGGTAAGAAAATGTCCTTACATTTCCTACGTTCTACGTCCTATTTTCTCTTGCATAATTAACGTTACTGTTACTCTCGGGACCAGGATCCTACTCGTCACAATTATTTATACCTACATGAATATGCTTACAAGCGCCTACGTGCATCAAGATATTCCATTAATTTCCATCTCCAGTCTCCAAGTTAACGGTTACACATTACCCAAGAATACAAACAGCTGATAAACGGTATCCCATCTCCAATTCTGTTATCTTAGGACGTTCATCCGTGTTGCTGACGATATTGTATTAATATTCGAATATCTAATGACATACCCATTTGGACACAATTTTTCCATTACCAACGTTTTATAGCATATTCCAAACCGTATTTCAGACGTTCAACCTTTTTGCTGGCTAAACTATTCCAATATCCACCGCTACTAGCAACGTACTCGCTAAAAAAAAAGAATGTCATTGAGCTTCGAAATTCGAACGTTTAAAATTGAAACGAATTCGATTTCGTCCACACTCAAGCAGTAGATCCTGAAACGACAAAGAGACAGTGTCCCTTTGTTCAGTGTCGCAACGCGGCTGACGGGCGCGACGATTCGGATCATCGGTCTCAAATATGGGACGCGTGTCATTCATGGCACATCCTGATTGAGATTTTTGGCCCGAGGTATAATTAAAGCTGCGCTCCGTGTAATTTTTGGCCAACGATGCGAGTTATTCGAAGTATTGCGGTCCAGTAATTTGTGTTGCAAATTATAGCTGCAAGTCGGACGTGGAAAGGGAATCACAGAGCAGACTGGTAGATGATTTGATGTGGTTATTTCGTAATCACTTCTATCAGACTGCAGTCACAGAAAGCAACCGATTGTAGTTCTGCGAAAAGGTAAAAATGTAGTTTTATCAGCTTGATATGTTTGTTATTGGCAACTTTTACCAATACTTCTTACTGAGTGTGGTAAAAATAATTTCTCTTACTTATCGATATTTAGAACTTGACTTCACAATGAATTTATTCATTTTGAAAAGTTTATGTCGTGGTAGCAGATCTTGAATCAAGTGCTTTGCGTCGTAAGTGACTGTATTTAATGCTCTTATACAACCATATAATCATATTATAATATATTAAAAATTCTTTGAGTTCATCTTTACGTACATATACACAGTTTTTATGAGATATCATCAAATCAAACCTCTCCCGCTCTGGGCGGAGCGAAAAGGCGTGTCAAACTTTTACTGACTAAAACCCACCCAGGGCCAGGTTATCTCTTTCAAACAACCCGCAGCCATGGCAACGTATGTATGCATCAAAGTCACTTTTCAGGCCTGTTTCCGTGTCTGCGTTGTTCTTTTGAACTATGCAACGGAGTTTTGACGGGAAAGCTAAGATGAGTGTCACTCGCATTTTTATTGGACTTTTAAAATTATTTATAGTGTCGTTTACTAAATAAAAGCGCGTGATTTTTGTAGTAAAAAGTGCATTCAGTAAATAATTCATAAAGAACATTGAAATATCGCAGCATAGTGGCCACATCATGACTGCCTCAAATCTCCCTCATAGACGGTTCACGCAGCCGTCTTTTTCAACTGTCATTTGCGATATTCGCCATTATTGTGAAATCAAATTTTCAAAGAATTTCTATAATTTATTACATGTGTTATCGGCAAAATTGTGGTATCTATTCCACAGAGGCCATTGATCAAAAGTTGAGGTTGAATCTCACCTTGAAAAAGAAGAAGAAGAAAAACTATGCAACGGATTTAGATGCTATTTTCACCATAATTTAGATAATCTGTTCCGGAAGGTTTATGTGAATGAAATATTATTCATTCACATTCACATTCACACATGATATGTGATGTTCATTGATATTGAACATCACATATCATGTTTTCTCAAATCATAAAAATCGTATGAATCGTGTGGATCGAGGCCTTGTAATATGTCAATCAGCAGTCAGTTCTTACTGTCAACTACAATCTGACCTCAAGCCTAGAGTTTGGCAACTAGGATCTTAAAGACAGGTCAGTTCTAATATCGCATTTGCGGATTGTTAATTGTCATTAGCATGCCGTGTCGGGATGGTTGGTCCCATAATGAACATTCGGTCGCATTCCAACTTGAATACAAGTATTTACATAGTTCGGTAATTACAATAATTTGAATCAGAGTATCACGTTGTTTGGCTATTGTTTTATGTTATTCTTGTAATATTTTGAAGGTTTTGTGTTTTTTTTTTTTTTGTAGTCGGTAGATTTGCATTACCTAGCATGACCAGAAATTACCGACTGCATTCATTGAATTCCTGATGAAAATTCTTAATATATACAGGTATCTTCTCTTATTCATATATAGGTATCTAACACCTATCGTACCTAATTCCAAAGATAGACCTGCGTTTCACAGCTTATTAATAAAATGGCCTAAGCACTTATTAATAAATCAGCATTATTTTGAAAAAAGTTTTCTTTGGTAAACTAGGCGTTTTCATAAAAGATCACATCTATCATTCAATTCATCGACGCAATACGTCACTAAGGTCCGTATTCCAGAAGGAAACTCAAGCATTGATCTCTGTTTAAACATTACTTAAAACTAGTTTCAACCAGTCAAAAGGCTTCAAACGAGACCTAAGTAGAGCTTGAGTTTTGAGTGACGTTCTGTAATACGGACCTTAGACTTTATTTTATGAAATTTAGTTGGTGTGTTTTCCTATTGTCTTTTCACACCTTAAACTCAAACCGTGTTGCCATCATTATTATGACATTGCGGCGGTTATGTGGCGGCCACCGCTATTCTACAAAATCATAGCTTTAGATGAACGATCGCTTTGTATTTTAGAATTTTAATCTTATTTCAAAAGCAGTCTGTAATTTCAAAGAGGTCGAAACATACCTACTTGTGGAGGCATGAGGAACAGGGAGTAAAGTTCACTCATTCTCCGTAGAAAAGGGAGGATCCTCCGACCAGACTGGTGTTATGTCTCGCGGGCACTTGCCCAACTTTGGTTGAACTTGGGAAGTTGTATGTAACTATACTAATTGCACGGTAAACTCTGATTGCGAGATGTAGAATTCGTGTGGCGTCAATAAGACGCGTTGTTTATTTTTGTGGCGTTTTTAGGTACTGCTACATACTTGTAACGGAAACATATTGCACACGTAAGTCAATTGCCACTCAAATGGAACTCGAGTAGTAATCGGCTTCTTATCGAGAATCGGCAAGCGCGGCCATCGGCATAGACATAATTCCGTTAATTTCACGACCCATTTCATTTGCGGTATTTTTTCTGCGTTCATTTACCTGAACAAATAAACATCTACAGATATAATAACGGTAGGTCGGTACCTACCGTTAATTTTTCTGTACATATTTGTTTAGAGTGTGGACAATACGGTTATTGACTATTGTGCGTACTCTATTAAAAACATCACATTAGTGAAGGTTTTTAATCAAGTCACACAAACTAACAAAAAATCTCAGTGTTTAAAATGACAAAAAGTTATACATGGGTTAACGAAGTCTATCTATAGTAAGAATAAATCTGAATAGTTGGTTGGTTTGTTTGATCGCGCTAAATTCTGCCACTATCAATGAGATTTGTCAATCTTGAGGAAGGTTATAGAACATTACGAGGTAACCGTCACATCGTAATGCGTCTGCTCTCATTAACAGGCGATGCGATGCGACGAGAGGGGTCGAGGAACAAGACATTTTACTCCGATAAGTGGCAGATAGAAGCTAGTATACAATATGTAAAGAAAACCCTGTCCGATCCGTGAAGGAATTATTAGGTATCGTTAACCGATTCTAATAATACCTACAAAGCAGATCTAAACTTAAAAAAATAAACCTCCTAAAAAAATAAATATTATTTCGAAAAAGCGAGGTAAGTTAATACATGTGCAGTAGGCAACACGGTAGGCATACATGTGCGGGTGAAGGGGGCCGGGCACGCGGCACGTGGTCGCATCACTCATAATAATACTGTACAAAAAGGTGTTGTCACTTTAAAAAAAACACCAAATTTTGAGGAAGTTGGAATTAATTCGTGAAAAAAAAAATTTCAAAATTCATTAGTATTGTCATATGTACACCTAAACTTTATTATCCTTTTGGGTCGGACGGGGTTTTCTTTACATATTGTATATGTATGTATATTTAGTACCTAGTCCTAAAAAAAATCTCGTCTTTTTAATCAAAAATTTCTTTATCCATTGTTTTTCCAACAACACAAAATTATAAATAAGTAAAAGTGACGAAGAAACTTTACCTAGTCATCGATCTTAAATCTAAGCACAAACCCACTCAAAATCTGAAACAAAAGGCACGTGCCCATTCTATTCTGTGTGTAATCAGCTTAACTCTAAATCACAATGTAAAGACAGATTACAAGTGTAGACAAACGCAATGATTGATCGACAAGTCTGACAGTATAGTAGGTACTATATTGCACAATGTTCAAATGTGACGTGTATTTGGTAATTGACTAATTGCACAGTTTATTTGGTAAGCAACTTTGATGATTGACGATGTGTGAAACTCGTATTAATATGTGAAGGCAAAACGTTTAGTCCAATTTGCTTGCCATTATCGTGTCATTATTGGGCTACCAATGGTTATTAATAACCAAAAATGTAATCATTATTATATAATTTAACGAAATCCGATTACGGTTGTTCATTTTAAATTAAATAACTTACTTACCTAAGTGACGAGTATCGCAATACAATGACACTCCACTGCAATCGTCACCGAGACGTGAACGAGAAACCCGATCTTTTGGACTGAGCGTGACATCACGTTAACGGATGTGCGATGAACACGCACAATCACAATTACCTTATAATATTCCCACTTCTGGGGCAAAACTTTTTTCTTTGTGAAAAGGGCGGGCCATAATTCGCCACGTGACCTCAGTGCGATCTCGCGTATGTCTTCTATGTCTGTTTCCTCACTATGTTTAAATTAACCATTTGAAATGAAAGCCATTATCACTAGAAGACCACTATTCACAAATGATGGACATGCGATCATAGTGAATTTCGCTACTATGGCGCCTTCGTCTCACTTTTGTCCCGGTGACGGTTGCGGTGGACAAACGCCCATAGGGCACGATAGCAAGGAGGCGTCAAGGTACTCGGCTCTGAATATAAGTGTCAGTATATTCAAATAGAGAAACACGCAAATAAAATACAATAAAATAATCAGTACATAGTCGTGGTGGAATAGTGGTTAAAACATCTGTCTCTCAAGAATGAGTGTGCGGGTTCGATTCCAGGTCAGGCAAGAACCAATGTAACTTTTCTTAGTTACTTTTTTATTTTTTTTCAATGACTGATTTAAAGCTGAAGGAAAACATCCTGAGGAAACCTGAACTTTAAGTCTGAAATCGCCAACCCGCATTGAGCAAGCGTGGTGATTACGCTCAATCCTTCTCTGTATGAGAGGAGACCTGTGCCAAGCATTGGGACGATAAAAAGAAGTTTGATGATGATGAATCAGTATATAAACTAAACAGTTTATCTTAACTAATAACACAGGTTAACCTTCAGACCGCATGCATTCAATTGCATCATCATTACAGTTGTCATTAAAAGTTTATAGGATTTAGTGGTTCAAACAGTATATATATGTCGAAACTTGTTGAATCAATTGTTTAAAACACAAAGTGATAATGTTTAAATAATTATTACGGGTTTTAATCAAGTGATTTGTCTTATGCATGCAGTTAAATAAAGCTATTTGTAAGAGTACTTTAAACAATGAAACAGGCTTAGTCTTCAGCCCGTATCCTCGTAACCGTAATAAGCCTCTCTTGTGAAAATCCCTCTTTCATCTTATTTTTCTATTTAGTTATCCCTAAATAAAAAAGGTATAAATTAAGTAAATGAATCACTTACAGAGACATTGAATGACAGAATGATATAGCATTAACTTGTCTAACATGTCTAAGACATCCATTATACAGAATCCTATTTTATATACCATACGTTCTAATGAATGCTTCTCAATCACTACGCCCGTAATTGATGTCAAATTACAACTGTTCCAGTTTCATTCCTATAAACAATCCAAAATTAATGACTTTTAAGAAGCAAAAAGACTGTGTTTTATTAAACAAATGATTCGACACAACTAATATTGACTTTTATGTCACTTACATATGTCACGCCCTACTAAAAATCGGCAGAAAAGTATTTGAAACAACAGTCTCATAACCATCATCATTTCAGCTGAAAGACGTCCACTGCTGGACATATGCCTCCCCCAAAGTTCTCCACGACGACCGGTCCCGCGCCTCCCGCATCCAGCGGTTTCCCGCGAACTTCACCAGGTCGTCGGTCCACCTTGTCGGGGACCACGCAGCCTGGGTAGGCACCCACGCTGCGTGGTCGCCACTCGAGAACCCGTCGGCCCCATCGTGCATCAGTCCTACGGGCAATGTGTCCAGCCCACTGCCACTTTAGTGTTGCAATTCTCCGGGCTATGTCGGTTACTCTCGTTCTTTTACGGATCTCCTCATTCCTGATTCGATCGCGCAGTGAAACCCCAAGCATAGCCCAACATTCTGTTTTACGTTAACTTAGCATTCATGTCACGGGGACGTTTTGTCAATTATGTCATACATTCCTTTTACAGAGAACTTAGTTGATGGATCAGTTCTGACGTGTTTAGATCTATCCGATATGGAATAAAATGCCAACAAGCCATAGGTTCATTGAACGTTTTACTTAAACATCAGACTTATTGCCATTACACAATCAGAATCAGAATTTTATTTGTAGAACATAGGTGTATACATGAAGGTCTTACAATTAGTTAAATGAGCAAGTATGTTTTGCCGATTGCGCTCATAGCCCCTACAAATATTGAGGATAAAAACTAAAAAAAAAAAAATACTTAAAAAACATTAAAAACTAAAACAAAAAAAAAAAACAAACAAAAATTAAGTACTTAGTAATTAAACTCTCACAAAAAAAACATATTATTTTACATTTATATAGAAGTCTTTATAAATTTGTGATTAAAGGAAACTTATACGCATGTAAAATATTAAAAAAACATCTTTTAAAAAATCTTCTACAGAATAATAACATTTATTGTGTACAATGTAACCAATACTCATAAAAAATATCTGGAAATCAATTACTATTAACCAATGCTAAACATAAGCAGGTCGTCGGCTACTTGTTTCCAACTTAACACGTGTTTTTGCGGGTCTTATAAATTGTTACATTTCAACGGTCGATAATCCCTAGAACCAGTTAGATGTGTCTGATTGCTTCGCAGTCACAGTGTTGATGCAAATACGTCAGCAAATTCATGTGCTACCTTGTACTATAGCTTAAACTAGTGTTATACAGTGATTAATTATTTGCTGTGTATCTTTCTGGCTCATATTTGAGTCCAAAAACAAAACAACGTAGTTGGCTTTGGCACACAACCTCGACTAGTTAAACGCCAATTTTGCGACAACGACACGTGCTATAAGAGGTAATCCTTTCTTGAATGTGTCCTAATTGTATGCTTGAATAATTGGGAGCATTCTTAGGGGTACCTTGTTTAGATTATGTTAATGAGTCACTTGACAGACACAGTTGACCTAAGTCAAACATTGCGTTAGAGGATATAGGGATAGGGACATCAAACTTACCTCAAAGGGAAGACTAATTGTTATTTCAAAAACTTCACAATTACAACGTCAGATGGGTATCTAAAGAAACTGTGGCCCTGTCGCACAGGCAAGTGAAGAAACAAACACGGGTGGAATTTAGTCAGTAAAAGTCCAACACGCCCTTCCGATAAGAGCGCCCAGATCGCCCAGAGCGGGAGAGGTCTTTTGTAGATTTCCCACCCAAAAAAAAAGGATGGGTATCTAAACAACACCACAGAAATTTTAAAAAAATGTACAGCCAGGGAAATGATAGTCAAATATATCGACAACCCGCGTCAATTTATAGTCGTTTCATATAAATGTCAAACAATGCAGTAGTGATTTGAATATACGGCCAATTTATGAAGGTACATAGTCAATTGGCCAAACCACTCATTTCCCGTTACCAGGTCCCTCCTTCATTCACCAATGGCTGCCCAATTTCTTACAACTTAAAAACTGTAAACAAAAACATTAAGACAACTTTAACCGCTGTACCTAATAGTTTTCTCAGTAAATAGCCCTCGCTAATGCAAACTACAAGCTTGACCCGTGTTTACAGTCTTTTGACATGGCGTTTGCCTTGTCGGAAATGTTCACAGTCCGCTCTGAGTGAGAAAGTCGGACTACGTTTAAAATACCAAAAGCTTTTTGAAATATTTATTGTGAAGTATGTAATTTAGTTTTCCAGGATTATTAGGATGGAAACCCTAATCTACTGACCTATTCTGTAGCAATTTCGCCGTAGAAATCATGGTGAACTGAGCTTGAAACCGTCAATAATTTCAATCGCTAGTACCAGCACTCTAATGGTATAATACACTGGTATATTACTATCAGTTGAAATCATTTTGAAGCATATTGCTAGTACATTGCCGCATATGTTCCAAAAATTTCTCTGCTCACTGTCTACCCGACGATGTAAATAACGCAATGAATATTGTTGAACTGTCAAAATAAAACCCATCGCTATTGATATTGTGTTACGTAATTACCCTACAGGTGGTATGAAAGCTCAGTTTGCCTACGATTTTACAGTGTAATTTTTAAACAGAGGAGATTTTCCGCCTGCTTTCGGAGTGTGATTACCGTACTATTATTAGCGTACCTAACTGCTATGAAATACAAAATCGTTAAATCACAGACATTGTATTCTCCGACGGTGTAGCGGTGTAGTATTTTGGGTATAAGGATCAACACCACCATTTCACCATTTTTATTTTTTTGTTGGGATAGTAAAACCGACTCAAATGACATCTGACATCGACGCTCAAACAAGTACCATGGATCCAGTACATGATTCTGAACCTCCCAGTGGTGGAATTTTTCGTCGGCTTTTTACTACATTCAAAAAAATATGCAGTTTTTTTCACTTTAGACCGTACATAATAGCAATACATTTATAACCCAATAACATTTTAAACTTAAAATTAATTAAGTCTAACAAAACTTGAAAAACTATTCTATCAGCTGATTTAATAGAGTTCACGTCAGGGGTCAACGTCATACCTACAAACACGCGTGGCGGCACGCTTGCAACGTTCAAAGTCCAACTGACACTTTTTTTTATACACTGTGATTTCTGTAACCGCTCATTAACGACATAAATGACTATCATAATTTTATTAGTGGCATGTGGTCTAGCCTTTTCGCGAAGTTTGCGTTACCATGTCAGATACACCCTGTATAATATCTCAAGCTGGCGCAATAGCGTAATTCTGAACCACCAGTGTACTCAAGTTCAATAGGTTGCTACTAAAAACTTCCTAATGGCGAAACCCGATAGAGTTAGAACATTAGGATTAGCAGTTTAACGTTCAGTTATGATTATGAACTAAGAGTACGCTTGATTGTGATATTGGTTGAATTTGGGAAATATTTATAACAGGCATCAATGTGTAACTGACCACAATGTGGGTTTTGAATTTAATTATTGAATCAGTCCAGTTACAATGCGAATCTATAGGTACCTAATATATAAAGCTGAAGAGCTTGTTTGTTTGAACGCGGTAATCTTAGGAATTACTGGTGCGAATTGAAAAATTATTTTTGCGTTGGATAGCCCATTAATCCAGAAAAGCTTTAGGCTATATAACGCCACGCTGCGACCAAAAGGAGCGGAGCATATCAAAAATTTAAAAAGTATGCTGTATATTGTGATGTAGAAGTATCCATAGAAATCCACTCTTTTAGGGTTAAAATAGAATGACGAAGTCGCGGGCAGCTACTAGTTGTTCATAAAGTTTGGAGCGCATAATACCTCTGTGAGCTCAAATTTTAATGCGATTCTGTGGCAGACAGCTCAGTGTTCAGTATATCAACTCACACCCTGCGGTCACATTATTTTGATACTGCACAACTACTTGCCTCATTTTCAGGTTGCAAGAGGCCAGACATATAGTTTACATCATGCTGTAGATTACTGAAGACTGCCTTAGTTTATAAAAAACATCAGAGAAAGAAAAAATCGTTGCAGATATAAGCTTGTGTATTAAAAAAAGGGCTGAACATTCAGAAAATTACAAACTAGAACTTAGGTCCAGTAAATCTAATGCTACAGATACTGGCATAACAATCTAGGCGTTGACAGTGCTTTCACCATACGGTCCAGATAATTAATTCGTACTATTATAATAATCGTGGTACTACAAACAATAATTCCTTCCATAAATTTAACATTCCACCATTTCCATACACATATAAGGAAGTGAACGAAACTTGGTTAAAGCCGATCACGATTTATATCTTCCTGTAACGAATATTTTATATCGTGGGCAATGTAAACATTTGGGCCAATGTTTGTCATATGCTGCACGAACGCCGACCATTTGATGTTAATAATTGTGCAAACAAACAGAGTGGCCGTAACGAGACATATCTCAATTATACAATGTTGCTAGTGCTGTGTTTATTTTCATATAAAAATACAGAACCAAGAAGATTTAGAAGCTTCAGCAAAAAGGTTGCATTAATAATGTACACTTAAGCTATATACATACAGTAAAGAATTCCAATTGTTACAAAGTCCATTTTCTCATACTTCTTAAGCCTATAGAGGCCTACTGCTGGACAAGGGCCTTCCCCGCTTTCATTACATTTGGGGGTTTAGCATAATCCCAACGCTTGCCAGGCGGGTTGGGGATGGCAGTAGTTTGATATTCCACAGGAGAAGCGCAGCTGCCCGCTTCCCTGGTGGAGGAGTCTTCTGTCATACTAAACAAACTGTATTATTAATCATTTACCTACTTCTTAGTTATACTCATACCAGACGCAGCTGCGCATTCCTTTCGCATTTCTTTTACATAGAGCGACTTGCTGTCTGGCCTCCACAACCCAATTACAGGATAGACATCATCATCAACTCTTTTATCGTCCCACAGCTAGGCACAGGTCTCCTCTCATACAGAGATGGATTGAGCGTAATCACCACGCTTACTATACTAGACTTAAAGTCCAGGTTTCTTCAAGATGTTTTCCTTCACCTTCAGTCATACCTTCAGTCAGACCTTCAGTCTAAGAGACATACTTAGAAAGTACATAGAACTTTAGAAAAGTTACATTGGTACTTGCCTGACCTGGAATCGAACCCGCGCACTCATACTTGAGAGGCTGGTGTTTTAACCTTTAGGCCACCACGACTTTTCACACGATCTTTTTTACACGATAGTACTTGGTCGCAATGGAGACTTTTTTAATATATCTACCAGTAAGAGTAAAAAAAGTAACCGACAAATTACAGTAGATGAGATTTATGAGTTAAACTAAAACACTATTAAAATTGTAAACCAGGTAAATATCTTGATTTTTTTTTCTTATTGTTGCATGTCTAACTGTATCAGCTTTTGTTTTGTCACTATCAACTAGTTTATCTCCCGTATCTGGCTATCTTAGTTTCTTAACACACGGCCTGTTTACGGTGTCACTGTCTTTGAATTGGGCAATATTTACATTTTTGGGTACAAGTCCACTTTTGTAACAGTGAAAATGGATACGTAATTGTGATAATTCTATACTTAGATGTAAGTGGTAGGCCATAACATCGGCTACCGGCAGAAGTTACTATACACCAGACAAAGTCTTGCCGCCAAGCGATTCGTCATGTTCCGCCATGATGTCTGGTGAAGCCGTACGGAGGACAGTCTCGCTCGTAGGTTCGACGGCTTCCAGCCTCCCGAACAAGCAGGCTTCCGAAAAGGCTTTAGCACCATAGACCACATACATACGCTGCGGCAAGTTATACAGAAGTCCGAGGAGTATAACAAACCACTATGCTTGGCGTTTGTGGACTATGAGAAGGCTTTCGATTCGATCGAGACTTGGGCGGTGCTACAGTCTCTCCAGCGGTGCCAAATTGACCATCGATACATTGAGGTGATAAAGTGTTTGTACAAAAATGCCACCATGTCAGTCCGTCTCCAGGATCAGGACTCGAAACCGATCCAACTCCGGCGTGGAGTGAGACAAGGAGATGTCATATCTCCCAAATTATTCACTGCTGCGTTGGAGGATTTCTTCAAGCTCCTGGACTGGGAAGGACTTGGCATCAACATCAACGGCGAGTACATCACTAATCTCCGTTTTGCAGATGATATCGTGGTCATGGCTGAGACCCTGGAAGACTTAGGAAAAATGCTCAATGACCTCAGCAGAGCTTCCCCACAAGTGGGTCTAAAGATGAACATGGATAAGACGAAGATCATGTCGAACTCTCATGTCGCACCCACTCCAATTCTAGTTGGTTGCTCTGCACTCGAAGTTGTTGACGAGTATATATACCTGGACAAACAGTCCAACTAGGTAGGTCCAACTTCGAGAAAGAGGTGTCTCGTCGAATCCAGCTCGGCTGGGCAGCGTTCGGGAAGCTACGCTATTTCTTCTCGTCGTCCAAGATACCACAGTGTCTCAAAACTAAAGTCTTTGACCAGTGTGTGTTGCCAGTAATGACTTACGGAACTGAAACGTGGTCGCTCACAATGGGCCTCATACGAAGGCTAAGAGTCACACAAAGGGCAATGGAAAGAACTATGCTCGGAGTTTCTCTGCGTAATCGAATCAGAAATGAGGAGATCCGCAGAAGAACCAAAGTCACCGACATAGCTCTGCGAGTCGCTAAGTTTAAGTGGCAGTGGGCAGGGCACATTGCTCGTAGAACCGATGGCCGATAGGGCAGTAAGGTTCTGGAGTGGCGGACACGTACTGGAAGACGCAGCGTAGGGAGGCCCCCAACAAGGTGGACCGATGACCTGGTGAAGGTCGCGGGAAGCCGATGGATGCGGGCAGCACAAGACCGGTCAACGTGGAAAGCCTTGGGGGAGGCCTTTGTCCAGCAGTGGACATCTATAGGCTGAAGAAGAAAAAAAAAAATAGGAATAATTGATACCCTTTTACGCAAAAACTTCTTAACTGGTGTGGACTTTGGATGTAATTTGGCTCACAACTAGTTTATAATCAGGATTAACACGTAAAATACAATTTAACTCCATAATCAAACAGGACCGATACTTATGCGAGTGAAATTGAGCGCTAGTCACCAAAAAGTTTCCTCAATTTTGTTAGTAGATAGAACTTCACAAGACGCGCACCTACTCGCACATTGACCTATTAACTGTCATGTTTACTTTATGACGTTACGATGTACACAAACATAACAAGTTAATGGATTCGAATATTATCTGATATTGAAGATGTTGCCCGTGTCACTGACCGTAATGTACCTATTCATTTTGGCCCATCATGAGTTCGTATAGGTTAAATGAGGCTAAAAATAACAGAGACACTTATGGTTTTTTCTGCAACAAGTATGCGAATAATCTCTGTCTGTTTCATTACTCTGCGTCTATCAGATTCCTAACTAAATGGAAGCAAGACATTAATTTTGCCAAATCACTTTTTCGTCTCCTTGGCCGGCGCCGATGGCCGCCTCAAGCGAGACTCGTAAAACAATTACCTACATGGCCTCATATTTCATTTAACTATTCAAATTATATGGATGACGCTCTAGCTTGATTGTAACGCCTAACTCCGACTAGAAAACAAGCTTCAAGTGCGAGGTTATTTACATATCTAACGTCAAAATATTTGCAGCAACACGCGTCCTAATAAATGAGCACAATTTGTAACATAAGCTTAGAAATAGTTGTAATAAACTACAGTTTTCTAGAGAAGTATAAACTTTATTGAACATAGCGAATTTATGGATTTATTGAACGAATATTTATTGACAAAGTGGAAATATTTTTCCATATACGGTAGGTAGATACCTAACTTTTTATTTACTTGCGAAAATGATAAACACACTCAATAAAATGCTCAAGAGGCAATAAATCTTGTGTAAACCGACAAGAATTCGAGATAAAAAAGTAATGATGACAAAGTGTTAGAATAAAATATTCTTCCATTAATTTTCTTTTCCGTAAAAGGAAACTGAAAATTACAGCATTTTTGTCGCACTCAAAGTAAGATTCCACTCGCTTAACTTATTTAACTATAGTTCGGCCAAACACTAGCCTACTAGAATCGTCAATCTTACACTTATGGCTTGCCAGCATCGATCACTTAAACACAGTGATCGATGCCTGCCAGATATCAGAAGGTCAAAAAAAAAAAACAAAATCAAAATCGTTTATTTCAAATTAACCATCACTTGGTACTTTTGAATAGTCAATGTCGGTCAGTTCAAGAAAAGTGAAGCTAAATTGCACGTTCCAAAGCGTAGATCTCTATGGAGAAGAACGTGCAAGAAACTCCATGGACACTCTTTTAAAATCATAATATATGGGTTACATTTCTTCGTTACATATATATGTTGCTTCTATCATGTGAGCACAATGTAAAATTAATTAAAATATAAAAATGAATTAAGCCCACTGGCAGCTAAGAGATGACCAGTCTCCACTTACGGCCCCCGTTCACGAGCATGACGCGCGCATCAGTCCCACTTAGCTCAACCATATTGAAGGGAACCAAATGACCCAACAACACGCGCTACCATCAGCAAGACATTTAAGTGAGTCTCTGTACGTAATCCGTAGTTTCAGCCGAAGTTACGGGTATTTTTAACTCTTTGTTATCTACCAACCTTTCAAATAAATGACATTACGATTTGGCAGTTAGTTGTTCCAGCTCGTTATGTGTTTATACCCGAAACAATGGATAAGACCTTAGTTTTGACATATCAGCTACTTTCGTATGATCTTGGTTAACAGACTTATGGAAAGAGACCCCAGAAACGCATTCACTCGTCAGCTGGACTGTAACAGAAAGTTTAAAAGTGATAAGATAAATTACAAAGAAAACTTTATTAATTTCAACTTAACTTCGAAATCATCATCGTCATCTCAGCGTTAATCCCAGTGGCATCCGAAGCTTTTTCACCTCGGGAGTCTGGGGTCCGCTTTACCAGTCTAACTGTCGTTTTAGCTAAACCTCGATATTTTCCGTGAAACTTAACTTAACTTTGAAATGCACGACGTCAATACTAACGCAAAACAAACAAATATGGCAAATCGCTTTAAGTGAAACTAACGAAAAGGTAAACACCATTTAATTAACCCAACACTAACCTATGACCCGATTTCACTCGACCGAATAAACATATCCATCCTAGTAAACTTTTATGATACGATATACAACGCCTATCAGATTTATTTGATTGTACAGTACAATTCGCGAGTACAATAAGAGGTTGGTTTTAATCAGACAGATATCCATTCACAAAATGTACGACAGGTTAGCGATGTTAGCATTACTGGGTCAAACGGCATGCACAATTCGCAACACATGGAAGCAATTTACCAAACGCTAGAATATGCCGATGACAGCATGCACCTATGACATACATAAACCTTACTGTTATCTATGGTCTCTGGCGCCATAGCCAAACACGCTATGAATGCCCAAAGCTCCATAAACCCATTGATTTATGATTAAAATTCTATGCATCTATCTATGACTGCAATAATTGCATTCGCATCAACCTGTTTTGCATAGTCCAACGGCAGTGCGCCTCCTAAGGTGTTATGATAAACTAACTAAGGTACTGTGAACTTATTGTACTCATGTTGGCCTGCGAAGGCTATCTATTTATCGTTTCCCTTCCTATTTTGAGTTCCGCATGTAAGGTGAAAATTGGTTACGAGATGATAGTTATTTTATTGTCTTTGCTGTATATTACAGTCATAGGAATATTAAAATTTCTATGATTATGGCTATAAACATTGAGGGACTGGAACAATTTGACAAATTGTAGTCAGATGGAAATCTGACTACAATTTAAGAGGCTTCAAGGCTAGAGTGAATAGGCTCTTAATAAACTAGCGCGCTTTATCATCAACGATTGCATCACTGCTTACTATCAGGCAGTATTACGGTCAAGCACTACTTCATAAAAATAAAAAAGTGGTAAGTTGGAGTAGGATAGTAGGATACCCATCCCGTCTGCAGAGTTTGACTATTTCATATTTTAATGTCACTCTGTACATACATATAAATAAAGAACATACCTACATAATATTGTAATATACTTGACTTTGATACAAAATGAAAACGAGTTTACGCAGTTTCCTAGGCGACGTTTAATAAGGTATCAGCCATAAAAAGCTTACCAACAATTAATAAAATATACAACCGCCTCTTCTTAATTCGCACTCACCGAGCTTACAAGAAAGTAGGTATTTTAATTATTTTAAATTGAATATGAAGCAAACTAGTTATAACCATGCGTAATAAAAGTGTACCAAGTTCGTAAAATAGGTTTTAAGTATTGCTATAGAATTATACTTATATCCCCATTTATATACTATTAATCTATATTCTGTATTTATGTAAATTTAATCACATTATAGGGGTAATACGTTGGTTAATACACGAACTATATAGTTATAAACCTGAAGGGTAACCGACGCGGACGGGTAATGATTGTGGAATCTAGTGAGCGAGCAAGCGGACATTATATATATAGGTTCGTTATGAAGAACCTATTCGCTTATTATAACCTAGTACATGTGCTTATGTACCACATCTCGTCCCATTTTGAACTAGACCTCGTTAATTGCGAGCCCACTCCGGAGCTCACCGTTATTTAGTTTGCGTACGCGCACTCTGATTAAAAACCGTCAGCGTTTATCAACTAGGGAAGCTGTCAAATTACGAACTTGATACATTTGACAGCATAAGACTGTTTATTAACAGACCGAACCCAATAATTTATTGACAGATAGCTACTGGTGGTAGCCAGCAGGATAATTGTGTAACACACTATCAGTAGCAATGGGTTTAATTTTGACAGTTTAACAACATTCATTGCATTATTTACATTGTTGAGCAGACACATTTTTGAAAATATGGAGCAATGGATTAGCAATATGCTTTGAAATTATTCCAACGGATAGTACCTAATAGTGTGTTACGTAATTAGGGTGCAGTATAATTATAAAGTATATTAAGTCGTGGTGGTCTCGTGGTAAAAACACCAGCCTCTCAAGTATGAGTGCTCGAGTTCGATTCCAGGTCAGGCAAGTACCAATGTAACTTTTCTAAGTTATATGTACTTTGTAAGTATATCTTGGACACCAAAACAAACATCAACAAAGGGAAACATCTTGAGGAAACCTGGACTTTAAGTCTGAAATTGCCAACCCGCATTGAGTAAGCGTGGTGATTACGCTCAATCCTTTTCTGTATGAGAGGAGACCTGTGCCCAGCAGTGGGAAGATAAAAAGGTTGATGATGATGATGATTATAACTATCAGTATAATATAATCTTGCAGATTGCTACTGATATAGGTTAAGAGAGGTTGTAACCCGAGATAGATAGGTTTTTATACCTCAAGTATGCCAAACTGGTGACAGATTCGACAGAAAATGTTTATAGTTCACCCAACAACTTTTCGATATCGAATGGATGTAATAGTCATGATCTGATTATGCGGTGCTTAATTCTTATTGGACCTACAATTACTTAAGACCATAAAGTTCGAAACAAATACACAGGCACGCTCGAAACAACCAGCCATAAAATGTCCAAAAAAGGTTTTATTTCTGTCATGCCGGAGTCATAATACTAGCTTACTAGAACTTCTAAAATGAGGGCAAATAATAATTACGAGCAGAAACAGTACCTACTAATTAGTGACATGAGAGCGCATTTAAATATAAGTACCACGACTAATTTCAAAAGGGTTAACCATAAACCTATGTAGATATATAATATGCGTACAAGTGTTCAGTAATTAGCCTGTAATAATTACACCGCTAAAATAATAACAGGCCATTTTCGTACCGTATAAGAGGGTGGGATTATATCCGGAGAAAAAGCAGAAGCATCCAATTCAACTCAGATACTATCAAATTGCAAACACATGACCAACTTACAATGTATGAGAAAGTAAGATGATAAAGAAAATGATGGAACTGAAATACCCAACGGCCATACGCACGGTTTGGATATCATTCAAGGGAGAACGAGATCGCAGAAAGGAAGTATACCTTGGCTAGATCTGAGGACAGGAGGTGGACAGGAGACTGCCCACTGCTCGGTAAGGACCAGGCCAGGGTCGACGCCGATGGCGGGTTGTGTTTCACGCGCGCCTCAAAGAGATGTCAGAACACCGTGACCGGGTCTACGAAGACCGATGCCTCATAAGTGAGGGTTGCGGGTTGGTTAAAAAAGAAACCGTTGCCCTGGCGCACAGGCAAGTGAAGGAACACAGGTGCTCCGCCCGCCCAAAGTGGGCGAGGTCTTTTAATGATTTCCCATCCACACCACAAGAAAAAAAAGCACATGCGGTGGAGCAGAACCCTGATTGAATGGTCAGGAGAGAGACGGTGGGAAGAAAAGTGCTTTGAAGACTACCAGCCCATTGGTGTGCTGCTCGATGGACGATAATCGGATCACATCTAGCTGGACAACATTTGCACAGACCAAGGAAGAATAGCGCAAAAAGGAGGAAATTATACTCAGTAGTATGTGAAACAAGGCTGCCAATGATTATGATAATCTAAGTTCAGTTACAAACGCTGCGTTTAGAACGCACTGTGAGAACAAATGATTAACGATCTACAAATCGATATGTCCGCGCTATTCCGTATTCTTACTCAGAAATTAGTGTTGTTTGAATTACTGGGTTAAAAGATTAAAACACTTACCAAGTAACACGGAGTCGTATACCGCCAAGTAATTTAGATAATTGGAATTACTGTTTTAGAAGCGCTATCACTTTAGGTATTTAATATTGCAACTGTATTATTAATTGGGTTATATATAATAAATAAGTTGTTATTTTAATACGGCGGAGAAATTGTTAGCTTCGCAGGTTAAAATAATTTTGGGAGTAATTTCCCTAAAATTTTCCATCACTACAATGTCACCGATGTTAAAGACCTTGCAATAGTTTAGGAACTATTTGGAAATAGATCCATGTTTGTAATATACTTTCGGTAAAGTAGATATAGGTAGATCAGTACTGCAGACTACACTTTATTTTATTATTACAAAAGAAAAAGCACAGCCACATCACAAACATTAAACGAATGCCAGAATAAACTTAATTACTAATGAACGATTAGCCAATTATTCATGACAACATACAGCGTACAAAATATTGATAATTAGTTATTACTGTCTTGAAAAGGATACTAAGCAAAAAACAAATATGAACTAGAAAAACCTAAGCACTTATTATTAACTAAGATGGTAACAAATATAAACAAAAGAGTGTGGGAGGCAACGTTTAAAAAGGAAGAATTCAGCAAACAGCGGCATTGAGTGGCTCATTTGCATTTTTAATTCATGGACTAATCTGTCCTTACCTAATACAACTGAAATCTTCAAACAATGCCATTATAAATGAAGTTACACCTAATCCGTTAATGCAAAGGAAATTGATCCGAAATAGGTCCGCAATATCGGCAAACAAGCAGGCATCGCATTACGTGTACCTACATTACTTACTCGTATATATATGTAATGCATAGATATATAGACAACGTCGGACGTAAATAATTCCGGGTCGGGCCATATTTATAGTATGGACGGCATTTACTAGATTATGGGAAGTTATTTAGACATGAAGCATACGTCTCGTGAGATTCAAATAGATTGGGTTATAAACTATTTATCATGTGTAATATAAAGAAATATGGACACTAAGAGAACTAAACTAAACTAAGAGATCTACATATAAGTGAAAAACAATTAATATACATGTATTTTTGCCTGGTAGAGGATAAAGAAAAAGGTTTTCGTCTGTCAAAACTGTTTCTAATATACTTTTCTCTTTTAATGGATCAGGTTTTCCAAATGTGATAAGTACTTAAAACTAAGTAATTGTCCGAAACTAAAAAGGTAATATCATTCATATCAGTCTCTCTTTAAAGTAGCGGTGGCCTAGTGGGATCGTAGGTCGTAAGTTCGAACCCTGTATGGCACTTTGAATGTCATGGTGGCCTAATGGTTTAAACACCAGCCTCTCAAGTATGAGTGCACGGGTTCGATTCCAGGTCAGGCAAGTACCAATGTAACTTTTCTAAAGTTATATGTACTTTCTTAGTATATCTTGGACACCAATGACTGAAGGTGAAGGAAAACATCTTGAGGAAACCTGGACTTTAAGTCTGAAATCGCCAACCCGCATTGAGCAAGCGTGGTGATTACGCTCAATCCTTCTCTGTATGAGAGGAGACCTGTGCCCAGCAGTGGGACGATAAAAGGTTGTTGATGATGATGATGAGAGGAGACCTGTGCCCAGCAGTGGGACGATAAAAAGGTTGATGATGATGAAGGCACTTTACTTTGTGTAAATTATTTCTTCACCACTGCTCTCAAAACGGCGAAGATCATCGTGAGGAAACCGGCATGTCCTAGAGGCAAAAACTTCGAAGACATGTGACTTCTACCATGAGTAGATTATCCCCCCAGAGCCCATCCCCTCTCACCGAGAGGAGGCCTGTGTCCCAGTAGTGGTCCGAGCATTATAGGCTGAATATGTATCATCAGTCTATTTAATCAGTGTTCCTTCAAGTCATTTTTTTCTTTTTTTTTTCCGGGGTGGAAATCCTCAATGGATGTCCGTCGCCCTGGGGTGGGCGACGGGGTCTGTCAGACTCTTACTGACTAAAACTACCCCGGTGTCTCTTCTATCACGAGCGCGCGTGGGGCCGCGGGAGTCTAAATTCTTCCACGGCCCCACACCATCGTGCTGGCTCCGTCTGTCCGGGCCTCCTCTCCTGCACGGGGTAGTGGGGTGTCAAACTACCCCGTGCATCGCCTCAGAGGCGCGCGCCAAGACTCGCGCGCACCTCCGCCTCGGGGTCCGCCGAATAGGGGGCGGGGACTTCGCCATGTCCCTCGCCCCTGGACCCATTCATGGAGGACGCAATAGGGCGTTATCCGCCCTTCTTCGGCGCCCGGTGCGTCTTCTGCGGCCTGGGAAGGGAGTTGAGATCTCCCTCTCCCGTTCCGCAGCTTCCTTCTGCAACATCACGTCCTCGCAGAAGGACACCACCACTTCATTTGTGAGGACACGGCGCTGCTCCTCCCAAGCTACACACTCGGAGAGCGGGAGTGTTCCTTCAAGCTACGTCAACTTAAAGAGGAAAAAGTATTCCATTAAAGCTTCAACGAACAGAACTAGCTGATTGTGTTTTGTTTTTTTTCCGTTGTTTAAGCATACTATAAAAAAATTCACTAAATTTTTTTACGATCCGCTCCCGACTTGACAATATGCAAACGAATTAATAGTAATTGTATAACAATTACAGTAATTAGTCAGTACAAAGACAATGGCTAGCATTGTCGGTCTGACCGACTTCCAGTCAGTTATTATTCTATAGGAGTGGTCCTGAGATTCGCCTATACTTGGGTACCTGGGTAGATTGACATGACGTCATCTTGTCACGTAAGCTTGTGTCATACTTGTCATGTCATAATGTAAAGAAAACATTCCGACCGATGTATGTTAAATGTTAATTCAAGGGTTTAGTGTTTGTGTTATGCTATGTGAGATTTGTGTGTAAACGCGCCCACGGTTTGGTAGAATTTTCAAGAGGGTCAAAGTTAGCAAGAAGGTTTCACTTGGTGTACCTAAGGAAGTCAATTTTGTTTATATTTACAAAAAGCCTACTGTAATATGTAATGTTGTTTCAGTAAAGATTGTCATCACCATCATTGTCAGACTGTTGGACCAAAGTTGTTAGCAAGAAGGTTTGAATTTGTACCTAAGGAAGTCAATTTTGTTAATATTTACAAAAAGGCCACTGTAATGTGTAATGTTGTTTTAGTTTAGGTTGTCATCATTGCCAGGTTGTTGGACATCGACTTGTCCTACTGCACGAACTGCTCGGTGGTATTCCATAACATCGGCTGCCGGCAGAAGTTACCACCCTCCAGACAAAGTCTTGCCGCCAAGCAATTCGTCGTGTTCCGGCATGATGTGTGGTGAAGCCGTACGGAGGAAGGGTGTGAGCAGTTGTGTTGCGATGTGTGGCGGGTACGATGCACCAAATGTTGTTGTGTCGGGAGTTTGGCCGTGGAGAGTCTCCAGATCAATCTCCCTCTAGCGCAGCATCGTTTGGTCGTGTTGGTCTTGGGTTTAACATGGCATCACCTCACTCAACTGCCGTCATCCTTCCTATTCCTAAGTTTTTTAAGTGAATAGGCTTAATAAATTAGTGCGCTTTATCATCAACGATTGCATCACTGCTTACCATCAGGCGGGATTGCAGTCAATCACTAGTTTATAAATATTTAAAAAAAACTGTTTTCTCTTTTTTAGTTTCCCTTAAAGCGATTTGCCATGTTTGTTTCTTTTGCGTTGGTATTAAAGTCATGTATTTCATAGTTAAATTGAAATTAACCCCGGCAACCGTGCAACGCTCTTAAACTAGATTTTTGTATACTCACATTTAGCTGTTACCAGCTATCCTGCGAATATCGTTGCTCCACCTAGCCTGAGGGCGTCCTACAATACGTTTACCAATTCGCGTCTCCACTCAAAACACGTCTAACCCAACGGCCATCGTCTCTACTGCTAATATGGCCCGCCCATTGCCACTTCAGCTTGTTTATTCTGTGAGCTACGTAGTTGAAGTTATACTTTTAACAAAATATCTATCTTTTTGGTCAAAGAACCAGCATCGCCATACAATGTGGCAATGCTGCCTTTTGGGCACGTTTCCTGTTGACAGCGATGCGGATGAATTTTTTGATGCTCTCTAGTTATTTCCATTCCTCTTTTATATACTTCTACATAATTTTAATTATTTAAACTTTTTAAAAAAATGAATTATTTTTAGAAACCATTTTAAATTCTGATTTGCTTACATACTGTGTGTTTTACAAAATGTAACGAAAGTTGTTGTTTCAAAAAAATCTTCAGACTTCATACCTAAGTGCAAGGCAAAGCAATGCAGCGCCTAATTATTTTATAGTTATTATTATTTATTTTTATCATAACATAAAAATTTATAGTCAAAATGTTTTATTAGTTAGACATAGGTAGTACTTACATATGATATAATAAATACATATCTATGTTTTTCCGTTAACAGCGTACCTACTGCTCTATTTAGAAATAGACATCCGATATTACTGATAGATTGCGATTATTCTCGAGTGGCGACGTACCGGAAGACGCAGCATGGCTAGGCCCCCAACAAAGTGGACCGATGACCTGGTGAAGGTCACGGGAAATAGCGAATGCGGGAGGGGCAGGACCGGTCGCTGTGGAGATCCTTGGGGGAGGCCTATATCCAGCAGTGGACGTCTTTCAGCTGAAATGATGATGATATTATGGGATTACGATTTAATTTTGTTAAAAATTAAATGACAAGATAACAGCATTTTAATTACATAACACACTATTACTATCAAATGGAATCATTTTGAAGCATGTTGCTAATCCATTGCTCCATATTTTGAAAAATCTGTCGGCTTAGCAACGTAAATAACGCAATGAATGTTGTTGAACTGTCAAAATTAAACCCATTGCTAATAATAGTGGGTGGCAATTATCCTCCAGAACTTTTTTTGTGTTTTATAAACTAGCGCTTGACCGCAATCCCGCCTGATGGTAAGCAGTGACGCAATCGTTGATGGTAAAGCGCACAAGTTTATTAATTGCCTATCCACCCTAGCCTTCTTCTTCTTCAACCTATAGAGGTCCACTGCTGGACAAAGGCTTCCCCCGAGGCTTTCATTGCATTGGGAGAGTTTGCCATAATCTCCATGCTTGGCAGGCGGGTTGAGGATCGCAGTAATATCATATTCCACAGGAGAAGAGCTGCTGTCCGCTTCCCTGGTGAGAGTTCTCTTAGTCGCCGCTTACGACACCCACGGGAGGTTATGGGTTAGTACAACTCTAAGCTCAGCACCACACGGGGCAGCCCGACGGCAGAACTAAATTATATATATATATCTAATTTCCTAAAATCTCTCTACCTACCTACCTACTATAATTATCAAGGGTATCATAGATCTTCTCGAATCTCGTTATCGTGTCTATGATATTCGTAATCCCTGATAACTTATCAATGATTTAGATGGGGACGGATGGGATAAATTCAACAATGTCTGTACTATCTTAACACAACATTTATAGACTATTTCAAAGTTAGATCGAGTAAATTATAGTGTTTTTATTAAAATAACGTAAAATACTTATATTTTGATTAGCCTAGAGTTGAGAGAGCCGAGAGGCTTTTTTTTTGGATACACCCGTCATCACAGGGCGTTGTCGTCCCTACTCTTCTAGCTTGGCAAGAAATCTTGGTAGTCATTTTTATTATTTACTGCCAATTCTTTTTTCCGCTGATGGCTGTTTTGCAGCTTGGCTATCTTTTTGCACACAGGCTGGACCGTCCTTTAATTTAAAACGGTGTAGGTACGCGGCGAAGCCCCCGTGACCCGTCAAAATCTGCGCCCAGATAGACGTCCTGTCGAGGCACTACAGGAACCTGCGTGCGCGCCCCACATCGAGGAAGAACATCCGCGTGACCTCAGCCGTAGCCCCGCCGGTGTACCTCCCATTCCAGACAGAGAGCCGAGAGGTTAGATAGATCTGGTTAAACTACGCTTACCGCGGTTGATCTGAGGATGGGCCACCTTTATTCCAAGTATTACCGTGTCTCTTTGACAGTCGTAGCTGGTTGTCAGAAATTCGAAAATATGATAACCAATTTTACCTAGGGGTATCGTATTTCCCTTTTTTGGTATGGATGGGGAATCATCGAACGACATCTCCTCTCGCGGCGGGCAGAGCTGAAAATCGTGTCAGACTTTTACTGACTAAAACCCATCAGTGTTCCTTCAATTGCTGCCTACTGTCTGTTTCTCTTTCAACCAAACCTGTGTCCTGGCCCAAGCATCGGTCTTCGTGGACCCCGTCACGATGTGCTGACATCTCTTTGAAGCGTGCGTGAAACACAACGCGCCGTCGACCCGGGCCTGGTGCTTACCGATCGGCGAGCTGATATCATATTACCCTGTCACTGAATTCTGAAGATCAGATAGGCAGTCGCTCCATCTAAAATACCGGTCTTCAGCTTTACCCAGTAAGACTGGAAATCCTCCCAACTTAGATAAAAAGGCTAGGCCTAAGATTGTTTGCTAAAGACCTTTTTGTACAGCACATAAAAACGCTAACACAACAACCTACTCAACGATACTAACCAAAGGGCAATTTTAATGTCAATCTATACTCTATACTAATATACATATAAAGCTGAAGAGTTTGTTTGTTTGAACGCGATAATCTCAGGAACTACGGCTCCGATTTAAACAATTCTCTCTGCGTTGGATAGCCCATTAATCTAGGAAGGCTTTAGGCTATATAACACACGCTGTGATCAATAGGAGCGGAGCATATAAAAACGACGTGGGAGAAACCGCAGGAAGCAGCTAGTTAAAAATAAAATCACAGTTATTATTAAAAAATTATCAATTCTCTAAAAATTAAGTCATCAATTAAGGCCATAAAAATTACGAAGAAATCCAGGTGCGGCTGCACCCCAAGACTTAACCGTATAATGGTCACGGACTCGGTACTCCGGGCCAGCGTTATAACCCCAATTTTCAAACATAAGCTATTGAGATGAATTACACCAATTACTTTTATGGTCGTTTACACAAAGGGCCTCTGTTATCTGAATTGTAAACATATTAATAATTCTGAGTCAGTGCTACCGTGCGGGCTTCAATGGCCGACACATTTCCATATTCTACTCGTAAATTAGAGTCACTTTAATGTTGATACGTTAATCTAATTCATGTTTTTTGTGTAAATTATAATTTTAATTTGGTGAGAAAGCGCTGTGGCGAGAATGAATGAGTCTATTTGTTTAGTTAAATATCACTTTTTTATAATTTGGTATGTTAATTGTGTAATTTAATAAAGTTATCGTCTTATCGCAATAACTGTAAATATTAATCCTCATCTCAAAATAACCAGACCAACGTTACTTGGGACTCTAAACTTAACTGCTATATACCCGAAGTCATTTTTTGTTTATGGGAAACCGGAAACACGTGTCCAGTATTTTTAAGTAAAGAATCGATGTACAAAATTTCAAATAGATGTCATGAAAAACAACAAAGTTATGAGTTTAATATCTTACTTGGTTATCCACAATGTCAACGCACCGCTGGCCCGTTCGGGCTAGAAGCGGCGCAGGAGAGGGAGGGCTGTCTCAGTTTGCTCCTAGTACTATGATCTACCGTCAGCTGTGTGTGCTCGGTAACCACACTGCAACAATTTCTAAATATATTTGGAAAAAAATATAATTTTTAGAATACTAACAACCCCTACCTTCCCATGGGTGTCGCAAAAAGCGACTAAGGGAACTCTCACCAGGCAAGCGGGCAGCAGCGCTTCTCCTCCTGGAATATTAAATTATAGCAATCCCCAACTCGCCTGCCAAGCGTGGGGATTGTGGCAAACCCTCCCAATGCAATGAAAGCCTAGGGGACGCCATTGTCCATCATTGGACCTCTATAGGCCGAAGAAGAAAGACTTTATTTTAAATGCATAAACATTCTAAGGTCAGTACGATTTTATTAACAACTAGCGGCCGCCCGCGACTTCGTTCGGTTTTTTTTATCCTCCTATTGAGCGTAGCGTGATATTATATAGCCTAAAGCATTCCTGAACGAATGGGCTACAGGCTACACAAAGTAAAAAGAATTTTTCAAGTCGGACCAGTAGTTCCTGAGATTAGCGCGTTCAAACAAACAAACAAACTCTTCAGCTTTATATTGTACTAGTGGCCGCCAGCGACTTCGTTCGCGTGGAGGTACCACGTGAACGAAGTCGCTGGCGGTCATAATTAGTCGCAGCTTAGCTCTGCTCTCTCTTAGTTATGCTGCGCTTCTATTAGTCGCAGCGTGATGTTTTATAGCCTAAAGCCTTTCTGGATTAATGGGCTATCCTACCCAAAAAGAATTTTTCAAATCGGACCCGTAATTCCTGAGATTAGCGCGTTCAAACAAACAAACAAACTCTTCAGCTTTATATATTAGTATAGATTAGTGTAGATAATAGTTAGCTTTGAAGAATCTAAGTTTTGGTCACTGTATTATAATTTAAAGTTAATGATGTGATTGGAGTCACCCTTCTCGTCCCACTATCATTGTTATTCCAACATAATTAAAACCATAAACTATACTAACACATCAACAGACGCAACAGGTACCAAATCCCTAAACTCAAGAGCAGTAGTAGCATTTAATATAACCCGGAACCGTATTAGGGCGCCGGAAAAGATTTTATCACCACAGTAACTAATGCCACTACATCTATCGCCGGTAACACACTTCATATAAATAAATACAAGCAGCATTTTAGGGTTGCTTCTAGCGCCAGCTGGCTGATAATGAAAAGTAGTTCTTTTTTTTTTTTTGTTTCGTGACTGTTTGATTTATTACGCAAATGATTTGCATTATATTTCGAATCCGACCTCACCTTGTTTAAGAGTTTGAATAGTTTTTTGAAGAGAAGTTATTTTTTTATTTATTATAAACTAGTGCTTGACTGCAATCCCGCCTGATGGTCAGCAGTGATGCAATCGTTGATGGTAAAGTGCACTAGTTTATTATGCCTATTCACTTAAAAAAGTTAGGAGATTGATCTGGAGACTCTCCACGACCAAACCTCCGACACAACAACATTTGGCGCATCGTATCCGGCACACATCGCAACACAACTGCTCAGACCCGTCCTCCGTACGGCTTCACCAGGGTGCAAGCGTGGGTGCAAATGCGTTTTTTAAATCTCATTTTTTTAACCGTATTATGTTTAGGTAATTTCATCAGCGCTACTTAATTTTGATAGCCACTCCTGGTGTTTTTATTTATTAAATGTATTTACTGATATAAACCATTTATAATTTATTCTTCTAGAAATCTCAGACTGTTATGACCTGTGAAAGCTTTCAATGTGAAGACTGGGGTCCGATTTACCAGGCTAACTGCTGGTTTTGGCTAAACTTCGATATTTTCCATGAAGCGACTACCGTCTGACCTCCACAACCCGGAGGCGATATCGAAGCATTGCAGTTATTACCAATTATTGGACTTTTGAGGGCTCCAACAACCCCTAACGACTGCAATTAGGTGCTCGTATGGCAACCGGGACCAACGGCTTAACGTACTTTCCGAGGCACGACCAGACCAGTGCAAATATTCATAACCATGCATACAAATATTGGCACTCCGCGAGGATCGAACCCGCGCCTCCTTGCGCAGCGGCCGCGTTCGCTACCGCTACGCCACGGAGGCTGTCCTTATAAGACAGACTATATAAAGTCTATAATCAGGCAAAAACGTACAATGACAATTTTTTTATATATATACAACGTGTAACAAAAAGGGTATATACATACCAAGGGCATGGCATCTTTAGATGATATCAAACGATGTCGGAAGGGTTTCAACTCAAAATAAAATACTCAAAAAATTGGTACCAAATTTTCGGTTTCTTGTGTTTCTTAAAATAAAATCAGAACAAACGTGGCAGCACACTACATACGTTAATAACTACTCGTTACCCGTCACGTTACTTGCCAAAATCCGATAAATGTCTTCAATATCTCTGTGCGACTAGTATGATAGTAGCCTATCACAGGCGGTGTTTTTCCTCATAACTTCCTAACATAAAGAGATAGGATTAAAAAACCCTTCCAATATCGTTTGATATCATGTAAAGATGCCATGCCTTTGTTATGTATATACCCTTTTTGTTACACATTGTATATATTTTTGTTACACATTGTATATTTTTTTTTTCATAGTAGTCATCAAATACTTATTTATTTTTCATAAAAATGCTTTTATTGGCAGCCCTCACATTGATCGTGTGTGGTATAGATCGGAGGTGATTGTCGGTAGTTAAAACTGTGCGAGCATTTACCTTTGAACCAAATTAACTGAACTTGAACCAGTCCTAATTATAGGACTAAAAGCCATTCCTTTACTGAAATAGATAATAAAAAACGCCATGAAATAACAATTAGTACACATTTTATAGCTCATTAAACGAGTTTATCGTAATTCGTGTCATGACCTACGAAATGCACCAAATGGTGGAAATAATTTGGGTCGACTAACGCAGAAGGAAACTTTTAGAATGTTTTATTGGGTGCCATCCCAAATCAGGATAAACATAACATAGATTTAATTTAATTGTAACTTAATCTATGTTAATAATAACAAATTCAGAACCAACTTACTTACAAAATAATACATTTTACATTTGTTAGACACATACATTCTACATATGTCATTGTTTAAAATTATATTAACTAGCGGCCGCCAGGGACTTCGATCGCGTGGAGTTAGTTATGCTCCGCTCCTATTAGTCGCAGCGTGATGTTATATAGCCTAAAGCTTCCTGGATTAATGAGCTATCCAACGCAAAAAGATCTTTTCAAATCGGACCAGTAGTTCCTGAGATGAACGCGTTCAAACAAACAAACTCTTCAGCTTGTATAGATATAAACTAAACCAAAATACAGTAACTTCCAATAATATTTCCTGTAATATATGTATATCTTTTCTTTTTACTTATTTCTAATTGTAACAAATCCAACCATTAACCGAACCTTTTCACAATAAAAGGTCAAAAAAGCCACAAAACACTAAATCCCATTCATCATTATTTGCACAAATTGCACTAACCAATTAACCACTTGCACACAATGCAGACAAAGGGGACATCTCTAAACGTACAACAATAGTGATCTGAAACAACAAAAGAACGAACAGAATAAATCGTGCACGAACGAATGATTTACTCCAATTAAGCGCGTCTCTCATTTGGTATCGATTTGGACCCGTGATCTCATTCCGATCCAGAAATCGAGTGATTTATCGTCAGATTAGGCCGTGTCGATGCGCTGACGCAACCGGCCACCCATCCATGACCGTCGAACACTCCTTGATGACTTGTACTCTTGTACCTAATGTGTCCTATTTTTACACATGGCAATGTGAACTGAAAAATGCCATTGAATGACGCCATGCGAGTGTTTACTTAAGATTTGTATACATTTTTCTGTCAAGAAGCGCTATTATTGACAGTAACGATGGTTGTCTGTGACTTTTTTAATTTATCTGTCTAATCAAGGGAACGGGAGGACTGTTTTATTTTTAATAAATATAAATTAGTGCTTGACTGGAATCCCGCCTGATGGTAAGAAATGATGCAATCGGTGATGGTAAAGCGCACTAGTTTATTAGGCCTATTCACTTAAAAAACTTAGGAATAGGAAGGATGACGGCAGTTGAGCGAGGTGATGCAATGTTAAACCCAAGACCAACAAGACCAATGATGCTGCGGCAGAGGGAAATTGATCTGGAGACTCTCCACGACCAAACTCCCGACACAACAACATTTGGCTACGGTAATATTATTATGGAAATATACTTTATTATGTTGTATATGGTATTTTTTTATGACAAGACGTAGGCTTTGGGTTTGAGATAGACATACCACGCGAGCAGAAGCTACAATAGTTTGGAACAAAACAATACGTAGTGACTATATTCCTTAAAGAAATAGGCAAAGACGTGTACCACTATTTTTGACTGTATAACTATAATACTATAACTGTATAAGTAATATAACTTGGCAATTAAAATTATTACAAGTTCAGGCGGGGCTGGCACGGTAGTCTGGCTTATAGCGTAACTACGCCCCGCGGTTTCACCCGCATGACTTTCGATCTCGAGTCAATATTGGTATACAGAGTATACTATATATTAATTCTGGTTATAAACCACCTGTGTGCCAAATTTCATCCAAATCCATTCAGTAGTTTTTGCGTGAAAGAGTAACAAACATTCACCCGTCCATACTCACAAACTTCTTATTTGTATTAGTAGGATAATAAATAGCAAACATTATTCTTCCCTATAAATTGTAATAGGAGTGATAATGGTTCAGTCACGTCGTCGATCGGGAAACGTCCAGTGTAATGGATTGCTAAAGTAAACGCTCGTTCCTTGACAGTCGAATGCATTGAGTTAGGTCATTCTCTCCTACTCCGTGGCTGCACTGCAGAATTAGATTGGTTTATTTCATGTTAATTCAATGCATTTGGCTTGTATTGGTAACGTGTTGGAAGACCTACATATTAAATTAACTAGCTGAGTTTCGTGATTGGTCATTGATATCTATACTTATATACCTATATGTATAAAGCTGAAGAGTTTGTTTGTTTGATAGGGTCGTCACAATCTTAATATGGTGGTAAGGGCTCCATTTCGTAGGTGAAGTTTTGAATTAAACTACGAAGTGTAAATATACCCTCCAATCTTGACAATAACTAAAATAAGCAAACTGACAGTTTCGCCCCGGAAGGCGCGACCCTGTCGGTTTGCCTTTTTAAATTGTTCCTAATTGTTTGCCTATTTCTTGTTGTGTTGTTGTACTTCGCTCGGATTATTCCCGCTCTCCAAAACGACTCTGTTCACGAACCGGCATTACAAAATAACGTCACAGCATTTGCCCCACTACTACCTACATAAATAAAATGAGCAACTTTTATCAAAATATTACCGAAATCCTCGACATATACCTATGTATATAATAGCATAATGATAACGTTCCCATTGCTGGAACTCTGTATAATTAATACTATAGCACTCGGGTTAGTAAATATCATATGTCTTCGAATGTTAGTTCTATGATATGCGCGTTTTAACGGTCGTAGGTTCGAACCCCATCAGGCGTATCACTTTGTGTAAATTATTTCATCACCACTGGTCTCAAAACGGTGAAGGAAAACATCGCGAGGAACCGGCCTTATGTCCTAGAGCCAAAAAAATTTTCTACGACATGTGACATCTATCAACCCGCACTGGGCCAGCAGCGTGGTAGATTACGGCCACTCCTTCTCATCGAGACGAGGCCTATGTCCAAACAGTGGGAACATTATAGGCTGATTATTATATGGTGGGGGTTTTCTAACGTTGTATTCCTTAGTCGTCTACTACAAGTAAGTAGGGGCCGTTAATATTGTTCACGTGTGCTTCAATAAATTTAATACTTATTACCTGCCAAAAGGAAAACCACAAAGAATCCGCTAGATGCAAAAAGCACATAATCAGCAGTGGATGTCTTTCGGCTGAAATTTTGGTTTTTATTTATTTCCTAGCGGCCGCCAGCGACTTCGTTCGCGTGGAGTTAGTTATGCTCCGCTCCTATAGGTCGCAGCGTAATGTTATATAACCTAAAGTCTGGACTAATGGGCTATCCAACACAAAAAGAATTTTCCAAATCGGACTAGTAGTTCTTGATATTAGCGCGTTAAAACAAACAAACAAACTCTTCAGTTTTATATATTAGTATAGAATACAGATTTGCAATTTCAGTCCACCAACAATTGTTTACACCGGGTTTTGTATATAAGGTAACATGTAATTTTAAAAGATGACAGACTAATGTAACAATCACTTAATATAGGTGAACTCCACATGTTTAAAAATGGAGTTGTACAAGAATTCAACTCAAAACTGAAACTTAAACTAAGTTATCTGAAAATACACGTTTCATTTATAGCCAGAAAGTGAGTGCTAATTTAATTCCGGAAGATATTTGCAAATTATGGCTTTCAGTTTGCTAAAAAAGTCGTTTGATGTTGATGATGACTTTGCCATACCTAGTACCGTGTGGTCAATAATTATTCAAAATATGGCCAACCCATCTCATTCCGGGAATCGTGATAAGACTAAACAGACGGCTAGGATTTACTTCACAAACATTTCTTACTTACAACTTCCCATGATGTTTCAAAGTTTAATCAATCTACAACCAATATATCGTCAGAACGGATGTTCGTGCAAACTCAGTAGTAAAGTCGATACATTTTAATAGACAACAGTTCCCTTTATACCCTGGATTACGTACCTATATTTTACTACAGGTAAAATGTTACTATCTTATCGGTTTCAAATCTCCGGAGATACAAACTACGCGGAAGTTAGTGGGACGTTTCAAATATTCAAATGCGACTTAGATAAGAACAAATTTAATGATACAATGGGACAAAGACTGGAGTTATGGCTTAAGGAATGCTTGGATGTTTATGTTATAATTAAAATTGTGAGGGATATTGGGACTGGATTTGTCTTGTGAGTGTAAGTCTAGAATGGTGACTATGTGTAGCGAAACTTTCCAACAATGAGGTTCGCTAACTAAACGATTTGATTATGTACTAGTATATACTTGCTATGTTGCGTACCTATCATCTACCGCAATATATAAACATTAAATAGAAAATAATTAATACTTATTATAGTTAATTTGGTTAATAATTATTTTATTATATGGTCGTATTGTTGGGTTAAACGTTGCATCACCTTTTTTTTTTTTTTTTTTTTCGTAGTGGAAATACTTATAGGATGTCCGCCGCCCTGGGATGGGCGACGGGGTCTGTCAGACTTTTACTGACTAAAACCACCCCGGTGCTTCTTCTATCACGAGCGCGCGTGGGACCGTGGGAGTCTAAATTCTTCCACGGCCCCACACTCTCGTGCTGGCCCGGTCTGTCCGGGCCTCGTCTCCTGCACGGGGTAGTGGGGTGTTATACTACCCCGTGCATCGCCTCTGAGGCGCGCGCCGAAACTAGCGCGCACCTCCGCCTCGGGGTCCAACAATTAGGGGGCGGGGACTTCCCCATGTCCCTCGCCCCTGGACCCATTCATGGGGGGCGGAAGAGGGCGTTATCCGCCCTTCGTCGACGCCCGATGCGTCTTCTGCAGCCCAGGAAGGGAGTTGAGATCTACCTCTCCCGTTCCGCAGCTTCCTTCTGCGACATCACGTCCTCGCAGAAGGACACCACCGCGTCCCACGACACTGCACTACCGACCATCCTCCGCACTACTGCCGGCAGCGACACGTCGCCTCCTACTTCATTTGTGAGGACACGGCGCTGCTCCTCCCAAGATACACACTCGGAGAGCGTGTGCTGCGCCGTGTCCTCCCCGCATTGGACGCAGTGGTGGAAATGTTGCATCACCTCGCTCAACTGCCGTCTTCCTTCCTATTCACTAAGTTTTTTTAGTGAATAGACGTAATAAACTAGCGCGCTTTACCATAAACGATTTCATCACTGCTTACCATCAGGCGGGATTGCAGTCAAGCACTAGTTATAATTAAGAAAAAAAAAAATTGAAGTCTAGAACGGTGAATATGTGAAACGAAAACTTTCTAACAATGGGATTCTCTAACAAAACGATGTAACTAGATAGTATCATGCACTAGCTATGTTGCTTACCCATCATCTACCACTATACAATATGTAAAGAAAACCCTGTCCGACCCATAAGGATAATAAAGGTTAGGTAAACACTTGACCAAATATAATATAAAATTTTACATAATCATCACAGTAACAATAATAATGAATTTTGAAATAATCTTTTTTTCCCGGGTATTAATTCCAATTTCCCCGAAATTTGGTCATTTTTAAAAAACTGACAACACCATTTGTGACGGAGCGAATAGCGATGCGACCACGTGCCGCATGCCCCGCCCCCCTTCACCCGCGCATACATGCGCGGGTGAAGGGGGGCGGGGCTATCGGGTTGTCTACCGCACATGCATTAAGTTACCTCGCTTTTTCGAAATAATATTTATTTTTTTTGGGGGATTTTTTTTTAAGTTTAGCCCAGCTTTGTAGGCATTATTAGTATCAGTTAACGATACCTAACAATACCTTCACGGATCGGACAGGGTTTTCTTTACATATTGTATAAAAACATTAAATAGAAAATAATTATTAATTATTATACTTAATTTGGTTATTAATTATTTTATTACATTATTTCTTTTACCTATATATCTTTTTATAACATTTTTTTCCTAATGAAATTTTATTAATAATATAATAAAATAAACCAATTTGTTTATTATTATTTATAGAATATTAAGTAGCACAGTTAATAATTTCATTGAAGTCAGTAGCGAACAGTGAATGTAAACGCAAATAACATTCAAATTCAAACTAATTAATACAAACTGATTCAACATAGCATATTAGCAAAACTATTTCCTATTAGCTATGAATGGCTTATTTTAATAAAGCATTAGCGACCGATCTTATCACTTACTTAGTATTCAGAGGCGCCCTCTATCGGCGACATAAAGTACTAGCGCAGGTTGTGATGGAAATTATAATTACTATGTGATACTTCCATGGGATATTAAGAGCCCTTTGTATTAGTATTATATCTGTAACTAGCTTCTGTCCTGCGACTTTGTTCACGTAAAATTCCGGCCCATAGCATCGTATCTCATCGCTCGGCCGTCCTTCCAGTGTTAATCTGTTTTTTTTTTTTAATTTACCCGTCTTCTGAGTATCCTTATATATTAGTCAATATATATATGTTGTGGATTTCGGTATCATTTCAATAAAAAATGTTCATTTGATTTATGTAGTAGTGGGTCAAACGCTGTGACGTTATTTTGTAATGGCGGCACGTGAATACAGAGAGAGTGGGAATTATCGAACGGTCACTTCGCGTGGAGGCAAGGACCAGGGCACTTCTCTGGACCAAAACTGTTGATTTGCCTATTTAAATTGTTATTGCCAAGATTGGATGGTATATTTATTTTATACTTCGTGCTTTAAAAATTAAACTAAAACCTTCCTCAAGAACCGCTCTATCAATTCGTGAAAACTTTAACTTTTTGAGTTTATCGCGAACTGACAGACAGGTAGATTCGGCAGCGGACATTGTTTTATAATACATATGTAGTGTTGATGATGTATTTATTGTTTTGTTTGCCGTTCTTGGTATTGGATTGCCGAATGTTGAAGCCCTTTAGGGCTCATGCATGACTCATATGTGTGTTTCGAGCGATGTTTGAACAGTGCCGTTTTGTAGATGAATATGATAATAACCTAACCAAACTGAATATATTAAATAGGGGCCATCAGTGAATCTAATAAACAATCACTGGACAAAGGACGAAATGCCAGTTGTTTTTGTACTGATTCAAAGCGCTTCGTTAGAGCATTTCGTGAATTACTACACATTCTTGCAAAATGCCTTCGTGTTGTTTTGGTCTCTGATGGTTTTTTTATACAGTTTTGGCGGGTTATTTAAATTAACATTATTAATCGACTTCAAAAAGGAGGAGGTTACTCAATTCGACCGTATATATGCTTTTTTTTTTATGTTTGTTCGCGCGTAACTTCGTCGTTTATGAACCGATTTTGATAATTCTTTTTTTGTTGGAAAGAAGAGATTCCCAAGGTGGTCCCATGATAAGGACATCAGGGTCTGATGATGGATGACCAGAGAAATCAAGGGGAACTTTCAAAAATCGTAGGGGCGATTAGTGCATTCCTTAGTATTTTCATTAAGTATTTAAAGCACTACAATTTGATAAAGGTCTGGAGTAGATCTGGTGATGGAGCCGGAAGACAGTCGAAGGAACTCCTCAACAATTCACAGCAGCTACCTTGTGTTTGGGCTTGATTAATTTGTATTGATAAGAACTTTACACCTAGATGGGTTGTGACTGTCATAAGAGCTCTGATGATGAAGACAAAGGCCAGTTCCGGGAACTCCTCAACGGTTTGCAGTAGCTACTTTGTGTTTGATTTTAATTCATATATATTGATGAGAACTTTGCACCCATTGGGTTAAAATATTGGTCTGCAGTACCTAAATCTGATGATTAAGACCATAGGCAGTCGTGAGAATTCTTCAAAATTACGGGTAAAAATTAAAGTAAACAAAATTACGTCATTTCCCAACTATATTTCCGTACTTTTCACAACTAAAAAGTGTAAAATAAAAACTTTTTTACAAAAAAACAACCGACTTCTAAAAACCACTACAAAGTGAAAAATAACTAATTTCGGAAGTCGGTGTCAAAAACTAATACCTATACAAAAACCAAAGACACCGACTTCCGAAATTAGTTATTTTTCACTTTGTAGTGGTTTTTAGAAGTCGGTTGTTTTTTTGTAAAAAAGTTTTTTTTAGAAAACTTGTATAATAAAAATAAATGAATAAGCCTTAATAGTGGAATTAAATGTGTATTTATTCTTTACTACGAGATAAATAAGACACTTTTTTAATGGGAGAGTTTACAAAATGCGCATTGTGTATTTTGTAAACCTCATTATGAAAAATACTAATTCTATAGATGCTCACGTTTTTAGCAGCACCAAAATGAGCAAAAACAAATACATTATCTTCATTTTTCCATCAATAATATGATGTCGAGGGTACTTGCATAAAATAAGTCATTTGCGACTCATATATGTATTTTAATGATTGTCACGTTTTCATAACAGTTGCTGCATCAGCAGCTAACTATATCTTAAGCAGAAAACTATGAAAAAGAAACTTACAGAATTGTCAAGTTGTCGCTTATCACCTATCGCCCCTGGGAGCCCATTAATAGGCCTTCTATGTAATGCTGAACTCGAAACACTCCCCTTTCTTTCAAAAATCGTCGTTGGTTTTACCCATCTCATATGGTAAACATAAAGGGCTGAAAAGTGAGATAATTATTACTATCGTAAGCACTAATATTATCTTACGTATCTAAATCTATATAATCACAAGTTAAAACAATAACGGTACCAATAACAGGAATTAAAATCAATTTGTTCTCAGCACGGGAACCTATTTAAATGCTAAAGGAAAACACAGCGGGCAAAATAACGTACAAAATATAAATTCTAAACGCGGGGAATGCTTTAGACCGACCACCTATCATGTCGGTCTAGCGCAACTTGATGCTGTTACCAACTTACATATAAGTACTATTAAGTATTAGGAATTTCCGTTCTATATGTAGCGGCTTTTTTCCTTTTGCTGTTGAAGTTTTTCTCATATCTACACTTACTTACGTAATCTGGTGATTTTGAATCATCATACATCAGCGATTTTGTCAAAATGGTTCGGTGCATCCAGCGTCCCTCTCTATGGGACCCAATTATATCACTAATGTTGCCAAACCCCCTGGTAAAAGCTAATATTACTACTGTCCTGTATCATCCCACTGGTGGGCAAAGACACTATCCATGACTTCTACCACCTTCAATTCAAATCTAGTATGGACTGGATATTCGTCCCATCATCTTGTAAGGGGTCTCTCGCGTTGCCTTCTGGATGTGTCGCGGGACTCCAAAGAAGTTACAAAAGAAAAAAGTTTCAAGTTTTTAATATTGGTGTTAACAGTTCAGGCTGTTTAATGAAAAGAACCCATTGCTTATTGTAGAATATGACTAATGCATACCTAGTCCTACTTAACAAGAGCACTGACCAAACTAGAAGCAGCACAAAGCAACTAAAGCATAAACAACGGGGAGCAACGCTCTAATTTCAGTACCACCCTGAACAAACCGATTACTCATCGTGAAACTAAATTGATATATAATTCCTGTCTTACAACAGTTGCAAGAAGAAAGACCTATACTTAGCCAACGCTAAGCCTTTGTTTTTGACATTTAATACCTAAGATAACTATAAATAATCGTATTATTACAGAAAAGCCATGCTACAGACATTTAAAGCTAATAACTAAAGACAGCCAGTAATAAAACCTATAATGTTGTTGTCAAGGCCCCCCGAAGTGAAAGCATATTTTCTTTGTTCATCCGAGATGAGTCGACATCACGACCGTTGAATTATTTCCGTGAGCAGCATTTTCGTCACCCTGCAAATTCGTACAACGCATTCCCAACTTATATAAATGTAACAAATCAGGTGACTAATACTACACAAGCTGTTTACAATTGAGTTAAAATGTTATTGTTGCAGGTTCCTCGGCTGTTCGCGAGACCCACTCATATACGCACAAACGACTACCACAGAAGTTGGACGACCGGTGAGTTAGTGATGCCATCAATTATAACCCTTTGATGCTGACTTACACTGATCTCCAAGAAAGCTTTCTTTAAATAAATTGCATATCTTCTCTCGATATGGCAACATATGATAGCTTTGACTTTAATCATTTATATCTGCATGCAAATAAATCATGGAATAATATCGACCACATTGGCTACAAATTTAAATATATGTGCATCACTTTATATGATATACATAGCTGTATTCAAAGAGACGTGACTGAAATTTGTTTCACCACTGTTCAATACAACAATTCAAACAATGTAGCCTATAAGACTGAACATCTGGGCCAATTTAGGCACAATTTCGACAATGATATGGCCAAGTGGAACACTTCATATAACGTCAATGACCCATCAATCTATCCGCCATTCATTTAATAGAAATGGGTATATGTATCAGCTGAATCAATGTTTCCTTGACTGCGATTGTGATTCAAAAGTTTGGTACACGAAGATACTCTGGCAATTGTCATAATTTAGACATATTTATGAGATGTCTTAACTAATGATGTTATTTCAGTTATGTCTGCATTTTTTGTTAAATTAAGCTTTTGACCTTGATATAAATAACATATTTCATATGAAAACATTCTGGAATAATGTTCACGAACACGAATCAATAACCACATCAAAGAATTCTGTCAAATCACGCAATACGAGGAATTTTATCAAATTATTAACATTGATGTTTTCAGCTTACGATTTAGTAATTCCATTGAACCAATACACAAACTTATATGTTTTAATAACATCCAGGATTTCATCTATAAATCTCGAATTGTAAGGTCAGATTTATTCCAACATAGAAAAGTTGCCTATCAACTCAAGAAACACCGTCTTGGTTGGTTAGTAGGTACTTATAGCATCTTCAGCCCTTATGTAAATATTTCTAGGACCTACGAGCAGTTGTTGCGGATCTGGCTTAAAAAAACACAGGCCAGAATCTAGTCAGCTTATATGATGATGCCTACTTAACTTCTATACAAAATGTTGCAGGTGCCAAGAACGACAGAAGCGATTCGAACGAACACGACAATGTATGCGTGGAGCTCATGGGGCACCTGGAGCCCCTGCTCCAAGTCTTGTGGGGGCGGAGTTGCTGTACAGGAACGACACTGTCTGCCCAGGGATCCTACTAGGTAAGAACTGAATTTATACCCCCTGCCAGGTCAGCTTGGATCTGACCCATCGTTATACCAAAGCATACTTATTTAAAAAAAAAAATCTCGGTGGTAGGCCATAACATCGGCTGCCGGCAGAAGTTACCACCCACTAGACAAAGTCTTGCCGCCAAGCGATTCGTAGTGTTCCGGCATGATGTCTGGTGAGTGACTTGGTGAAGCCGTACGGAGGACGGGTCTGAGCAGTTGTGTTGCTATGTGTGCCGGGTACGATGCACCAAAATATGTTGTAGTGTCGGGACTTTGTTCGTGGAGGGTCTCCAGATTAATCTCCCTCTGGCACAGCATCGTTAGTCGTGTTGTTGGGTTCAACATTGCATCACTGCCGACTTCCTTCCTATTCACGAATTTTTTTGAGTGAATAGGCTTAATAAACTAGCGCGCTTTACGATCAATGATTGCGTCATTGCTTATTATCAGGTAGGATTGCGGTCAAGCTCTAGTTTATAATTATAAAAAAACAAGACTTCAAAATCTTTACAGTCTTTCTTAACATTGAAATTATTTCTCTAAACACAATGCTACTTTTACTTGAAGGCGTACCCGTAAATGTAAAGTGTCAACATGCATTACATGCTTGTAGTTTCACATGTCTAGGCTTCTCTTTGGATATGTGTATACAAATGTGTGCGTTTACATACCTAACATGATGACATTATCGATAGTGCAGGGACGTAAAATATATAATTTATAAACATGGTGGTCAGAAACGTCACGTCCAAAAAGTTCTTTTGCCTCATATTGAGACTTATCTGGATCAACCCTATGTATGTTGTACGATTTATCGTAGTTTTATAGTTATGATTTTATTTTATATTTTTTTTGTAAACTTCTGTCCAATTTAGTTTTAGAAGAAATCTAATAAAATAAATAGGTCTTCCTCGATTTCTTTTTTTTTTTTGCATCTATATCTATATGAACTGTGTACTAATGCATAAAATAAACAGTCTCATAACTTTAATTGAAGTTACTAGAAAAGGAGAATGCCCGTTTTGTTAGGAGATTTGGGCCCCCAGAAAAAATTTGCGTGCCATGGTGGTTTTAACTTTATTTTGAAGAACTACAATTACCTTTTCAGATCCTGAAAACAATTTATAACTTTTCACCCTAGTTTCCGAGAATTATTGAATTTTTTCTGATGAAGAAATTGAGGTTATTAAACAATATTTTTTCAAAAACATTTTACATTAAAACAATAAAATATCTTTAGTATTAATATTGATTCCCAAATGAAATAAAAACATTAGATATCATCTTTTCTTGCTAAATAATATATTAAACTGTTTACCTTGCAGTCAGCGGAAGTAGGTTTTGCTGGCACCAGTAGAAATAAATATACTTAGGGCTAAATTGGTTGGAGGAGCATGTGGCTACGTTACAACAGCCACAAGGAGATATCTTAAGTTAAGCTACTTATTCAGATTGCACATGGGTGACCATCCATTACAAACTTCACCTGGATGGCTGCTAGTACATTCAAACTGTTGATACTGGGTGCATTATTTATACTTGTTACGAGTAGCTAGAATCCCGCAAGTGTGACAACCTCTTACCAGGAGGTAACATGTTATAACCCAGTGTATCAGGTGTGGAGGTCAGATGGGCAGTCACTCTTTGAGCAATACTGTATTCAGCTGCATCGGTTAGACTAAAAGCCGACCCCAAGATAGTTGGCAAAATGCTAGGTACCTAGTATACATATACGTGTATGTATGCCATATAGGACAGCATCTCCTGCAAGCGACAAAGTAAAATCACTGCCCTGCTACTTAGTAAGATCGCTGTGCCATCCATGATTAGCTGTAGTTTATTTAGAAAGGGCTTAATTATAAAGGAGTTTAAAATATAGTAAATGCTATACAGATGTTTAATAAGAAAAAAAAAAACAACCAATTAAAATAATAGACATTTATTCTTCAAGGAATATATTATTGTCTAGAAATTGTGCTGGAGCGCTTATATCATTAAAACGACTTATTCCTAACGATTTATTCCTAAATATCGAGGAACAAACTGTTCATTTAAACAATTTCTCGCAATGTAAATTTTTTTTTCCAATGTGAATCTTGGCATTTTAAAAAGAGTTGATAGTCTTTGATTACTGTCACCTGTTCTGAGTTTTACTAAAAATATACTGAGAGCAACAGAAGGATTTGGAAAGTGATTGATAACAAAGGATTACAATTTAAAAGTTCATTGAACTGCTCTGCAGTAAGTCCTAACCAATAATGGCATAAATGAGAATCCATTGAGTTTATGTCATTAAAGTCTAACTGTCTCTCAGTCTGGACTTGTCTTGATGCAGCCGCCCAACAAGGAAGACAAACTCGTTCCAAATGCAACACCTAAAAACAAAAATATTATACATATTTAGATACTTGATATTCATTAATATTTCATTAGTTCAACACACATACATACGCATTCATACATTAAGTTTAAATAAATAAATAAGAATAAACACTTACGTGATGTGCTGGTGTCCATCATAATATAACATTCCTTTGAGGACAATCTTGACTGACTCTATGAGTTCTACGACTTGCTATTGACAAGCCACATGCTTATCATATGTTTAGGTGTCCAAGAGCAGGTGATACAAGTGACAGATTTGTGTTATATGCTGTCTGGTTTTGTAATAATACAAAACATTCCACACACAGGATGTCATCAGACGATATCTGTAAAAAATGACAAAATAAAATGTAAGTTAGTTTAGATAGTTAACTAATGAAGTCATATAAAAACATACAAAGATTATTTAAATTCAATTTATTACCTCACATCGATTTTGGTAAATAACTAATTGTAAAGATTTTTGAAAACAATTTGAATGACGTATTGATTTGACAGATAAATCATAGCCTCGCGTTCCGAGTAGATGTTACCAGGTTAAATATTTTGTTATTCAATTTCCTAAATCGATTTTTTATAAATAATATCATTTACTAATTGTTGTGTTCCATGTATGGCGTAACCGTTTTATAGATATAGTTTAGTGGTGACTTTTGTTAGTGTTGATATTTGATTGTTTATGCAACAGTTGTAAACAGTTTTTCTTTCTTCTTTTCTTGTTTACTATTTACGAGTGCATACTTAAGATATACTTGTGCATTATGATATAAGAGAAAAATGTTATTTTGCAACCTAATTCTTCGCTACAAGACAGAGACCGCCCACATTTTTTTAAGTGAAAAGTCTTGGTTTGACCATCAAGGGCGGATCCAGCTCCGACGCCAATGGGGGGGGGGCAAAACATAACATAATTGTTTTTCGGTGAGCTAAAATCATCTAAGTGACAACCCCTGCCTTTGGGTGGATTGGAAAATAATGTCAGACTTTTACTGACTATTGTAACTTCATCTTGGCACTTTTAGTGACCTGAATAGAAATATATTTTATCGATATTTTCAATCGATCACCTCGTTCATTTAAATAAGATAGTCTGTCGTCTACCTGGCAACATTCAGGTTAAGTTATAATGGCGGAACTAGCTAAGATTCAATAAAATAAATATTAATTTTGTTTTTCAATGCTATGGTACAAGAAATTCTGAAAAAAAATAGTTAGTTTTATAAAATTACGACTTGATTTTTAATAAGAAAATATTCTTGACACTCTATCACAAATTAGGGGCCCATCGGGTGGCATTCTCCTTTACCTAAAATTGAGATTTCTTTTCAAGTTATTTTTGAACGTCACTTTCCTGGTCATTCTGTACATAAAGAGCCTTTCAAACTTTCAGTCACAATAATTCCGAACCGTTTAGTAGTAGGTACATATCTGAAGATATCTTATGTTAGAAATCACAAAACCACAAAAACAATACTGAAAAAGGAAAGTGTTACAACAAAGACCTTAACTTCAATTAATACCTCTTTAACAAACTATAAATACCTAAAACATCATCATATAGCAAAGTGACGATAAAATTAGTAGAAATAAATAAGTACGTCATTATAGTAATTTCTCAAGGGTCTTAAAAACCATATTCGTGTAGAACAACATAAAACAAACAAGGGAACACGTGAGGAAGATTAATGTGTTAAGTTTTTGTATTGTTCGTGAGGTTTTGTATTAATTGTTTCATTATAGACCCGCTATTAAGATACGGAGACTTGCCGTGTGGATAGCGAGGGCGCTAATACTTTTTGTAACACGCTTTAGAATTATTGAAGTGAGTCAGGGCTTGTATTTGCTTTTGAGATATAGGTATATTTATTACTAGCTGTCCGCCCGCGGCTTCGCTCGCGTGAAGTTCGGTTATATCGCGCTTTTTAGATTTCCCTCGGGAAAATCAATTTTTCCGGGATAAAAGGTAGCCTATGTTCTTTCTCATGGTCTAAAGATTGTCTGTGCCAAATTTCATCAAAATCGGTTGAGAGGTTTAAGCGGGAAAGCGTAACAGACAGACAGACAGACAGACAGAGTTACTTTCGCATTTATAATACTAGCTTTCCGCCCGCGGCTTCGCCCGCGTGGAGTTCGGTTATATCGCGCTTTTTAGATTTCCCTCAGGAACATCAAATTTTTCCGGGATAAAAGGTAGCCTATGTTCTTTCTCAGGGTCTAAAGATTGTCTGTGCCAAATTTCATCAAAATCCGTTGGGAGGTTTAAGCGGGAAAGCGTAACAGACAGACAGACAGACAGACAGACAGACAGAGTTACTTTCGCATTTATAATATTAGTATGGATTACTAGCTTTCCGCCCGCGGCTTCGCCCGCGTGGAGTTCGGTTATATCGAGCTTTTTAGATTTCCCTCGGGAACATCAATTTTTCCGGGATAAAAGGTAGCCTATGTTCTTTCTCGTGGTCTAAAGATTGTCTGTGCCAAATTTCATCAAAATTGGTTGAGAGGTTTAAGCGGGAAAGCGTAACAGACAGAGACAGACAGACAGAGTTACTTTCGCATTTATAATATTAGTATGGATGGATAAGATTATTGTGATGACCCAGATAATAAAAAATTAACACAAATGGTAGAAATTTCTAGAATGAGACCTAAAATTAGAATTAAAAAGGAGAATGAGAGAACTTGTAAGGACTTTTGTACTCGATACAGTTTTTTTACGGTGCGGTATATTTTAAGCAGCATTATAGAAAAAACGTAGCCATCATCTAGCTTTCATAGTGATCCATACAATATCCAATCCTTACTCGGATAGCAGGCCTGGTGTTATAATATATTTTGAATTAGTTCAAATTAAAAATATACTTCTGTGCTTATTGTTGATTTTTTAACCAAATATGTTAAAATATCCCAATCATTGTCACCCAAACAAACAAAAAATAATCCAAACCATTGCAGCGTCAACCCTATCGTGTCTCGGGCGCATTGATCATAGATCACAATGATATCTAATGATAGGGCGCGTGATCGATAAAGAAGCGAGGGCTGGCCACCGCGGGAGAGCCTTCCAACCTGCGCCCGCGCCGGTCGAGTAGTTACGTACTAGATAGCGGTATTCAGGAAAGTCGATTGAGTCATATTTTATTTTAGATTGAAATAGTACTGTTAATGAGGATATTTGCTTTTCTTTGCGAGGTGTATTTGACAAAGCGTTGTATGTGGAGGGCGAGCAAAACTCGTTACCGTATACATGAATATTTACGGTACCTATCAGGGAATCAGAAAATAATGATAGTATTACTTAAAAAAATATATTACACACTAGCTTTCCGGCCGCGGCTTCGCCCGCGTGGAATTCTGTTATATCGCGCTTTTTGGATTTCCCTCGGGAACATCATTTGTTTCAATAAAAGGTAGCCTATGTCCTTTCTCAGGATCTAAAGATTGTCTGTGCCAAATTTCATCAAAATCGATTGAGAGGTTTAAGCGGGAAAGCGTAACAGACAGACAGAGTTACTTTCGCATTTATAATATTAGTATGGATTTTTATTTCACAAAATATTACTCAATCTAACTCATCACTGTCCGATGAATCGTGAATCCTTTCCAATAAAATTGATCCCGTAGTTTGAAATATGTTTAATTCAATCATAAATCAATTCACAATTCAATTACAAATACACACACGAATGAAAACCTCCTTTCACTCTGTAACTACGTACCTCATAGCCCATTACCCTCTCAATCCATCAATCTTCAACATTCAGATTAGCCCTGTCTTCCCACATCACGGCCAAGTCATCAACCCTCAGATATAATAGAGGATCAAGCGGTACTAAGACAAACGATGGCCCATGACTGGGCATGACTAATAGCCCATCGCAACAGGCCAGGCAATTGCAAAACGTATCGTTTCCTTACCACCGAGGGATGCGACCGAAATGATAATGGGATAGAATCGCCTGAACGGGAAATGTTTAATCATTTGTTTTGACATTAATGGAGGATTTGTGCTTATAGCCTCTTTTTTGACAGCTGCCTTAGAATTTCCCAGATGACGTGACAAAATAAATAAATGTATAAACTGCCTAATGTTATTGAATTATCTTATTTGGGACTTCTTAATACATTACCGTTCGTATATCAGTTTTGTCAAAACATGTATACTAGCGCCGCCAGCGACTTCGTTCGCGTGGAGTTAGTTATACTCCGCTCCTATTGGTCGCAGCGTGATATAGCCTAAAGCCTTTGTGAATTAATGGTCTACCCAACACAAAAATAATTTTTCAAATCGGACCAGAAGTTCCTGAGATTAGCGCGTTGAAACAAACAAACTCTTCAGCTTTATAAATTAGTAAAGATTTTTGCTTACTAGTTCGGTTTGTCAAAAAACGGCTAACATTAGTGGACAAAATATAGAAATAAAAAACTGACCAGGAGCGTGTACAAGTTCATTGTAGGGTCCCATTTCCGTAGGACACAATAAGTGTACCCACTTAAGAGTTACATAAATGGGCTACTAATTGTTACATTGAATTGACATACTAAGTACGAAATTCTAAAAGGACGATATTAACTAAAAATAGCTCATACCCGTTCCGATTCCATTCACTCAGGAAAAATTTTAATAGCGCGAAATAGCCAATCATCATCATCATCAAACTTTTTATCGTCCCACTGCTGGGCACAGGTCTCCTCTCATACAGAGAAGGATTGAGCGTAATCACCACTCAGTGTGGGTTGTCGACTTCAGACTTAAAGTCCAGGTTTCCTCAAGATGTTTTCCTTCATCTTGTACTCAGTCATTGGTGTCCAAGATATCCTTAGAAAGTAGGTACATATAACTTAGATAAGTTACATTGCTACTTGCCTGACCTGGAATCGAACCCGCGTACTCATACTTGAGAGGCTGGTGTTTTAAACCACTAGGCCACCACGATTTCGGCCGAATAGCCAAAATTATGCAAACTATCTAGTTTGCATAATTTTTTGGCTATTTCGGCAATTACTATTGGAAATCTAACATGCATAACCTATCTAGGTTATGCATGTTAGATTTCCAATAGTAATTTTGGATTGCATGATTTGCAAAGAATATGCGTTCAGGATAATAAAATATGTAAACTTTTCAAAAAGTGTTCAGTCTACCAAGTTCAAAATAGCTTTCCTAGAAAGTCTTTATAAAGTTCTACTTCTGTGATCTTTTTCATATTTTTTTTTTAAGTTATGGTACAAAAGTTAGAGTAATAAAGAAAATTGACAAACCATAGTAGCTTCATATGCTGTCTATTATACATTTATAGATTGAAACGTTAATTGTGGTTGAAACAGTATCGCTTTGACATTGTGTTACCATTTTCTAAGATGGCGTATTATGAGCAAAAGCAATACACTGTGGTTAAAAAGCTCAACGACCTACTGACATATGAACCTACTTTAGATGTTCACAACAACTAAAGGAACTGGGGTTTTGTCCTTGACCCTAAAGATAGAAGAGAGAAGAGCTAAAAGCACATAGCTAGATTAGAGATATTTATATTTAAAAAAAAAAACTTTATTCCACACTAGGAATAGGGATGTATCTAAGGTATAAAAAAATAAGTCCGTCTTATATATATATAACTAACGGTCGCCAGCGACTTCGTTCGCGTGGAGTTAGTCTGCTCCGCTCCTAATGGTCGCAGCGTGATGTTATATAGCCTAAAGCATTCCTGGATTAATGGGCTCCTGTTGGCAATATGTACGGCTGCGGTAGCTCTCGTTTTCGCAACATTTTTTGGTACTGCTCTGCTCCTATTGGTCATAGCGGGATATTATATAGCCTAAAGCCTTCCTGGATTAATAGGCTATCCAACGCAAAAATAATTTTTCAAATCGGACCAGTAGTTCCTGAGATTAGCGGCCACAAACAAACAAACAAACTCTTCAGCTTTATATATTAGCATAGATAAAAGAAAATTAACACACGTATTTTTTATTTTGTCGTAATTACCAAAAACTACTGAGATATAGCGTATTAAAGTTACGGAGTGGGGGCTAATTACGTCACGCCGTGGTATATTTTGTACTACGGCGTGACGTCATGCGTCATTTCAAATAAATATTTCTTCCTAAGTATTTGAATGAAAGAAAAAATAAAAAAATACGTGTTCAATATTTTTTGTAAATCTATTTGATGGACATTAAATTATTTTTTAGGATACAACCCAATTATTCCTGTATCGTGGGTGCGTTTACAAACATTTTAACTCACATACACAAACAACCAGACTCGGAACAACTACTTGTAGGCCATATTGCTAAATATTTGTTCCGTGTGGGAATCAAACCCGCGACACGCAGCGCAGCAGTCAATCCACTGCACCAACAGTGTCGTCTTTGCACACTGTGCGCCACATTTACTTGCACTACATATCCAGACTTCTCTAGTCTACTAGTCGCTTCACGGAAAATGTCGAAGTTTAGCCAATTGAGTAGTTAGACTGGTAAAGCGGACCCCAGACTCCAGAGCTGAAAAAGCTTCGGATGCGACTGGGATTAACGCTGAGATGATGATGATATATCCAGACTTTTTTTTTAATTATTATAAACTAGTGCTTGACTGCAATCCCGCCTGATGGTAAGCAGTGATGCAATCGTTGATGGTAAAGCGCACTAGTTTATTAAGCCTATTCACTTAAAAACTTAGGAATAGGAAGGAAGACGGCAGTTGAGCGAGGTGATGCAATGTTAAACCCAACAACACGACCAACGATGCTGCGCTAGAGGGAGATTGATCTGGAGACTCACCACGACCAAACTTCCGACACAACAACATTTGGCGCATCGTACCCGGCACACATCGCAACACAACTACTCAGACCCGTCCTCCGTACGGCTTCGCCAGACATCATGCCGAAACACGACGAATCGCTTGGCGGCAAGACTTTGTCTGGTGGGTGGTATTGTTGGTGGTACTATTGTTTCGTTAGTCTCGTGGTTGCAACCGCTATTACTGAACTGGTGGATCAGCAGGATAATTACGCACCTAACACACTTTCAGTGGCAATGGGTTTCATTTTGACAGTTCAACACGTTGTTGACCATTTTTTCACAACTCATTTTTCGAAAATATGTAGCAATGGCTTTTCTATTAGAAACTTAGTAACAACCCCAGGATTGAAAATCACTGGATGAGCAATGGAAGAGAGTGCGCCTCTATCTGCGCATGCATTTATGCAATATAATATCCCATGCACCGAAGGCTTACTCTCTGTTGAGAATCGATATCAACAGGGAAAGACCATGACCGCAATTCAGCCTGGAGGACTTTATTTAAATACATATAAAACTCAAGCCTCTTTCAAAATGACCCAGAGTTCATCGTGTTCCTTTTTCAAATCGGGGTATATTTACTTTCAATAAACCGACCTAATGCCCTGAGCAGACGATCGATTGAAATGAGATGTGATGTGGTTAGAACATCGATTGGACACGTGAATTTCGTCCGCCTATCACACAACATTAGCGACGGATTATCAACACTTTCACATTTTATCTCGACTAGGCTGTTCCGCCGCGTCATATTTAGGCATTAACAGCACTCCTTTTCAATAAAGCAAATATGTAAAGGCGTGATAAATGGAACTCAGGTCAATAGGTGTAAATAATTGTTTAGAAATAGTAACCTCATTATAATAAGTTCTAATATATTTTAGACTAGCGGCCGCCAGCGACTTCGTTCGCGTGCAGTTTGTTATGCTCCGTTCCTATTGGTCGCAGCGTGATATTATATAGCCTCAAGTCTTCCTGGTTCAATGGGCTATCCAACGCAAAATATATAAATAATTTTTCAAATCGGACCAGTAGTTCCTGAGATTATCGCGTTCAAACAAACAAACTCTTCAGCTTTATAATCATATTAGTATAGATTGTTATCAGTCTTACAAGTTATTGTGTTAATACTTTAGAGTAGTAGAGAATCAACAAATAGATATACATTAACTATTACAGTCTTGAAGACCTGACTTGTTGAAGAGTTACTGGGTACTAACCCAGTAACTCTTTAACCCAGTATTTCTTTGCGGGACCCAAGACAGTTGAATCGTTTCTCCGGGACTCGTCGAGCTTCATTGCTCGGCGTTTTTCTGGCGGCCACTGTTGATTCTGGCTTTCAGGAGTTGCAGTGGATTGGGAACAGTGTGGCGGGTTTTGTCCCAAAAAAAAAAACCTAGGTATAGATAAATAACCTAGATACCGACTGCACCGCCATCTGCCGGGTTGATTTGGAAATGTAAATTTTCCAGACCCCCACTTGAATATATAAACAAATATTTATTCAAATCAGATCAGCCGTTTAGGAGAAATAACCTAGACACCGACTGCAGCGCCATCTGCCGGGCTGATTTGTGAATCTAAACCATCCAGGGCGTCACCCAAACGCAAACAAAAAAAAAATCATTCAAATCAGTCCAGCCGTTTAGGTGCAGTAGGTATAGATAAGTAACCTAGTTAACAACTGCAGCTCCATCTGCAGGGCTGATTTGTGAATGTTCATTTTCCAGGCCCCCACTTGAATGTAAAAACAAAAATTCATTTAAATCAGTTCAGCCGTTTAGGATAAATTAATAACCTAGGCACCGACTGCAGCGCCATCTGCCGGACTGATTTGTGAATCTAAACAATCTAGGGCGTCACCTAAACGCATAAAAATTCATTCAAACACGTACAGCAGATTAAGGAATATACCCACAGAAAGCATTGTCATCTACATTTTGTAACAAAGATATCACACCTCTCTCTACCCCTAGAGCTCTTGTTTCTCTCTCTCTTAAAGTTAAATAAAAAATTTAAAATATTTATTTATTTCTATTATTTTCTTTCTCTCTTTCAGTTCTTAGGTACAATTTTAGTTCAATAATAAAAAATAAAAAAAATTATTTAATTTTTTTTCCCCTTTCAGTTCTTATGTACAATTTTCTTTTTAAGTGACTCCAAAAACTAAAAAAACACTATAAACTTGTCTAAAAACAAAAAAAAATAGTTTTTGTCTGCCTGGGTTTGAAGCCGGGAATACCAGGCACCGCAAGTAGAACCATACCACTATTGACTACGCCACAGCCGCAATGTCAAGCCTTGCGAAATTAGCGCCCATATTATGCGTGAAATATTGCGAAAGGGAAAACTTGAAAACATGCGCTTCCGCAGGCATAAGACTGAGCTAGATTGATTTCTCGTCCGCGAAAACCCCCACATATAAAATTTTAGCGAAATCATTAGGGCCGTTTCCGAGATCACATGCTTTTTCAAGCAATCAGCGCTATCTGCCGGGCTGATTTGTGAATCTAAACCATCCAGAGCGCCACTCAAACGCATACAGAAAAAATCATTTAAATCGGTCAAGCCGTTTAGGAGGAGTTCAATGACATACACACGTACAGCAGAATTATATATATAAAGATACTTAAATAAACACATAATACTAAAATATATAAATATGTATAGATAATTAACAAATTCTCACAATATAGAGGAAAGGTACTTAATGCTCTTTTAATCGACGTTTAAATTTAGAAATAGTGTTTAAATCACGAATGTTAGGCGGGAGTGAGCTCCACAATCTTACAGCATGCACAGAGAAGGAGTAGGAATAGTAAATCGGTTTATGAGGATGAGATTTAAGGATGGATCTTAGGTGTGATCTACAGGATGCGTCGCTAGAGCGCGCGTTAGAAAAACGCTCACGCAGGTAGGAAGGATAAGACGGGTTGTGTAAGATGTTGAAAAGGAGACATAAAATCCTAGTATTTCTGCGAAGGCGGATTGGGAGTCACTTGAGTTCCTTGCGAAAGTGAAAAACATGGTCATACTTACGAAGACCGAAAAAAAAGCGAATGCACAAGTTTTGCAAGCGCTCAAGCTTGTTTAACAGCTCCTCAGTAGCATCCAGGTAGCAGGCATCGGCATAATCTATAATCGGCTGAATAAGTGTCTGTGCTAAGGAAATTTATCTTCCCAGAGATGTGCTCTATCTAACCGGTGTTGCACAGAAAGGCTCCGGATTGACCTTTTGAGAGGTAACGGTCCTTTAACGTCATTAGGATGATATAGACGATGTTTTCCTTCACCGTTTTGAGAGCAGTGGTGATGAAATAATTTACATAAAGTAAAGCGCCTGATTTCCTGATGATATATGTTTTCCTTCACTTATTAATTAGTCATTGGTATCCAAGATATACTTAGAAAGCACATATAACTTTTTTTTTTTCTTTCTTTTTTTTAGGGACTTTTATACAATTATTGCACATGCCAGTCCCATCAGACCTTATAATTAATAATATTAGCAAAACACAACAATAAAAAACCTACTTTATACCGCAAAACGTAATAATACAAACTTAATTAATTTATAAGCAGCTCCAGAGGTTGGTGTCGACAATATATGATGGTACATACAAACATCTTTTACATTTAAATTTAGCTCTCTAACTAGATCCTCTCTGGCGGACTGAAATTTGACACACTCCGTCAGTAAATGTACGATATCTTCCAGAGTGCCACACACCTCACAATTGGGTGAATTAATACATATAACTTTGAATAGTTACATTTGCACTTGCCTAACATGGAATCGAACCCGCATATTCATACTTGAGAGGCTGGTGTTTTAAACCACTAGGCCACCACGACTTATAATAATAATAAAAACTTTATTGTTCAGAAAAACATTCCAATATTTAAATAGCACTAGCCTCCACACTAAGATTCCCTGTGTCGTGGAGACTAGTCTCCTTCGTCCAACAACATTATTAGTTATGTTCATAGTCATACATAGCATCGGTCGGTATTGATTAATGTGACAAATACAGGTTGTTCTTCCAAACAAATCCTAAAAAAATATGTATTAATTTATACTAAAGATAGTATTATTATAGGGTTTGAACCTTCAACCTACAACTCGTAAATCAGTAAATCCTCCATTTCCGAAGCCGATTCTTAATTCTCTCCTAATCTTGCAAATAATGCCGTTTCACATTAGTGTAACATCAACAAAAACATCAACTTAAGACACAGTACCATCTTCTCAGAGCCCCAGAAAACAACGTTTCGACCACATCTCGTCCAAGTGTTTGATCAAACATTGATTTAACTCCAAAGTCAAAGGCTAACAAAACTTTCAGTGACCCTGTCACCCTAATCACATCTAACATGCCAAATTAAGGCAATATAGGACTGAATGGGAGAAGTGAACAACTGGTAACAAGTCCGAACTGTTTTTGTACCGGCATCGGCATTTTGATTGACGGACAAAATGGTCTTTAGGAGTTACACGATTGTAATCATTATGTTTACGTGTATAATGCTCAAGCAATAATAATTCCTATTTAAAGTACATTATTATGTTCTCGTTTAAAACGAATTGCCCAAGCATGTAGCAAATCTGTCATGGCATTTGTAGATACATATTTAATCAGCTAAATGGCCATGTTAACTATAGACAAGCAAAAACTTAGGTGCAGATACTTTCCAATTCGTTTTTACAACTATTTAACGAGCGGAACCGATAATATCCGAAGTTTTACGATGATTATGAACATTAACGCAAGCGCATACGACGGGTTACTCAAATTCACATCAAAATTCTCATATTGACTTACTTCAGCGAGATTAGTAGTTAAATATTTGATTTGTTAACCAAGAATGTGTGTGATTATATTATTAACAAATATGTAATGAAATGTTCCGATTTTTGTCCCCAGAATTACTAATAAATGTTGGTTTCTCACTTATGTCATTAATGCTAATTTCTAACGAAAACCAGCTACACACTGTAAAACGTAAACGTAACGTAACGTGTCGTGACTCGTATATGTTCAAAATAAAAGTCCTTAAAGACCAATACGATTTACATTCCTATATTTGAGCCAAATTAGATAAAGAATAGAGGTAAACAAACCGTTGCTAGGCAACAAGTAGTTTAGGCCTAAAAGACAGATGTTAACAACCTTTTCTACATAGATAATTTTCATAAAAGTAATAATCCTACTTCCTACTAATCTAAACAGTTTATTTATGTTTAGATATTTATGATTTGCACGAAACGCTTAACCGATTTGAATGAAATATGACACAAGTGTAAGCTAATTTCATATTAGGTTAAACCTTTTGATACATGTATATTATAATTTGTCCATACTTGAAAGAATTACAACGCATGTGTTATGTAGTTGATTTGATAGTAATTAAAATACGCAAAATTGTATTGACAAATGCCTCAACATTATTCATTGGTTGAATTCCACAAAATGTGTTTAATACCTGGATTTCATCCATCTTTCTTTTTTTTGTAGGGCTCTCACGTAAAATTAATGTCGACTTTTTAATGGTTTTTTGAAATACCAAGTTGTTATGCATGTTATTTTAGTGATTCTATTGAAATATGCTGCAATAGGAATTGTTAATAAATAGCTAGCATGTAAAAGTCGATAGTCATGTAAATAACAGGAGATAGTAGTAGTAGTAAAACGTGAGTTGTGATAACCCTAAATTGGTTTGTTTACCTCTATTCTTTATGGAGCTAGGCGATGATAGATATCACTCCCGGAGTCCCGAGTAATAATAATAAACAAATGACTGGCGATGGCGGCGCGAACCATAGACTTCTAGTATATAGACGTGAAATACCTACAGAAAAAACGTGCCATCGTTTGACATTTGTTCGAACATAATATGGCCGCCTCTTTCTAGGGCTGTCACTGTGTATTTGTTTCCAAAGATTTTAATATATTATTATTTTTTATTATTATTATTTTTTAATATAGTCTGTCTGTTATATAATTATTTTAATTCTCTCGTTTTCTGTCGGCTTCTTAGATAAAGTACTTATTCATTTATTCATAACGTCACGTCTTTATCCCTTACGGGGTAGACAGAGCTTGAGGTTATAAGAACAAAAGCCACGTTTAGCGCGTTGGTAGGTGCATAGGCATAGATAGAAAATGGAATCAAAATAGTGATGGGTTGCTAACCTCATCGCTTAATGAAATGATTCTTAAACTTGGCCAATTCCCTCGACCGGTTTTTACAGTCTGCATGGGATGAGAAGCAGCATTAGAAAATTCATATTTTACATAATATGCACACATTTCCGCACCACCTATGATTAACTCATAAGTGGTGCGGAAATGTGTGTACTTGGCGCATTTTTATAACGTGGTTTCCCCCGTAGCTATACTCCACGATCTATTGTAATAAAGAAAGTTTGAATTTTGGCTAAGTCAAATGTCTATTTTGATTGGGTTACTAGATAAAAGGGTCCTCTCCCTCCCTCCTCTCAATTATGATCCTTGTTTGAAAGTATCTAAGTGTAATTATATTGTATAGACATTATTAAGTGCAAAAGGTGCAATAATGATAAAATACATTTATATTTTTTAAATATATTCGTTTATTAAACTACTAGCTTCCATAAGCGGGTTCGCCCGCCTTTAAAAGGTGATCTATGACGTCATTTGTATCCCGTCGTCATCATCATCATCATCTCAGCGTTTATCCCGGTTGCATCCGCGGCTTTCGCGTTGGAGCCCGGGGTCCGCTTTCCTGCACATTCTCCTTCATTTCGCACGATCTTTAGCATCCTGTGGTAAGAGCTTGTTGGCACGCATGTCATCTCTTACAACGTCAAGCCAGCACTTCTTTGGTCTAACCCACTTGTTCCGGCCCGGCGGAGGCGCCATGGCAAGACATTTGTTACCCACGTAACATGCCGCTTGCACAATGTTCTTGCATGTGGTAAACATGTATTATATGTTCTTCTTCTGTTTGAATCTATAAACAAAAGATAAAATCAATATCTATTATCAAAATAATTGAGTAGATAGATAATTAAATTATTTTTATTTAAAATATCATATTTCTTCCTTTAGAGTGACAAATTAAAAAAAATATTTTAAATAAAAATAAAACCGTCTTCAAAACACACCCAATAATAGATAATTTGAAATCGGTGCTAAACCAAGTACCTACATATGTTGGTCCCCGCTACACCCTGCGCATCTAACATATTGGCACCGACTTTGAAAGCTGTTTTATTTTTATTTAAAATAATTTATTTCTTCATTTTAAGCGAAATAGTTAAAATTCCCTATCTCAAAAACTACTGAACCGATTCACACTGAAACTTGCAGTATTCACTAAGTTGAACAATGTCTAATATATGTATAAAAAAGAATACCGAAATCGGACTAATAGTTCCAGAGATATGCGAACACAAACATAAAAACATACATACATATTTACATACTACACTTATACAATTCGGCACATTTGTTCAAACGCTGATATAGACTAACATATCCGAAAACAAGGCATTTTTGAAAATATTACATACATAACAGTTCGAAATGAAAACCTCCTTTTTATGAAGTCGGTTAAAAAAAAATTTTGGACAACCCTAACATATGTCAGCAAATTACGTAAACAAATAAACATTTACAATAAAGAGAAACGTGCTTATATAGTGTAAATAAGTGTGTAATTAGTAATTTAACGACTAATAAGTAATCATGGTTCATTTTAGTTTGAAAATTAGAATGATAAATGGTGATTTAGCTAGAAAAGAGGTAACTAACCTATGAAACGTCAATTGAGCTTGATTTCTGTTGTTTCTGGCACCACACATAACAATACAGCACGCAGGCATATTAAGTAATAGTTTTGTCACACGGTACACTACAAATCCACTTTAAAATGTCTTGTATATTATCAAAAAAATTAATTTTCGTTAAGTTACGTATCCCGTTGACAGCACAACTACCACGAAATTGTAACCTAAGATGGCCGGCGTTGGCACGCTGCCAACAACTGTCAGTTCATTTTAATAGTGTTACCATAATTCCGCAGTAACAAAAATATATTTGTCTCTTTTGCCAAATGCAAATGTACTGTTGAAAAAAAGAGACAAAATAATGTCTTACGGTTTTGTACCCTAAATTACATATATATGTATAATGAAAAATTGTATAGCTTGACAACAGCATCTCCTTATATTTCTATCTCAATGGCGCGAACAACTAATTAAAACGTAATATCATCAAAAGAATGAAGTATCAATATCTGAACCGATTACTTGTAGGCGTATTAAGGCGAGGCAGTTTCATAATTTTAATTACTAAACAAAAGTCGTGTGTGGCGCCCCGTCGCGGCGGATACCTGTACTAATGATGAGCTGAAACAATGAGGTTTCATTACGATTATTATAAGCGTGCCGGTGCATATCTACCTACTACTTTATATTATGTACCAGCGTTCGAAAATTATACAAGGTGTAACATAAAGGGTATATACATACCAAGGGCATGGGTATCTTTACATGATATCAAACGATATCGGAAGGGTTTCAACTCAAAATATTGATACCAAATTTTCGGTTTCGTGTGTTTCTTAAATTCTAATCATAAAGAACGTGTCACCACTAACTACTCGTTACACGTCACGTTACTTGCCAAAATCACGATGAATGTCTTCAATAATTCTGTGCGCCTAGTATGGTAGTAGCCAATCACAGGCGGTGTTTTTTCTCATAACTTCCTAACATAAAGATATAGGATTAAAAAACCATTCCAATATCGTTTGATATCATGTAAAGATGCCATGTCCTTGGTATGTATACCTATACCCTTTACGTTACACGTTGTATAGGTAGGTACTTCAGAACAACAATGAAAGCAGTACGTCACTTATTTTTCGGAGTGGAATGATTCATTAAACGCGCGTTCATTTTTCAGGTGTTTGGAAAATGGAAATTCAATTCGTCAAACAAATAAAGGATTCCTCCTTTTACCTATTACCGCATACTGTCTCGGTACAAAGGTAATAACGTATTTCCGTCTTGTCTTTGATGAAATAATAATTTCTTCGAAGATAATAAATGTGTGTAAGTACATAGGTAAAACGGAAAGGAATAAAATGAAAAGACATCAAAAATTTCATCCGCATCGTGGTCGATAAGAAAAGTGCCCGGTGCTGTAGTATTAGGTAACATTTATGACGTAACTTTTTCATCATCATTTCAGCCGAAAGACGTCCACTGTTGGACACAGGCCTCCCCCAAGAATCTTCACGACGACCGGTCCAGCGCCTCCCGCCACCAGCCGGCGTTTCGCCACCTTCATCAAGTCGTAACTTTTTAAAAGTAGTTAATTATTATAATTTACTAGCAGCCGCCAGCGACTTCGTTCGCGTGGAATTAATTATGCTCCGCTCTTATTGGTCGCAGCGTGATGTTATGTTATAGCCAAAAGCCTTCCTGGATTAATGGGCTATCCAACGCAAAAAGAATTTTTCAAATCGGACCAGTAGTTTCCGGGATTAGCGCGAACAAACAAACAAACAAACTCTTCAGCTTTATATATTAGTATAGATGAGACTTCTTAGAAATCTATTTTAAAACGGATTTTAAATAACTGACCCAACAGAATTTGTCTTGTCCAAATTACAACTCATACGAAAATTCCATACAAAAAAGGACGTTCAGTTTTTACCTCAAACTTGCAAATATTCCGGGAACTACTTATTTTTGAATGAAAGCCTATTTAGGACTATGACAAATCTTATATAGCCTGCGCAGACGAGGGATTTTTGTCCGCGAACTTTTTTATCCGCTAAAATGTACCGCGTAGAAAAAGTCCCCCAAATGGACATGTAGAGAGCGGACCGGACAAAAGTACGGGGGAGTCCCCAAATAAAATACTTAGAGCGCGTGAGACTCGGCGAAGCAACGTACATGGCGGACTTTAGGCCGCGTTGTGTGCTCTCACTTCTCTACCTTTCTGGGCAACAAATGGCCGTACAATCCGTGGCGGACGTTTTATTCGCGGAGCGTACTTTTTTCTCCGCCGCGGAGAAAACTCCGTCGTCTGAACAGGCCCTTAATGTAAAAATCGGTAATAGCCAAATCAATCCAACCGCTGGGTAACTGCGCAACACACTAACAAACAGCAATGGTTTTCAGTAAGACAGTCAACAACATTCAGTACGTTATATCCATTGTTGAGGCGACACGGTTTTCGAATATAACAGATTTAGATTTATAAAGGTTTACGCAATTACGGTGTGTGCCGTTCAAAGGTATCAACCTATGTCCAGCAGGGGACGGCTTTCGGCTGAAGTGATGATGATGATATGACATACTAGCCAAAGCTGTCCCACTTCTATGTACAGACCTTCCTCATCTCCTATCTATTGTGAGCCCGCGCGTCTTTCCTTGATCCTCTTGTTTATAGGGGATTATAAGAAAGAAAAACGTGACGCAAAAAAATTAAGAAATAGTTGTGGAAAACATACGTCGCGACGCATGTTTTCCACACGAGCATACGACACATACGACGCGTCGTCGTATGCATTTATTCACCAACTTATCAACGAATGACGATGAAGCAAGAAGCCAGTAAATAACCGAATGTGTTTTATATAACTCATGTAGAAACAATAACATTCCAAAAACAAGCATATTCAATATAATGCAACATTGTTTAAACACGTCAATATTTTATCTATTGACGTGTCGACATCTCTGTAACATTTCTGTCTTCATTAATTTATAGTTCAGTTTTAATTGTTTACTATAAGGACTTAATTCTCTATTTAGCTTTGCATTTAGGTTTGTTTATGACAAATCAATAATTGTCAATGGCTGCTTATTAGTCTGTCAAGCTTTAAGAAAACTATTAAAACTTACCTAGGCACAAACGCTGCCTTGCTAGCAAAGGCTTGCTAGGTACAAACGACAGCACATCAGGCTACTCCAATATGTCAGAATTCCTTATTAGATTTTCAACTTTATCTCTAAAGTATTAAGGGTCAAAGTTGAATGGGAATATCTGACAGTTTAGAGTACCTTGGTCTGCTGTCGTCCGTACATAAGTATGTGCAATCTGAATATTTTTTTTTCTGTTTTAAGGAAATGAACTTAAAAAAGCAGTGGTATTTCGTGATATTATTATCACAAAATATCCACGAAGTAGTGGCAGTGCATAGTACTTAAAAAATTTGATGAGATTTTTTCTGTATGGTCAAGTAAACACTTAAACTAAAATTCATCCTTCTTTAAACAATCAAATTTCACAAAAAAAAAAGAAAAAGCATGAAGACTATTGTATTTTGACAAATAGCATGCCATAAAGACATTGGCATATTTAAGGATCACCTAAGTCAATATATAACATGCATATTTTAAAATTTCTTGCAAAAAATTCGCTAAACAGCTGTTTTAAGTAAACACTTGGCGCCGTTTTATTTTCTTAACTTAGTATTCACCAAATAATAGATACCGAAAATACTCGCTCTAATACACTTTAATATACTCCAACAAATAGACTCACTAATACATTTTCTATGTTTTAGCGTTAAAATGTTATGATTGGACGTTTATGTTAGAGCAAATATGTATATACATACATTTCAAGTTATCCAAGAAACAAATTTGTCCAAAGATAACACGTTACTTAAGCGTTTTCTGCCTTATAGCAATGAATCACTAGAATCTAGTCCAAAAATATTTCATCTATCATATGGAATATATCCAACTCAGCCTGTTGCAGTCCACTACTAGACATGGATCCCTCTCAAGCTGCACCACAGCATCCAGTCTTCCTCATTTTCAACCAGAATGTCTTTATCCGTTCCAAGAATCTTCGGGGATATTACGGTCTATAGCGCGCTGAGTGACCTTGAATTTGTGAACCAGCCTGACTATCAGGTGGTAAGCCATGTAAACATTCATAAGATCTACTTCACCCTCCCAAGTATAATCGAGATCACCAAATTACAAGACCAAAAACTAGTACCTTACTTTTGCACTTGAGCCAATTAAATGCGAAAACTTTCAATCTGAAACCGAATATCGTTAAGATTTCTAAGTAGGTGATAACTAAGTGCGAACAAGATGACGTATAGAAGCTCGGAATTTAGGATGTCTGAAAGTGTCTCCAGTTCTGTCTTTGTGCCACTTTACACTCTAATGCTAACCAGAACCTATCAATGTGTATAAACATTTGACACAATTAGCTGCTCACGTACATCACACATTTCCAGACATCAATACCAGACATGCACTACGATTGATGCATACGCCTTTCAAGTTTGTAGATACACAAGTTTTTCGTAGAAGGCTCAAAAGTATACGTTTACCGATTCACCGGTTTTTAGTTCTAGTTTCTAATAGTACTTAAAAACATAAAGCTCAAAAACCCACGGATATTTTTGAACTGTATGAGTTTTGGGGCCTGTTAAGTCAAAATATGTACATGGGCTCCGTCAACTTATAGGAATCGCCCTTCAATACCCTTAGGCCTGTAGGAGTATCCAATACTTAGGAGTTCATCTACCTTTTCCGCAAGGCCCAAGTAGGTTAGGCTGGGGATCAGCTTCCACTCTAACGGAATGTGGCCGACCACCAGTATATTACATGGAGCGACTATCTATCTAACCTCCACTACCCAGGATCTGGGTAATAAGATATCCCTTGGTAAACGTGATTGTTAGACTTACGGGCTTTTGACAACTCGTAGCGACTGTCAAACATTCAAGAAGGACATCCAAAATTAATGGCATAACAAGGTTTTTGAAGCACGGAAGATCGTAGTATGTAAAGACGGATGCCAATCCACCCATCGGTTGCAGCAAGCGTAGCTATACTTGATCACTTGTCCTATGCGATTATTATTACTTAACCGCGAGCCACTTCCGTTAAGCTTCCCCAGCTTAAATAAAAAAGGAAATTGAAATCCAATGTCAATAAATTTTAACCTATTTAAATACGGAACTGTTAATTGCTCCACTGTATATCCAAAGCCGGTCCCTTAAAAAAAATAATTTCAAATGAACTGTTCACATTCCAGAATGCGGCGAAGCAGAAAAAGAAGGAAACTGGTGCGAAGCATAGAGCATGCACGACGAGCACGCAACGTGATACACGCACCGAGGTCGTCAGGGCCCGACTGTCCCGGACTCGCGCGCCGGTACCATGAGTGTAACACCGCAGTAAGTACTTACCTAAAGAAAATAAAGAAAGAAATTACTTTTCTTTACAGCTATCGTGAAGCAGAGAATTATATATAATTAATAAAAAATAACAAGTTGGACTAAAAGACACACCAACTCGCACTGGGCCAGGTAGATTACAGCTCACTCCCTCTCTTAGAGAGGAAGCCCTTGACCCAACTGTGGAAACATTATAGCCAGATTATGATGATTAAGGAATGACACACAATACATTAGATAAAGACAATGATTAAAAAAGAAAAAAATAGTAATAATATGCGTCTCGTACACGCAAAATGACCATCGCTCAGCATAATGCTACAACCCAATGCAAGTCAAAAATCCAGTGTTGGTTTTTGGTGACAGTCGGTGAACAATGTATGAAGGGTGAATTGGAGCACGATACTCCATGTAATTTCAGAGGGACTACGGAGGACAGGTCTTTGCAGTTATGTTGCAACGTGTGCCGGGTAAGCCAAATGTTGGAGTTTGGTCGTGGAAAGTCTCCAGATCAATCTCCCTCTGGCGCAGCGTCTTTGGTCGTATTATTGGGTTTAGCTTTGCATCAACTCGCTCAACTGCCGTCTTCCTTCCTATTCACTAATTTTTTAAGTGAATAGGCTTAATAAACTAGCGCGCATCAGGCGAGATTGCTGTCAAACACTAGTTTGTAGTTAATAAAAAAAAAACTACTTAGAGGTTATTTTTTCAAATATCTGTTAAATCGGGAAAGTGACTAAGTTAACACGTTCCTTGTTCTACTTACAAAGTTTTATTATGACGTAAACTTGACCCAATCAAAACAAAGTCATGCAGAAACGAAGTAAATGGATCAAAACCAACTGTATGTCTCTATACAAAACCGTTAATAGTAAGGATAGCTTCTCGTATAAGTCGTACTACACCAACATTTTGAAGGAAATTGCTAATCTATTGCAAATGCCATTCCTAATACCATGCTATTTTTCTATTTTATGCTGCAATACCTACACTTCTGCTGACCACTGATCCGGACAGATGCGTTGTAACAGTTTCCTCACCGTTGGGAACTTCAGACCACTGTCTGGTGAAATCTGTGTCGTCCTTCTCCCCACCAGAACACGACTCTCGTGGTGAACGGCGATTGTGGCGATACAGGTCAGCGGATTGGGATGAGATGCGCCACTTCTTTGCGTCTTATCCTTGGCAGCAGGTCTGCTTCTCTTCTGACGATCCGTCGAGCTGTGCGGACGCTATAACCGATGTGGTGCGTCAAGCTATGGAGTATTTTATCCCATTCAATGACGTGCCCGTCGGTGGCTCGGCTCGCCCATGGTTCAATGCCGATTGTGTCCAAGCTGAACAGCGTAAGCACACGGCATTTCTCGCCTGGGTTGACGCTCGTGACCGCGGAGCTCCGGATCTAAGCTCAAAGAAGAGAGCCTTTAACCGTGCTGCCAAGTCCTACAAGAAGGCGCTCAAGAAGGCTCGCTTCGACCGCATCACCCATATTGGCAACAAGTTATCTGCGCAGCCATCCGGTAGCAGATCTTTTTGGTCCCTTGCCAAATCGGTTGAGGTGAACTTCTGTCGGCCCTCACTGCCTCCGCTGGTTAGGCCTGATGGAACACTGGCTCATACGGCGAGAGAGAAAGCAGGTCTCTTTGCTTCTCTCTTTGCCCATAATTCGCGTCTTGATACTGGCAGTGCTACTCCACCTAATTTACCTCATTGCGGAGCCTCAATGCCTGAGGTTCGCATTAGGAACAAGGAGGTTCTGAGAGTACTGTGTCGTCTGGACGTGAATAAGGCTAGTGGTCCGGATGGTATACCAGCGATTGTTCTTAAGGCTTGTGCGCCCGAGTTGTCTCCTGTATTGACGCGCTTGTATCGCCTCTCATTCAGGACTGGTACAATACCAGTCCTGAATGAGAGGCGATACAAGCGCGTCAATACAGCCCAAGTCCTGGAAGCTTGCTAACATGCAACCCGTGCCCAAGAAGGGTAGTCGTGCCGATCCTGCCAACTATCGGCCGATTTCGATCACCTCCGTACTTTGCAAAATTATGGAGCGCGTATTGAACTCGCGCCTCTTGGCATACCTGGAAGGTAACGATCTGCTCAGTGACCGACAGTACGGGTTTCGCCGCAATCGGTCAACTGGGGACCTACTAGTGTATGCCACTCACTTGTGGGGCGAGGCCCTCGAGAAGAATGGGGAAGCGATTGCTGTCTCCCTTGATGTCTCGAAGGCCTTCGACCGGGTATGGCACGCTGGCCTTTTGAATAAGCTTCCAGCGTACGGCATTTCCCCTAGCCTGACTGGCTGGGTAAAAGACTTCCTGACTGAACGGTCCCTCCGAGTTGTTGTCGATGGATGCTCTTCTGAGCCCATGTCAACTAATGCCGGTGTTCCTCAGGGGTCTGTTCTCTCTGCAACTCTGTTCCTGCTGCATATTAACGATCTGCTGATGCCTGGTATCTATGGGTATGCAGATGACAGCACAGTTGTAGAGAGATACCTGCCGGGTGCTCGGGCTAGTAGGGAATCAATCCGGTCCGAAAGAGAGGCCATGGTTGAGCGAACGAGTGTTGCGCTGCAGGCAGTCTCCGAATGGGGCAATGCCAATCTTGTAGCATTCAATGCCGCCAAAACACAGGCGTGTCTTTTCACCGCCAAAAGGAGCCCGTTCACCTTGGCTCCTACTTTTCGGAATGTGTCCTTGGAGTGTTCCGACCGCCTTCAGCTTTTGGGAGTTGAGATTTCCTCGGACCTTAACTTTGGGCGGTTCATTGAGTCCAAGGCTAAGGTGGCTGCCAGGAAACTTGGCGTTATCGCAAAGGTCCGGCAGTACTTCACACCTGGGCAGCTTCTAATGTTATACAAAGCACAGGTCCGTTCGTGTGTGGAGTACTGCAGCCACATTTGGGCTGGTGCTGCCAAGTGTCACCTGGCCACTTTGGATTCAGTGGAGAGACGTGCAAAGAGGCTGATTGGTGACCCTGATCTAACTCGAGTTGGTCTCCAAAGCCTAGAGCACAGGCGTAGAGTAGCCAGCCTTTCGGTGTTCTATAGGATGCATTTCGGGGAGTGTGCGATGGAATTGCATGATTTAATTCCCCATCTCCGTTCCACCAGCGGACGACCCGTCGTACGGCTGGTTTCCACCCTTACGTTGTTAACACCTCTACGATCCGGACGAAGTGTTTCGCCTCCTCCTTTATACCGCGTACATCGAGGGACTGGAATAATTTGCCAGCGGCGGTGTTTCCATCGGACTACAATTTGAGTGTCTTCAAGGCTAGAGTGAATAGGCTCTTAATAAACTAGTGCGCTTTACCATCAACGATTGCGTCACTGCTTACCATCAGGCAGGATTGCGGTCAAGCGCTAGTTTATAATATATAAAAAAAAAAAAAACAGTCTTATTTGAATCCACAAGTTTACACATAAGTTGTTTTCCCTCTAGTATTCTATTCTCCGCTTGAGCAATTATCGAAGGCACATCACTACATCGTATACCAAATTAAAATGTCGATGGGCTACCGCGATAGCATTGTCTCCGTTATCAGGATAAGTTTCAAAAGATATTATACTATTATCTCTACGCCCCGGGCCACTGTTGATACGTTCACATCTCTCCTGAGCAACAGGCGAAAGGGGCATGACGATACACAATGCTAAATAAATACAAATCATTGTTGAGGCGGCAATCTCTCTCTATGAGGTCAATGACCGGTTCAAGTTATATCAGTAGTTATTAGTCAAGCGTAATTGTATGCCAAGGTTTCTGTTCACCTGGTTCCACACATTGATGCAGTGAGGATTACCTACCTATTATTCGCTAATTAAAACTTAAGGATTCATAAAATTTTAAAATCAGGAGGTCTACTCCTCAAGCACCAAATTTGCTAAAATTATATAAATATTGTTTTCCGTGTCACTAACGGACATTTCATTATTTCAAGTCCTGAACTGAGAATGAATGACAACACGATTTCACAGCAGTCTCTAATCAATGGATCAACAACTTTTGGTCTGGCCCATATCTTCGTCGATGGAATCGGAGAGTAGACCTCAATTTGTAAAGGATCTGACAAAAGCCAGCTTGAAGCATATGCTTAAATTGAGAAATCAGCCAGGGTCATTAGCTATGACACATACTTTGGCAAGGCACACATCAAATGCTTAAAAAACCTCAATCAAGGAATTTTAAAAAGGATCTAAGCTACTACGAGTCTTGGCAAGTGTCATCTTTGCTTCAAATTATAATCAGCATATTATAACGTTCCCACAAATGTTGCTGCAATACAGATTGGAATGGGCCGTTATGTACCGGGCGGACCCAGTGTGGTGTTCGAATTTTGGTTTCTACGATAAGCTGTTTTCCACGCGAAGTTTTTTTTTTAAGTTTTGAAAGCAGAACTAATGAATTTACATAAAGCATTTATCTAGTTTCGATCGATTCGAGGGTCAGATAAATATCGCATGTGATCTATCAACTCCATTTTGAGTTATTACTTGTTCTTAATTCATCTCTTGTCTTCAGCCGTGTCCCGGTCCACTTCGAGATGCACGCGCAGAGCAGTGCGCTGTGTATGACAGAAGACCTTTTCGAGGCCGGTTCTACACCTGGGTGCCTTATGTTGATGGTAAGTTCCATTAGTTGTATTCTTTGGGTTACTAACTGTTTATTTTTCTTTCTACAATATTATTTCTAAGATCAGATAACTTCTTGACTTGACAGGCATCTCAAATCTTCTGTTACAGGCGATGTTGTGTTACTTATTCATCAGTTGAGTTTAAAGTCATCATCATCATCTCAGCGTTAATCCCAGTCGCTTCCGTAGCTTTTTCAGCTTTGGAGTCTGGGGTCCGCTTTACCAGTCTAACTGCTGATTTTGCTGATATAAATTATTCATCAGTTGAGTTTGAAGTATGAATACCAAAAGCTGTGATTAGAATTTAATGGTCATCATCATCATCATCAACCTTTTTATCATCCCACTGCTGGGCACAGGTCTCCTCTCATACAGAGTAGGATTGAGCGTCATCACCACGTTAATAATATCTATCAAAAACCATTAACTAAGGGTGCAATAAAAAAGTAGACCGAGTTAGATAAGGCTTGGTATAATGCACCCAAATCTTAGAAATGTATAGACACAATAATTAATTGTTGAATCGGACAGGAGTATTGTCAGTACCTAACGGTGATGTCCCTAGAAACAACACGACCCGTTGCGCGCAAAATTTTGAGTTTGATTCCCAACTTACCATATATATTATGATCAAAGCCATTTTCTCTGCATGACTTAATAAATGATATTCCTTAATAAATTTTATCCTCGTTACCCGACCAGCCTGCCTACAAAGTAGTTCTTTTAAAATTAATTAATCAATCCATTTTATTTCCAGGCGACTCTCCATGCACCCTGAACTGTCGGCCGCGGGGGCAGCAGTTCTACGCGTCTCTGGCGCTGGTAGTGGACGGCACGCCCTGTACCAAGCCAGGATTCAGAGCTATCTGCGTGCAAGGAGATTGTAAGGTAAGTGCTTAAGAAGTTTCCTCTTGTAAGGCTTCATTTTTTATTAGGCACTGGTTTTCTAACCTAAACTAAATAATAAAAAATACCGAAAATAAGAAACAAAATTATGTTATAACAATGCCGACGACTTCACAAAGCTGAAGTTGTGTGTATACAGCGCCATCTAGTGGCGAATAGTTTAAGCTTGTCTATGAACTAAGTTAACAAGATCAACAGCGAAACCTGTTCGCATTAATTTATAACTAGCAGCGCCATCTTTTGCTCACTAGATGAAAACTACACCTTTTATGTTGTATATGACTAATAATATTATTATTACTTAAAAAAATATAAACTCTTTTAAGCGGCAATATAATCACAATCAAAAATATCTTTTAAGTATTTATAGTGTCTGCAGGTGGTTGAATATCTGCATCTTTTAGGTAGATATTAAACATTTACGGTTAAATTTTTAATATGAAATTCCAAATTAAGCGCAAACATACCTTAAGCACAAACGTCTTGACTGTTTTTCTAGCTCTAAATTTATTGTAATATAGTCATCTGCATAAACAAACACCAATTACATGCATTTACTAATAGCTACGTATGTGCGGCAATCAGCAATGCATGTCGGAATGTCTCACGGGCGCATGTTCGTGTCCCGAGCGGGACAACTTCCTACCCGGGCCGTAACGAACCCACAGGCACTGATCTATTATTTATTTTGTTTAGTTTCAACACATGCAAAAGAACCGCATTTAAAATTTATCAAATAAATATATTTTACTAACGGATCACTTTTTGGCAAAAAGGCAATATACTCAATCATATAAAAGGCAATCCGTATTAAAAAAAATGCAAGATGTCAGTGTGCTGCTGAATATTGCATAAAAAAAGTAATAAAAGCAAAGGACGTCGATTCAAGAGTCGATCATTTTAAAGAAAAAGAAATGAAATGCTACAAAAAAGTATTATTTTCTTATGGGTAACTATAAATTTTTCGTCGGTAGGATATTCTATTGGGCGGGCAAAAGTATTGAATATTAAAACTAAGTAAACTAGTTAATTCTATAAAATAAAATTTGATAATTATGATTTCGACGATATTATAAAAGTTTTCTGCAGAACTGTCTGTCTTGCATCAAGCTTTACCTTTCTCGGTATATTATTTAGGTAATATACCTATCTACTAGGCTACTATGAGGTAAAAAATGGTAGAGGTGAAAAAAACTTCGTTTCTTATTAGATAAGATGTTAAATCTGATGCCTTAGTTATTTGTAATGCAAATAGCGTACCAGTAGATTTAGTAGTATGACTGATTACTCAGGTGCGCCCGTAGGGAGTTAGGGACGTATAAAAATTATATTATATTTTTGTTGCAATAAAAGATGAAATAAACAATAAAAAAGTAATTACCAATGTAAGTATAATATCAATAAAAATTGGTAATACCGCCAAATACGTGGATGAATTACATGAGACTGTGTTTTATGTAATAGTGACGTTCAAAAAGTGCTGATTCTCAGCCTAATTTGAATAAATAACTTTTGATTTTGAGATCACTCAACCGTTTAAATTCGTCCATCAGTTTCGTAACAAGCATAACACAAAGTTCATTAAAAGGTACAAGTTAATTCTGAATACAAAGCCAAAACTACAATAATTATACAGTTAACGCAAATATTTGAGTAACCAGTAATTAAACGGGCTAAATCCCCTCAGGCTTAGTTAAAACAATTGCTAATTAGTGTTTGCTTTACCAAGATGTAAGGGCAACTTGGAACAACTTATAGGCTCAAATTGTTCTCAAAGTTAAACACAAGTACCTTTCACAGATTTCTGAGTAAACTTCCAAATAATTTTATGAGGGTTAACTAGTTAGCACTCCTTAGTTAGGTGTAGTCAAACGAACAAGTTACTTGGCATGGGTATATCGAGTTCAGGGGGAGGCAGCTGCCCAATGGAAATCTCGCAGAACATATTGTATGAACTTCCCTAATTACTAAACAAAGTATAAACGAGGACTTATCTCTAACTTTTAAATAAACCACGCAGTAGACACTAGCAACATGTATAACTCGCGCAGATAAAGAAAAGATCTGAAAATGGCGGCGGATACTTATGGTACGGTTGACAAACCATGCCATTGTTTACTCACAAACCAAATGCTAAGATAGTAAAATGTCAAATTTACGTTGTAAATATTGTTATTTACAACGTAAATTTGACATTTTAATTGTTTGTTATTATGTTTGTTTTTATTGTTGTTTTTCTTGAGTTTAATTGTTCAAACTCAACAAAAACAATAATATCAACAAAAACAACAAAATAACAGAGACTTTAACTGACCGAAATTAACGATAACTCGGAGTGCAATGAGTGCATCAAAGTAGCTTGGAAAGCGAATCCGGAATTCTTGATCGATGATTTTTTTTTTTGCAGCGCTTACTTCGCTGTGTGAGTATAGACAGCGATAGAGAGTGAGTGAGAACGCATGCGAGCGGACGCCATTTACAGATCTTTTCTTTATCTGCGCGGGTTTTACGGTGTAATTTCCAAAAAACCACGTACGACTATAGCGCACTCAGATTTTAAAAATTTTACTTGCCCCCAAAGGCCAGAAGCTGAGTACGTCCATGTTACTTGGTATGGAGGAATACACAAAATGATACTTATACGTATAAATTATAAGAAGGTAAATATTTTGGAATCAAAGCTGTAGTATATCATACACAGGGTATATTATATTCTTCACGATCTTATTTGATGCCTGCATAATTATTTGATTTGATTTGACCTCTAGAACTACTCCTTTTTCTAAGCTTCTGGGTTTTGTGAAAATTGTATTGTCAATAAAAAGAAATACTTTTCACAATTTAACTGTAAAATCTTAAGCGGGAGGAATGTCTTAGATACGATCATAAAATTACTCTTTGTCTATTGTCAACCACATTGCCCACCGATCTTTCATTTAGTTCAAAAACAGGTGCTCAGAAACCTTCATTAAGCTTCTTAAAAGTTTTCACTAAACTTCAAATTACTACATTATAATCGTAGAAATAGTATAAATAAAATAACCCAGCGTTTTCTGATGCAATCAAATACATCTGTCATAAATGTATATTTAATAAGAATTATATTTAAATCTGCCCAGCTTCCAATACATATGGCGTTAAGATGTGATTGGGCCGAGGTTACGGATTAGGTACCAAGCCACTGACGTCATAAAAATATCATTTTGGCATCGCAATGTAAAAAGCTGTCTATTGGAAAAATATTTCACAGATATTTCTATTTAGGTACCTGAGAATGTATTGGAAAGTGATATATCAGCCCACATAAATAAAGATACATTAACGTCGTCGATTTCTGGTGTGTTCAGTCTAGTCAGAAATTCTCGCCTAAATCCAATGATGGGTGAATGTTTATTGTAAAGAATTCAGTCATCTATCAGAAATAAAATACAGATATACGATTATAATGTTATAGATAGGGATACAACGAAATAGCTTTAGACATTCTTAGGACAGTAATGTCTGCAAGGCAAGCACACAGAGACTAGGTATCTTAGAATCTGGCCACACTTGACCGAGAGGCCGCCGGCAGCTAACGGTACAAAAGATCGGTTGCTATTGTTCTGACAGTAATTGTTGTCGATTGCCCACCGACTCTACAACACCAGTTTCAGCTGACCCCTACCTACCCTCTTAATCCTACAAATTTACCCAAATGAAGGTATCTCCGTCACTGGTGTTGTAAATCGTGTGCGTATTACAGGTCTTGGTCGTGTCTTTCTTGAATTTATACTTAATGATATTTCCATAAGTTATGATGCCGTAAATTCGAGCCTAGGTTTTGGATATAATGCCCAATCATAAACTAAGTTGGCACTACTTTTAGAGTTGTGGAATATGTAAGATTGTCAAGATTAATGATCGTTTAATATGGAAATACGTTTCTTGATGAATTCATTTATTTATGTGTGCTAGGCTCCATGCTATTACTTCTTAGCTGATTTCCATTGTGACTATGTGTCATACGTCGCCATAGTTCACAGTTTACCATCACCACTGAAACGTTAGTCATCGTCGGTCAGATTAAACGGCGAACAATACGGAATAGGTATTTGCTGAAGTTATAGTTTTGTAATGAGCCACAGATGGGTACAAATTTATCGACCCGTTTGACTCACTTCAATGGCGCCCCGAGTGTTCCGGAGCCTTTGATTGCTTGGTCTCCGCGGCACCTATATGTAGATGTACTTTGTATGAGTAACGTCGACGTACAGTTTAGAAAACAAACAATGGGATACTCGGAATATACGACAAACAGTTAATTTTGTTACAAAACTGATGAAGTTGATAGATACATCGCATGTCTTGGGGTAATAAAACTGACAACGATAATCTTAGCTATTAGAGCAATAGTTAAAATGTCTAGAAATCTTAACCAGAGAATCAGGTTTAAACTCCAGAACAGGGTAATGCAATACCATCACTAGTAGATGACAAAATTAGTAGCAAACTACCACCTACTATAGACAGCAGAAGATATACATATTGATGTTTTGATATACAATGCTCTCGATAGCACAAACAGCTAAGATCTAATCTTGATGTAAGTAGCAATGGAAATGCAAGGCTATAATGTTATCGCAACATTGCATTGTGGATCGCCCGCAGCAGTATTTGCTTTGCATGGAACGACAAATTAATTGTACAGTAATGACAAGCCGGCTGTGCTTGATGCAGGTTGTACTTGTTAGTCGATTTCTATCGTTCGGTTATTACCTATCCGCCGTACACTAACGACTAGTTGTTTTGAGTGAGCAATTGGCTTTTTGATGCTAGGTTTTACACAGACGTTGCTGTGTATTTTTTAAATGCTCCCCTGGATGAATGAAATCATCCGTTGTAGGACCAATTAGTGGTTCCTGTTATCTATGTTTAATACTCACAACTACTCCCTATGTTTACGATACCGACGACTCATCTCATACCGCTTGTTTTCTTGGAATTTATACAATATTTGCACTAGCACAATTAATTTCAATAAAAATTACATCTTACATTAATTTGCTTACACAATTGGTTTCGGCATCGCAAAGACATTGTTTAATTGCTCATACTTGCTTAACGTTTTATTACTGAGTCAACATTTGTTTACTCGACCGAGACCTTTTAAAAACTATGCTTATATACCTACCTACATGGCTTATATTCAAATGGCTTAATTCAAATTCATTCATGCTGAATGTTACTGGTAGATTCAGTGAAAACGTTAGAATTTCTAACGTTTTCACTGAATCTAGAAAATTCTGAATTTAGAAATTGTGCTAACATCAACTGCCATATAATTTGTCAGATCGTTAAGTGAACAGATAAAATTGGACTCATGCATAATTGAAAGTGCCGCTAGAAACGCCGACCACTTATCTAGACAGTAGTGTAGGCGAGCAATCACAGCAATGGTTCCGCAAAGGTCCATTTAGATGAAACTAGCATAGCTAGGACAGAGCTGGTTCGTTGCAACTTTACAAGATGTAGGTTCGAACCCCACCAAGCGCTTTTTACATAACCACTGCTCTCAAAAAACGGTGAAGGAAACATCATGAAGAAACTGACCTGTCCTAGAAGTAAAAACTTGGAAGACATGTGACATCTACCAACTCACACTGGGCCCGCGTGGTAGATTAGGTGCGGCCCAATTCCTCTCACTGAGAAGAAGCCTCCCAAGTGTCCCAGGACTGGGAATATTAAAGACTGATTATAGTAAGTAATGTTAAATTACTTTAAAATGGATAATATTACATTACGATCCATTCTCAAATCAAAGATTAGTGAGACAATTGTAATATGTATCTAAGAGTTCTTAATCTTATTGTAGATCCATTAGATCTATCCGGACCTTGAAGGCACTCTCGTTCGATCTGTTATAGATGGGACTCGTGGACTCGTAAACGTCCTATTTATAACTGTTGAATTAAATGCTTTATTTATATTGCCAATTAACAGTGACAAATGTAAAGGGGTTGTGTTTACACAAGCTTACCAAGTTTATGAGGGAGAAAGTATGTTAATGTATTCTGAAGCCTTTAGTGTAAACAGACCAAATATTTCGATGATAAGTGTTGTTCTAAGTACCTAACATTTTTGATAATTCGACGCTGGAAAGCGATTTTGTCGTATCTCGAAAAAATCCAATTTTTTGTTATTGCATAATTGAATTCAGAAAAAATATTTAGCGTTGGATGTTCTGATCAACGTATTCCTAAGAATACGATGTTTCTTTTTATGATACGATGCGACGTTGACGTTTTCTAAAAAAAAATTCTGAGTAGGTACCTAGCTACTATACGACAAAATTGCTTTCCAGCGTCGATATAGTTATTAGTTACTTTTTTAGTTATTAGTTACTTTATCTAGTTATTTTACACTAGCTGTAATTTAAACAAGGTTTTATATGATTTTGAAGTTTCTACCTACTATTAGTAATAAAAAAAAAACTGCTTTTTTTAACTTAAAGATGATTTTTCATGAAATTAAATATCTTTGAAAATTATTACTGTAACGTGATATACCGTAGAACAAATTAATCTTAGTTCAATTTAGATTTCTATCGCTAAAGAATATTTTAAAGAAATGATGAAGGTATCAAATTCGATTTCATTAAAAATATTTCAAGCCAGATTTTCTTGATCATTAATGTGTTAAAATTGTTAAATTATTTCATAATGACTAATAATTATTTTTAGTTTAAGAAGGTCAAAGCCATGGTTATGACTAAACCATAATTACTGACTGTAAAATCCATTCAAAACTTAACTATGGTAAACCATAATGTGACTCATCACGCTTTGATTTTCCTTCCATCAGAGTACGAACCAGTCATGTTTACTAGCTACTTGTTGCCCTAGCCAATGTAACATCGCTTCATAGCGAAGCGAAATCGAACACCAAACCAACCAATGGCGGGAACGATTGACCATGCGACGCGACAAATCACGTGGTCAATCGTTCCCGCCATTGGTTGGTTTGGTATTCGATTTCGCTTCGCTACGAAGCGATGTTACATTGGCTAGGGCCGCTGTTACTGTCGTCCTCCGTAGCGCAGCGGTCAACACGCCTGCCTGCGACGTGGAGGCCCCGGGTTAGATCTCCGGCCAGGTCATGATGGAAAACGATCTTTTCCTGATTGGCCTGGGTTTTGGATGTTTATCTATATATTATGTATCTATTATAAATATAGTATTGTTGAGTTAGTATCCCATAACACAAGTCTTGAACTTACTTTGGGGCTAGCTCAATCTGTGTGATTTGTCCGTATGTATATTTGTGTATATATTTTGTTATATTTATTTTTCTTATGTATGAATATTATTAAGAAGACTTTATTAGGGAGATGAACTGTGTTCAGCACCCTAATTGAGTAACATACGTTCAAGGACATTTTTTTTGCCAAATTTTTGACATCCTCCGTGGCGTAGCGGTAGCGACCACTGCCGCTGCGCAAGGAGGCGCGATTTCGATCCCCGCGTAGTGCAAATATTTGCACTTGTCTGGTCGTGCCTCGGAAAGCACATTAAGCTGTTGGTCCCGGTTACCATACGAACATTTAATGGCAGTCGTTACGGTTTGTTGGAGCCCTCAAGAGTCCAACAATTGCTCTAAATGCAATGCTTCGATATCGCCTTCGGATTGTGGGGGTCAGACGGCAGTCGCTTTACGGAAAATATCGAAGTTTAGCCAAAATCAGTATATAGTTAGACTGGTACCGGACCCCAGACTCCAAAGCTGAAATAGCTTCGGATGCGACGTTCAATCACAATCTGAATAATATTGCTAATCCATTGCTTCATATATTAGAAAAATTTGTCTACTTATAAACGAAAATAACGCCATGAATGTTGTTAAACTGACAAAACAAAAACCATTGTTATTATTAACTAGCGGCCGCCAGCGACTTCGTTCGTGTGGAGTTAGTTATGCTTCGCTGCTATTGGTCGCAGCGTGATATCATATAGCCTAAAGATTTCCTGGATCAATGGGATATCCAACGCAAAAATAATTTTTCAAATCTGACCAGTAGTACCTACCTGAGATTAGCGCGTTCAACAAACAGACAAACTCTTCAGCTTTATACAATATGTAAAGAAAACCCTGTCCGATCCGTGAAGGTATTGTTAGGTATCGATAACTAATTTATTCTACTAATGCCTACAACGCCGGGCTAAACTTAAAAAAAAAATCCCCCTAAAAAATAAAAATTATTATGTGCGGTAGTGCCATATAGGGGCGGGCGAAGAGGGGCAGGGCACGCGTCATGCGGCCGCGTCGTTATTCGCTCAGAATTATACCGCCAAAAATAATGTTGTCAGTTTTTAAAAATTACCAAATTTTGGGGAAGTTGGAATTAATTCGCGGGAAAACAAGATTATTTCAAAATTCACTAGTATTGTTACTATGATGATTATGTAAAATTTCATATTTTATTTGGTCATGTGTTTACCTAACCTTTATTATCCTTACGGGTCGGTTTCTTTTCATACTCGGTTATATCATATCATCATATCGTCGGTTAGTTTTCTTATCATATTGTATATTAGTATAGATCTATTACGCCATTAGGTACATCAATTTGAAAACTCTACAAGAAACACTAAGTCGCTTGTCCTATTTACGTTATAAATGAATAGATCAATTTTTCATCAATCCCAGGCTGACCCACTCCCGCTTCGCTAAATGAATATCTTCACAGACATGACGCGTTGCTCCCAACTCGATCGATAACATTGTTAAACTCGAGAACATAAATTAATTAATGGTATCTCCTCCCGTGTCATACGCGGTCTACTTAACACGCCGCAGTGCACGGTTCTCGGAAGATAGGTCATCATAATCCAACAAAGAAAATGAAGGCAGGGACATATTTTCATTCATTATCTTTGACGTAACTGTTAGTAATATATTGATGAAAGGAATTTATTTTTATGTACCTACAAATATAATTATTACAAATTAAATTTCCAACTCGGACTCCCAGGCGTAATACATACGAGTTATTCTACATTTCTGGCTCAAAAACCAACCTGGGTGATTTCGCCGCATTGCCAAGACTTTGTAGGCAATACAACAATGCAAAGTCCAAAAAGTGTCTCAAAGAAATAAATAGTTGTTAGATTTTGATTTTAATTGTGGTTTTGATGTTGTTCATGTACGTATTTAGTTTGTTTTATATATGTTACCGAATATATTTTATTTTAATTTTATTATTTTAAATTTTTAATTTTGTTCGCTTAGTTATAATTTCTATTATGCATGCTGTGGTCTCCTGTAAGTGAAGGAGTACACCTTCGTGATAATATTGTCGTCCATTTTTACTTTTTTCATGATTTATGTATATTCTTTGTTAGAGTATTCTTTGGTAAAGTTAGAATTCAAGACAAAGAGAGATAATGGTCCCGATTCCCTCACACTAAACTAAATTTAAGTTCAGTCCATCCTTTCCTTTCTATTTCATAAAGAAAAGGACAGAAGATAAACATTAGTTTAGTCCTGTCAAAGTAAAATGACATATTTTTAGTAGCCATGTTTGTAATCGCATCTAAACTGTCTATAGAGCATCTTAAATTTAACCGGACTATACTAATACATTGTCGCCGATTCTGTTGTTCACAAACTAAATTAATTTTAAGTCCAGTGCATCTTTTTCTTTCCGTTTCGTTAAGAAAAGGATAGAAGATAAAATGTCAGTGTAATCCTGTCAAATTAAGATACCATAGACAATTTAGACGCGATTAAAAACATGGCGACTAAAAATACGCCAGTTTACGTCAGGAGCGCACTAATTTGACAGGTCTAAACTGACATTTTATCTTCTGTCCTTTTCTTAATGAAATATAAAGAAAAAGATGCACTGAACTTAAATTTAATTTAGTTTGTGAACAAGGGAATCGGGGTCAATATCTTCTGTCCTTTTATTTAAATTTAGTTAGTACAAAAGAATCGGCGTTGACGTTTGGGAACAAATTATTTTAGAAAAATTCTCGCCATTTTAATTTTTTCATTCATCAATTCATGACATATAACATCTTTGACAGTTCATACGGGTCGTAAGAAACCCGAATGTCAGACAACTAGCCTTACGAACAGATATTGTATTACCCAGTAGGTATCGGGGTAAGGTAGGAGGTCCAGTCATGTATAATACTGGTACGTATACGTATGCATACATTGGAAAAAGGCTATAACAGTGTAGCCGTCACGCAAATCCTGAATCTCGCAAGCAAAGTTTACTGTGCAACTAGCACGCATACAAGATCGCGACATCAACCGGTGGGCAAAGTGCCCCGCCAGACAATCCCAGTCAATCAATATTGGGATCGTTCGGACCGCCCATTGGTCCGTTCAGTCCAAACGATCCCCACTAGTCGCTATCATTTGACAAAAATGTGTTCGCCGATTAGAGGGCAGGTCGGAGGATCCTCCCGTTTCTATGGAGGATGAGTAAAAATGTTTAAAGAATGAATCACATGCAAATTATGACAAACTTATAACATAATCCAAGTCTACAGAATCCACATAGCAACTGCCTAATTTGTAAATATAACATGCTGATTACGTCACTACCATGAAAGTCAAGGACAAATATCAAATTTATTATAAAGAATGCGTGAAGAATTCAATTAATTAGATTATTTTAAGTAACGCGGTTACTAATGTATGTTGGTTTGATAGATGTGGTAAACGACATTCGCCCTCCATTTCTGCCATACATTTCCTTTGAACTTGGTGAATTAATGTCCCTTTTTGCGACACCTAAATAATTAATGGCTAAAATAAAAGCGCGCTGGTTGATTTTTAAGACGAGATCGTTTCAAATCCAGTAGTACGTTGATGATCGAATCCGATTTATATGAAGACGCATGGAGGAGGCATATGTCTAAAAGTGGAAATGGGAAATAATCCAATGATCTCTCCTGCTCTGGGCGGAACGGAAGGGCGTGTCAGACTTTTACTGACTAAAACCCACCTGTGTCCTTTCACTTGCCTGCACACCAGGGGCCACTGTATCTCTTTAACAATGGAAGTCTTTTAGATGATATGGTGATGGTGATGATGTAAACTCTCTGTCTGTATTTTTATAACCAAACAGGCAAATTATTTATCATTACTTTCCACAATTTTACTCGGTGGTATGCCATAACATCGACTGCCGGCAGAAGTTACCACGGCACGGTATGATATCTGAAAAAGCCGTACCTACGGAGGAGACCGTGCCGACCGGTCCGTGCAGTTGTGCTGCGATGAGTGCCAAATACGATGCGCCTTAATGTTGCTGTGTCGAGAGTTTCATCGTGGAGGGTCTCCAGGTCAATCTCACCATAGAATAAAGAGGGGAAGTAGGTTATCTGCGACCCAATCCGCGATTTAATTGCCTACTGTCTTAGGGTTGACAACTGTCCGCGCTTCGTCGGTTACGGTTGTCGCCCAAACCGCTAACAAATATTTATAGACTAAGAGCTTATGTTTAAATTATTTGCTTAGTATTTAGTTTACATATACTAGTCAGTTTTTTTTTTGTAATTTTTATTTTTAGTTTTGTACACATAAAGAACCATATTTATTTTTATTTTTAATTAATACAAATATAAATAATACAAACATAACATCTATTGAATCACACATTTAATACAAAATTACAAATTAGCTACAGAAAAATACCTACTTTCTTCGGTTTCGACTATTACGAAACGCGTTGTTATTAAACTTTAATGTGTAATATATCCGTATCCTTGTAAATAACTTTTAGAAATATAATTTGAAAAATATAAGTCTTTTATTTGTTCATAAATAGACATACCAACTTTGCAGTTTATATGATCATTTTTTAAAAGCTAATGTGCCGAAAAGCCGTGACGCGCGAACCTCGTTCCGTGCTAGCCGCGACTAGCGCAGTCATAGGCACTCTAATATTGTGTTTAGGTGTGCGTGCGGCATCGCATAGATACTATGGCGCACACATACAAGCCGCGCGCGGTCCGTTTGTATGAAGATAACGTACTTCCCTCTCTTTATTCTATGATCTCACTTTGGCACAGCATCGTTGGTCGTGTTGTTGGGTTTAAGAGTCCGTGCACAAAATTCTCTCGCTACAGTTTAGGTAAAATCGTTGCGATGTTACCTTTGTGTGCATCGTTCTAGCAGCTAGACGCACACGCGCGTAAATATCGAGCTTAGTGAACGCTTAAACATTTTTGATCCTTTAGAAGATATTATTCTAAATTATATAAAGTATGATTTGTGAATAGTCGGAAACGAGTGCACATTGTATATTTATCACAATTTAGATGAATATTGATACATTTTGAAATTAAAAAAATATGGTGTAATGATAGTTTATTACATAGGCAATTTAAGAAATAAAAACATATACGGTAAAATGAAATATTAGAATAAGTAATCAGTTTAATTTAATATTCTTCTTTAATATAATATTATCTAGAAATCTAAAATAAATAAATAAATATATACTGACAAATCACACAGCTTGAGCTAGCCCCAAAGTAAGTTCGAGACTTGTGATATGGGATACTAACTCAACGATACTATATTTATAAGAAATACATATATAGATAAACATTCAAGACCCAGGTCAATCAGGAAAAGATCGTTTTTCATCATGACATGGTCGGGGATCGAACCCGGGGCCTCCGCGTCGCAGGCAGGCGTGTTGACCGCTGCGCCACGGAGGTCGACAGAAAACAAAAAAAAAAAAACAATCTAAAAACCCTAAACAATCTAAAATCTATTAACAAAATTTTAGGGTTAACATAATTATTACGCGATAATATATCGACGCTTGAAAGGCAATCATATCTATGCGACAAAAATTCGTAAATTGAGTTATATACAATTATACACCAAACGACGCAGAAAAATCTGGCGGTTCGAATGGTGTATATAACTCAATTTACGAACTTTTGTCGCTTAGATATGATTTCTAGGGTCATCACGAATCGTCTCGCTCGCAGGTTCGACGACTTCCAGCCTCCCGAACAAGCAGGCTTCCGAAAAGGCTTTAGCACCATAGACCACATTCATACGCTGCGGCAAGTTATACAGAAGTCCGAGGAGTATAACAAACCACTATGCTGGCGTTTGTGGACTATTAGAAGGCCTTCGATTCGATTGAGACTTGGGCGGTGCTACAGTCTCTCCAGCGGTGCCAAATTGACCATCGATACATTGAGGTGATAAAGTGTTTGTACAAAAACGCCACCATGTCAGTCCGTCTCCAGGATCAGGACTCGAAATCGATCCAACTGCAGCGTGGAGTGAGACAAGGAGATGTCATATCTCCTAAATTGTTCACTGCTGCGTTGGAAGATGTCTTCAAGCTCCTGGACTGGAAAGGACGTGGCTTCAACATCAACGGGACCTCAGCAGAGCTTCCCAACAAGTGGGTCTAAAAATGAACATGGATAAGACGAAGATCATGTCGAACTCTCATGTCGCACCCACTCCAATTGTAGTTGGTTGCTCTGCACTCGAAGTTGTTGACGAGTATGTATACCTGGGACAAACAGTCCAACTAGGTAGGTTCAACCTCGAGAAAGAGGTCATCATCATCATCCCAGCGTTATTCCCAGTCGCATCCGAAGCCTTTTTCAGCTTTGGAGTCTGGGGTCCGCTTTACCAGTCCAACTGCTGATATGGCTAAACTTCGACATTTTCCGTGAAGCGACTGCCGTCTGACCTCCACAACCCGAAGGCGACATCGAAGCATTACAGTTAGACCAATTGTTGGACTTTTGAGGGCTCCAACTACCCGTAACGACTGCCACTAGATGTTCGTATGGCAACCGGGACCAACGGCTTAACGTGCTTTCCGAGGCACGACCAGACCAGTGCAAATATTCATATTCATGCATACAAATACTTGCACTGTGCGGGGATCGAACCCGCGCCACCCTGCGCAGCGGCCGCGTCCGCTACCGCTACGCCACGGAGGCTGTCAACTGCACCTGTTTAGGATAAAACGTCTGGGTACCAAGCACCATTGAAGCACCGGGGCTTTGCAAGCATTATATGGTTGCAGAGACTTTATTAAACAGCACCTGTAAGATTGCCGATCGATACTTCGAGAAAGAGGTGTCTCGGTGAATCCAGCTCGGTTGGGCAGCGTTCGGGAAGCTACGCTACATCTTCTCGTCGTCCAAGATACAACAGTGTCTCAAGACTAAAGTCTTTGACCAGTGTGTGTTGCCAGTGATGACTTACGGAACTGAAACGTGGTCGCTCACAATGGGCCTCATACGAAGGCTCAGAGTCACACAAAGGGCAATGAAAAGAGCGCTAGGAGTTTCTGTGCGTGATCGAATCAGAAATGAGGAGATCCGCAGAAGAACCAAAGTCACCGACATAGCTCTGCGAGTCGCTAAACTTAAGTGGCAGTGGGCAGGGCACATTGCTCGTAGAACCGATGGCCGATGGGGCAGTAAGGTTCTGGAGTGGCGGCCACGTACTGGAAGACGCAGCGTAGGGAGGCCCCCAACAAGGTGGACCGATGACCTGGTGAAGGTCGCGGAAAGCCGATGGATGCGGGCAGCACAAGACCGGTCAGCGTGGAAAGCCTTGGGGGAGGCCTTTGTCCAGCAGTGGACATCTATAGGCTGTAGAAGAAGAAGAAGATATGATTGCCTTTCAAGCGTCGATATCTATGTCCTACCTACTGTAGTAAGTATATATAAATAAATTAATTTTCCTTTTGAGTTTTTGCAATAACTAAATAATTAGTTTATGGATACCAATATTAAAGTGTAGTGTAAGTACCTACATATACAATATCATAATCATCTGCCTAGCCTTTTTCCCAACTATGTTCGGACCGGCTTCCAGTCTAACCGGATGCAGCATTTAGGATTACGATAGATACCTCCAGTTAGACAGATTTCCAGTATTTAGGTAAACGATATATAAAACAAAAACATGTTTAAAATATTATTTAACAAAGAATTTTAAAGCAACCGTAAGAATACCTTAAAGAAATCTCTTAGATGAACTTCAGAACCTAGCTGCCGGCATTAGCCTCCTATTATTTGAAAATGAAGTGTCTCGTAGAGGCATTGAACGAGATTTTCTCGGATCGACAATTTCGGGCAATAGGCAAAAGTTGGTTTTTCGTCTGTGCAGTAATAGTTTTCACATTGTGAATGGTCTCCATAAATATGTTGTGGGCTGTTGATAATGTCTTTTTGTAAGTTTTTGATTTGCTCAGTACATGGAACATTTTGAGTTCCTCGGAATCTTACTGCTGCTTTCACAGCAATTCGTAATCGGTTCACTCGATCAGAATGTAGTAGCTTGCGTTCGTTTAATGGGATGGACGTATCTTTCATCAAACTTAAATTTTTCCCATTATAATTGCGCATTAAGTGATTGGAACACTCCACTTTTTCGACCGTAACGTTTGAATATGGCCTGCTTTCCAATATGTTTTTATACACACTTGAGTCACCATCAGCAATAAGTTTTGCATACACTAAATTATGTGTTTTCACAGATTCTCTAAATCCCTCAACGATTATTGATTTCTCCATACTAGTGGAAGAGCCAGTATGATTCTTATTACACCGGTGTTTCAGGGGTGTAATATTTTTATTAGCTGCACGGGAACATGTAACACAGTATTTATTTTTAATACCAACATGTAATAATTTGCCAGTTTTCACCCCTATTAGCTAGCTCCAACGCCTGCTGCGGAAGAAAAATTTGTTTTATATGAACGTTTTCCCCAAGCAGCATCAGCTGTTACGGCTATAGTTGGTATACCTGATGGACTTACATTGCCACTTTCGAGAGCTATAGAAGCCTCTTCCTTACCAGCTTCTATCATTGTGGCTTCGGCTGTAGTTTTCCACCAGTTAAATAAATTGACGTGACATTTTTCATAAATGAATTTATTCATAAGTGGTCAATCTATGGAAGCAGCTAGCTCATTTAAGTTGGTTCGACCACATCCGATACTTATAACTCCCGAAACAGCGCTTTGGTTAACGTCCAGTTTGTTTGTTTTAATTTGACACGTCTTTAGCAGGAATTGACTTCCACACATTGCACATGACAATGAAAATGTTGAACAAAACCCTTGCAATTTTTCTTCAATTATAACGAGGTTTGATGCATTGCATCCAAATTTTGAATTGTGACTTAATATGTTAATAAATTGGTCAAAAAAATACTGAAAATCAACTACTCTTCGTCATTCGTCGCCCGCCCGCATTGTAGCATAGACGTGTGCGCTTAACGGATAATATTAATTTGTTTATCACTTAAATCAAAGTAAAGTACTAGGCGTGCAGTTAAGTGAGGACGTGTGCGCGAGACGGTATCACTGTTTGAGCGAGACAACAACCGCCATCAGCATTGACCACAGTAAGTCTGAACTACAAAAATAGACAAAATAATAAAAAACTGTTGTTATGTCGAGAATGACCAAAATGACTCGGGAAGGTGGCCTTCAGCATACCTTGTCTGATTCTGACGTATCAAATGCATCTGTAACTTCTGCACCATCATTTGTATCCCAGCGTAATAAAAGACAGCGCCAATCGAGTGAAGAAGAGCTGCTTTCCTTCAAGGATGATATAATGAATATGATAGATGAATGGAAAAAGTCTCAAAATAGTCTCTTGAATAAACTTATATCAGAAGTTGCTGAAATAAAAACTCAGAATACTGAAATAAAGCACACTAATGATGAAATAGAGAAAAGTATGAAGTTTTTGAATACTAAATACGAGGACATGCTGAAAAAGATAGATGCGTTGGAGGTTGAACGCAAGCAGCATTTGTTGAAGATTAACTTGTTGGAAACATCTTTGGATGACATTCAAAGAAACCTAAAATCGCCGTCTATTGAGCTTCGAAATGTACCTATATCTTCAGAAATTGAAACCAAAACAGATTTATGTAAAATTGTACAAAGAACATGCAATGTTCTAGATGTAAACGTCCAGGAGATGGGCATAAGGGATGTTTTTCGTGTAAATTCGAAGTCTGGAAAAGGAACAATAGTTGCTGAACTTGCTTCCGTCTTACTAAAACAGGACATCATCCAAGGAATAAAATCATTCAAGAAACAGAATTCCGAACGTAGCCTTACCTCATCCGATATAGGAATCGTGGGTCAAAAAACACCAATTTTTATCTCGGAAGCTTTGACAAGTAAAAACCGCCGCCTATTTTTTCTAGCAAGAGATTTAGCGACGTCCATGTCCTACAAATTTTGCTGGACTGCAAATGGTAAAATATACCTTCGCAAGGCCGTCGATGCACCTCGCATTGAAGTAAAAGATGAATCTCAAATAGCAGCTCTGCGAAACCTCAAATGACTAGGGTTTGTTCTGTATTTCCAGTTGGCACTGGTTCACCAACTTTTTTATTTTATAATGTTATGCTACTTTTTGGTTTTTAATTATGTATATAGTTTAGATACTTGCTGTCGTTACTTAGTTCTGCATTTTTCCTATTTTTGTTATTTTATTACTCACCATTTTTTGTGGATTGCAAACCATATTGTCATCTTTAATCATAATTCCTTCATAATATTGGGTCATGTAAAATCCATAAGTAAATATAGTTCATATCATAAGGTTGGGGAAATGTTGCTTCCTACAATTATATCACTTGCAATTCTGGAACAAAATTCGATTCAAATAATAATAATAACCTAGTAGAAAACATAGATGAAATATCTGCTGGGCCGTCTTATCTATGTGATCCCGGGTCGAGTTCACTTCTTCTATCACCTATTACAACATCCACGAATAATTTGAAAATTCTTACGCAAAATATAAGAAGCATCACAAAAAATTTCTGTCAATTCGAAGTCTTTCTATCTAGATTACAGTCTACGAAATGTGATATTATTATTCTAACGGAATCATGGAACTCTAAAGCTGCTTACTTTCCGTCCTTAGAATACTACGAGACTCATTTTACGGAAAAGAGTCGAAATCAAAACGATGGTATTGTAGTGTACACGAAACGGAGGCTCAACTGTGTAGTTACAGAAACAGTCTTAGTCGATGCTACCTGCGTAGTTATTGAGATTGGCTTGAGTACTGTTGTTATTGGTATTTACAGGTCACCATCGTGTAATAATATAGAAAATTTTATAAAATCTTTGGACAGCCTCTTAAACACCTACAGTAGTCGTAGCGAAGTAATTATTATGGGTGATTTAAACATAGATATTAAGCAATATAGCGAGGATCATAATTCGACAGATTATTTAAATTTACTTGCTTGCCATGGTTTTTTGCCAGGCCATATATACCCAACTAGAGAAAACAACTGCCTAGATCATGCTATGATCAAATCCAGGTTTTCATCTATCACGCTCGTTTTCCAGTCTCATTTAACTGATCATTGCCCGGTACTTTCTTGTATCTCAGTACAGAGTAGTATCAAACCTACGAAACAAATTACTACCTTTAATAAGGTTAACTATGAGGCTGTCCTTGCAGATTTGAACTCCATAGATTTTAGTGATATTATGAAATCACAAAATGCCCATTGGTCTGCAGATCAGCTGCTTAAAATCCTGAATACAACAATTATGAATAATACCTTAATACTACGTATACCTAAAAAACTATACTGTGTCAAGCCGTGGATTACGCCAGGCTTAGTTCGTTGCATTATTAACCGAGACCGCATGCACTTGAGAAATAGGAAACAACCAAACAATTCTGTTCTAGCTATAACGTATTGTAGATACAGAAACTACTGTAATGATCTTCTAAAACGTCTCAAGCGTAACTTCTTTAGAAATGAGCTCGATAAAAATGCTAAAAACCCTAAGAAAAAATGGCAAATAATAAACAACGTTGCCAATCGTGACACCAAAAAATCAACATCGACAGAACTCCTCAAAATTAAGGACTCCCCCAAGCTAGCTTTAGAAGAAATTAACCTTTATTTTACTAGTATAGCTAAAGAATTGGCAAGCAAAATAACTCCATGTTCGCAGCCTATTGAGGAACCCTCAAATCCACTTGTTAACTCTATGGTTATATTGGAAACAACTGAACGGGAAGTTGAGTCTATAATTATGAACTTAAAGCTTGATTGTTCTGTGGGATGGGATGGAATTTCGACAAAATTAATTAAAATGACGAAAGACATTATTGTCCCACTTGTAACCCATATAGCCAACATTTCTATACGTTCTGGTGTCTTTCCTAATGCATTTAAAATATCTGTTGTCCATCCTATTCATAAAGCAGGAAGCAGAGACTGTATCAGCAATTACCGCCCCATCTCCATATTGCCCATACTGTCCAAAGTTTTGGAAAAGATTTTTAATAAGAGATTATTGTCATTCCTTGAGAAACAGTCAATTTTGTCCCCTAAGCAATTTGGATTTAGAGTGGGCAGATCGACGGCCCAGGCAGTTAATGAACTTACCAACCTTGTGGCTTCTCACATCGATAATAAATTTAAATGCATTGGAGTCTTCCTAGACCTGGCCAAGGCCTTTGATACAGTCTCTGTTCGTATCCTAATTAACAAGATGGAAAAAATTGGTATCAGGGGTAAGGCGCTCGATTTATTTAAAGATTACTTGAGTAATAGATCTCAGCGAGTAGTGATTAATGGTTTGTTAAGCTCGGATGCCCAAATAACAATTGGTGTTCCGCAAGGTAGCGTCCTTGGTCCAACGCTGTTTCTAATTTATATCAACAGCCTATGTCAAATTACTACAAAAAATTGCAATATATTTATGTTTGCTGATGACACAGCATTAGTCTTTCATGGTACGACATGGGCTGAAGTAAAGTATTATACTGAAATAGGGCTTCAAAAAACAGCTAGTTGGCTTACTCATAATTTACTTACGCTTAACATCTCAAAAACTAAATTTATGACATTTGCTAATACAGAACATTCACTTAAAAATATAACTAACTATAAAATTCAAATCCACACTTGCCAAAACATCGGTTGTCAGACATGCGATTGTAGCTACTTGGATAGGGCTAAAGTAGTGAAATATCTTGGGATTCTTATTGATGAAAGATTGACGTGGTGTCCATATATAGACCTGTTATCAGGGAGAACAAGAAAGTTAATTTATGTCTTCAAAAAACTTAGGCACGTTGCTAATACCGCTCTACTCAAGTCAATTTATTTTGCGCTAGCCCAATCTATCCTGTCATACTGCATAACCTCCTGGGGTGGAGCACGCAAAACCCATATGCTTAAACTAGAGCGTGCCCAGCGAGCACTATTAAAGGTCATGACATTTAAACCTTTTAGATACCCAACAATTGATCTCTATTCGGAATGTGATGTTCTTACGGTCCGTCAGTTATTTGTAAAAGAAACGGTGATGTCCCAGCATCATAAAGTTAAATACCATAGTGACTTAACTACGGCTAGCACAAGACGTGCATACAGAGTATGTCCTACGATACCATTTAAAACATCATTCATAGAAAAATTTCAATGCTACCTTGGACCAATGCTCTATAACAAAATAAATAAAATTATTAAAATGTTTTCATTAAATCACTATTACTGCAAAAAAATTCTAATGTTGTGGTTAAAATCGCAAAGTTATGAAGACATCGAAAACCTGTTTTTAAACCCAAAGTAATACCCATATTTTTAGACTAAGTAAAAAATTATTCTAATTGAATCACCATCATTTATCCAACTTAAAAATAACATAAACATTTAATATTGAGGAAGTAATATATCTTCAATGTTGTGTGTCATCAACTATTAAAACACAAATCTCCATCAAAAAAGGAAGCAATCCAATTTTTCCCTAAGTTCAAACTTTATGTGTGATTATTTGAAAAGTAATTCAATGAAGGTACTCGGTAAAGATAACGAACTGTTTATTGTTCCTTGTGGCTTATGTTTACCTCCATTTTAAACCTAAATTAAATTTTGTATTAATAACCTAATTATTTTTAGCGCACATGTTCTTTTGCATTTATATTTAATGTACACTAACGTCTATGATACAGGCTCGGCCTAGTTTAGACGTTAGGGCTCACTTTGATTGTTTGTAACGTAATTCCTTTAATATATTTCGTAGGTTATAATTTGTAATTTCTTTTCAATAAACGAAACTGGTGACTGCTGAAACAACAAAAATTCAAACTTATGTGTGTTTCTGGTGAATTAAATTAATTATTATTACTTAATGTGCATTAAATGCAGCATAGTTAGTACATCCAGTACATACCTTGTTTGACTCAGTTTCAAAGACATCGCTTGAAAATAAATTTGTTGCCAAACAACTAATAATAATTAATGATATAGGTATTGTTCCTGTTTATTATAGTCTAAGTATATAATGTAAATATATTATAAATGTTTCTTTAATAGTTATTCTGACTTTATGTATGTAATGTTTTTTTTTTGTTTTGTATAATTTATTCTTACTTATAGCACTGAATTGGAATGCTCTGTAATAGTGCTATAATTGTATGTTTCTAAATAAATAACTTACTTCCTTTGGATTATTTTCTTTACTCTGCAATAAATAGCATATGAATATATAAAAAAAAACAGTAACAAGCTGTATTTGATTGAAAGACTTGTGAAATAAAATTAATAAATAATTGTAGGTTATTGTGGTATTGGTGGTTGTAGGTTATGGTTGGTTTGGAAGTAAAAAGGGGAGGCCTTTGCCCAGAAGAGGGAGACACAGTAGGCTATTAAAAAAATGAGATAGCAGAAACGTACTGTGCCTACATCAACTTCGACACTCATAGTAGATGACGAAGTGGTATCCAGTTGATTAAAAGTACGTTCTTTAAGCACTTGTCTGGCTCTTGCCATTCCCTCTCTATTCCTCTTTCTTTTATTGATACATTGGTAATGTGCTCCCTTGTTTCGCCCCATTATCTTAAAAAAAAAAATGAGTTTAGGTATAACAAAAGCATTATGTGAATTGACTTTAATAGAGAACTAAAAAACCCAAGATATTTTTAAATTGGTTCACAAATTGGTTTACCATCAACGATTGCGTCACTGCTTACCATCAGGCAGGATTGCGGTCAAGCGCTAGTTTATAATATATATAAAAAAAAAAAAACAAATGATGGAAAAATCTACGAACTCAAAAAAAATATACTCCTTCATTTTTAAAGTCGGTTAAAAATTAGTTAAAGCAATCCAAGGGATAAGTCGTAAATATCCTAATATAATTCACAACTAATATAATATTACTAAGAAAGAAAAATAATTAAAGGACCAAGTTGTGGTAGTCGCAGTACATTTTTTACATAAACCTACGTAAACCTCGCGAGCTCTTGGCGACACAAAGTGATACGTCCTCTCTTTGCGCTAGCCGTGTTACCACTGAGCCGGCGGCGTTTGCGCGCTCGTAAATATAGTAGATTTTGACATTGATTTTCATGATGAAAAAAATTTTTTTTTAGAAAATAAACTTTTGTTTCTATTATAAAAATACCTTAAAATTAATGAGGCATTTTTTAATTTTTAAAAAAAGTTGCTTTATTATAGAAAAAACATACTTGTTTGCCTGCAGTTTTCCCTTGAATTTCTTAATTTCTGTCTTCTTTTTTGGCTGAATTATGAAATAAACTCGAAAAAGTGGTCAAGCTAGCACCAAGATAGTTATATGCTGATGTGAATAGTACTTTTTTATGGGCAAAATCGCTTGTAGTTTCTTCAGAAACTATGGTCAAACTTCACTCGAACGTGAAATTTGAAAAAAAGAGTATTGGAAATTGTAGATTTACTACTAATTATGAAGTTTCTTGAAAAAAGTAGTCAAGCTAGCACCTAGATGAAGAGTTGTACTATCCATATCATACATAATTTTACTAATATTATGTAACATATTCTCACAATCATGGAACAAAATTGATCAAAATGAGCAGATTAACAGGACGGACCCTTAACATTGCATCACGTCGTTCAACTGCCGTCTTCTTTCCTATTCACTTAGTTTTTTTTGAGTAAATAGGCTCTTAATAAACCCGTGCTGTACTATCAGCAATTGCATCACTGATTACCATCAGGCGGGACTGTGGTCAAGCACTAGGTTATAAATATATAAAAAAACATATTAGTAAACGCTAGCTTCGTCCCGTGACTTCATTCGCGTGATATAGACACGTATCCTATGACAATCGCCAAAGTGTAACTTTCTGTCATTGTTAGGTATTTTTATTTTTTAACCGACTTCAAAAAGGAGGAGGTTACTCAATTCGACCGTATATATGCTTTTTTTTTTTATGTTTGTTCGCGCATAACTTCGTCGTTTATGAACCGATTTTGATCATTCTTTTTTTGTTGGAAAGAAGACATTCCCAAGGTGGTCCCATGATAAGGACATCAGGATCTGATGATGGAAGACCAGAGAAATCAAGGGGAACTTTCAAAAATCGTAGGGGCGATTAGTGCATTTCTTAGTATTTTCATTAAGTATTTAAAGCACTACAATTTGATAAAGGTCTGGAGTAGATCTGATGATGGACCCGGAAGACAGTCGAAGGAACTCCTCAACAATTCACAGCAGCTACCTTGTGTTTGGGCTTGATTAATTTGTATTGATAAGAACTTTACACCTAGATGGGTTGTGACTGTCATAAGAGCTCTGATGATGAAGACAAAGGCCAGTTTCGGGAACTCCTCAACGGTTTGCAGTACCTACTTTGTGTTTGGTTTTAATTTGTTTATGTTGATGAGAACTTTGCACCCATTGGGTTAAAATAATGTTCTGCAGTACCTAAATCTGATGATTAAGACCTTAAGCAGTCGAGAGAATTCTTCAAATTACTGGTAAAAATTAAAGTAAACAAAATTACGTCATTTCCCAACTATATTTGCGTCAGCTTCCAGTCTGACCGGATGTAACTGAATACATAGTACCTACTTTTCACAACTAAAAAGTGTAAAATAAAAACTTTTTTACAAAAAAACAACCGACTTCTAAAAACCACTACAAAATGAAAAATAACTAATTTCGGAAGTCGGTGTCAAAAACTAATACCTATACAAAAACCAAAGACACCGACTTCCGAAATTAGTTATTTTTCACTTTGTAGTGGTTTTTAGAAGTCGGTTGTTTTTTTGTAAAAAAGTTTTTTTTATTTTTTAGTTCTTTTTTTGTAAATTATAAACTAACGCTTGACCGCAATCCCGACTGAGAGTAACCAGTGATGCGATCGTTGATGGTAAAGCGCGCTAGTTTATTAAGAGCCTTAGACATTACATTTTGCAAACATGTACCTAAACATATAGGGGTTTATTCATAAACGATAATTAAACTTAAATGACGCTCAAATGTCAAAAATGTATGGTTGAACAATAGTGACTGTTTACCATATCGCTAGTTAACTTTAAATAGCGTTTATTGATAAAGGGGTTTACTTTAACTTTTTTTTGATACCTTATTAAATGTTTAGAAGTTTACACTCTATAACGTATTATAAAAACCAAAAGCTGTAGAAGCATCTATCCAGCTAAGAATAGAATGCCAAAAATACTTGCATTTGTTCTAAAGGCCGATCAGGGATTTTAAACAGGCGGATGAGCCGGAATATGGTAATTATAGCAATGTCTATAATTACCATACCTTCTGCGGACGACCTTTGTAGCTTTCGTGAGGAAACTTCTTCATTCAGGTTTGCATGAGTGAATCTTTACTATTATTAGTATACAGAATCAAATCACCATCATCTCAGCTATCGACCAGACCTGTGCAAATATTCATATTCATGCTTACAAATATTTGCACTGTGCGGGGATCGAACCCGTGCCTCCTTGCGCAGCGGCCGCGTCCGCTACCGCTACGCCACGGAGGCTGTCTGAATACAGAATCAAATGTCGGACTTTTAAAGATGTTTTTTTATACACGTTAGCTTAAATAATTTGTAGCTAATCTTGTACAGACGACAGTACATCAAGCTTCTACAATATGTCAGATTTCTTTATTAGATTTTCAACATTATCTCTAGAATACTAAGGCTCAAGATTGAATGGGAATATTTGATAGTTTCGAATAACTTGAACTGCTGTCGTCCGTACATAAATGAACAAAACCCTGGATTACCACAATAATACAGTTATCACCATAGAGGTTATCATTTAACCATACTATGGTATGCTTTTTATCGGACTAGTGACGAAATTTTTATGGAACTGAATTTTTCAATCAAACGTGGAATAGATTATTGGTCTTCTTATTGCGGTATAAAAGACGAAGCGTGGATACTCGCCGTACAATGGGTCGTCCGTTTTTTTTTTTAATAAATTATAAAGTAGTGCTTGACTGCAATTCCGCCTTATGGTAAGCAGTGACGCAATCGTTGATGGTAAAGCGCACTAGTTTATTAAGAGCCTATTCACTGTAGCCTTGAAGACACTTAAATTGTAGTCCGACGGAAACACCGCTGCTGGCAAATTGTTCCAGTCTCTCGATGTACGCGGTATAAAAGAGGAGGTAAAACGCTTCGTCTGGTCCGCGATGGAACAGAGATGGGGAACTAAGTCATGCAATTCCCTCGCACACTCTCCAAAATGCATCCTATAGAACACCGACAGGCTGGCTACACTCCACCTGTGCTCCAGGCTTTGGAAACCGTTTTGAACTAAATCTGAGTCGCCAATTACCCTCTTTGCACGCCTCTCCACCGAATCCAAAGCTGCCTAGGATGACATATGAGCAATATTTATATAAATATTTCACAATAGTTGTTACTACATACATTTCTAACAGTTCAAGAAATGTATTGGCATTTATCTTGAACTGTACTAGACGCCCTACCATACCACTTAACTGTAATTCCGTCTAGTAATTTAGTTAGCGCCTGGCTTGTCAGTTAAATAAATCTTAATCTAATGTTCATATCATAATAAAGCATTGCTTCGTCTGTGTGTAAGTATTTATCCTGCTGATATTATAAATGCGAAAGTTTTTGAGAATGTATGGATGTATGTTTGTTACTATTTTACGCAAAAACTACTGAACGCATTTGGATGAAATTTGGCACACAGATGTTTTATAACCAGGGTTCGATGTGAATTCTTGCACTGGTCTGATGGCAGGCGTTACGGGTTGTTGGAGCTCTCAAAAGTTCAATAATTGGTCTAACTGCAATGATTCGATAAGTATCGCCTTCGGGTTGTGGAAGTCAGACGGCTGTCGCTTTTGGAAAATATCGAAGTTTAGCCAAAGTCAGCAGTTAGACTGCGGACCCCAGACTCCAAAGCTAAAAAAGCTTCGGATGCGACTAGGATTAACGGTGAGATGATGATAATGGTTTATAACCAGAAATAACACATATGTAGGATACTTTTTATCCCGACGTTCCCATGGGATCGAAACTTACGCAGGTTAAGCCACGGAGAGCAGCTAGTTATTTATAAACTCGTAGATTACTGAGTAAAAAGGAACTTATCATGTCTGCACCCCAATAACGTAACGCTTTTTTTATCAATACTTATCTGAATTAATGCAATTTGTAATCCATTGCGTCGTACACGAGTATAAGAAAGATTTGTCTGCTCATCACAACTATACTTAAATAGTTTTTTTTTTATATGATCAGACAGCTGTGCTGCTGGGTTTGTTCCGCAACTTCTTCTTCCCAGAGAAAGCACTAGGAAATCGCAAAGGGCTTAGGGTTGCCGAGGGACTGTCATAAGTAATATTGACGTTCGAAGTACTGATTCACAGCCTAATTTGAATAAATGACTTTTGATTTTAAACACCCGTAACAACGCAATAAGTATTGTAGCACAGAATAAATATTTACTGTTTCTTAAAAAAAGTATTGCGAAATAATTAACTTTTGCAGCTTTTTATGTTAATAAATGCTCTTTTTGGTGATTTACGACCTTTTGACACGACATCAATTTTAAATTCCTTGTTTATTTTTATTTACAGCATTTTTAAGCTATAAACCTAACACTAAACTACAAAAAAAAAAAAAACAGTATGTCGCTGTAAAACTGAAAAGCGAAAGGCAATGCATCCCGCGTCTAATCACTAGTCGTTTCAAATAATAACAGGCAAAAGGGCGTAAGCGTGAAACGTGATTGTTCGATCAGAGTGACTAATTGGTAAATTACATCTAGTCGAACCTTCACCCAGCCGGGGGCGATTCTGAACACAACAGCACTTAGTGCTTACTTATACGTGTTTCTACCTAACGTAACCCGTTAGGTGACCATTAGGAGTCAGGCAAACCTTCTGCGTCAATTGTAGTTGTTTCACTTTATGCGGGTGGTATTAGGTGGAGTCTTAGAGACTATTAGTGGTGTGTAATGCCACAAACTGACAGCCATTTTTTGAAGTGAAAATTTCTTTACCGAATTTGACCAATTTTTACTGGATGAGGTAAAAGTATTGAATTCGCGTGAGCGCGACGACTGAATCGACGCCGTGATAATTTTTTGGTTTTAATTTTTGTGGATTCTGTGTTTTTAATTTACTTATAGGTACTTCTTCTTCCCAACGAATGCACTAGGAAGTGTCGATGGATGGGCGTTTTGGGGGACTGTCTTATGTAATATTGACAAAAATCGTCAAAAATCAAAAGAAAAGTGAAAATCAAAAGTTGTCGTCAACCTTGAGCCTAAATGCTTTAGAGATAAAGTTCAAAATCTAATAAAGAAATCTGACAGATTGTGGTAGCTTGATGTGCTGTCGTCTGATCATAAATGGTAAAATAAATAGCAAATAACGCAATAAATGTTATTGAACTATCAAAATGAAAGCCATTTCTATAACTATTAGTCGGTTTCGCAATTATCCAGCTGGCTTTGAAATCTCCAATATTTTAATAATATGAACATAATAACGAACTGTATTATTAATATCGGTGATCACAACTTCAATGAAAATAGACGCCCTCTAGCCGCCTGAGTGACATCACAAGGAGATCCAGCGCCACGCTTGTCCAGCAAACATTTGATGGACACCAAACTAATTGTTTTGTTCTAAATCAATTTAGTAGCAACAATTAAAATTCCACGATAAAGCGAACTTCTAACAATAGGGCATTTTCTTGGGTTCCTCCAGCGCTGTTGACGAAATACAAAACTCTGGTAAATAAAATCGAATATTCATTATGCTTTTACGAGACAAAATCACAATCAAAAGTCATTGATTCAAATTAGGCTGAGAATCAGAACTTTTTGAACGTCAATATTACATAAGACAGTGCCCCTAAAACGCCCTGCCTTTTTTCCTAGATAACTGTGGAAAAAACACGCATCACCTCAACTCCCGTCTTCCTAAGTACCTAAAGACTCAGTTTTTTTTTTCTTTTTTTGAGAGAATAGGCTCTTAATAAACTAGCGCGCTTCCATTAACGATCGGATCATTGCTTACCATCAGGCGGGATTGCGGTCAAGGACTAGTTTGCAATTATTGAAAAAAAGGAAAATTGTACGTTTATTATGCTTTTACAAGACAAACACACAAAGCGGGTCAGAGAGGAAATATTCTATGAATTACTATTTATTCTTGTACTAGCTGCGCTCTGCGTTTTCACCCGCATAAGTTTGGATCCCGTGGGAATATCGGGATAAAAGTCATCATCATCATCTCAGCGTTTATCCCAGTCGCATCCGAAGCATTTTCAGCTTTGGAGTCTGAGGTCCGCTTTTACCAGTCTAACTGCTGATATGGCTAAACTTCGACATTTTCCGTGAAGCGACTGCCGTCTGACCTCCACAACCCGAAGGCGACATCGAAGCATTGCAGCTGACCAATTGTTGGACTTTTTGAGGGCTCCAACAACCCTTTAACGACTGCCACTAGATGTTCGTATGGCAACCGGGACCAACGGCTTAACGTGCTTTCCGAGGCACGACCAGACCAGTGCAAATATTCATATTCATGCATACAAATACTTGCACTGAGCGGGGATCGAACCCGCGCCACCTTGCGCAGCGGCCGCGCAATATCGGGATAAAAGTATCCTATGTTATGTTATTTCCTGGTTTTCAACCATCCGTGTGTCCATATGTCATATAAATCCGTTTCAGTAGTTTAGGCGTGAAAACGGAATACACAGAGCGGACCTTTATAGTTTGGGGTCACCAAGATACAGGCTGCGCCTAGTTTAGGACCCGCTGTTAATTCAAACTAAATGAAAAGCTGTTCTGCTGTTGTAACTGTATGCTATAAATTCTTGTAATTTTAACCAAGTGTAAGCCTAACAATTTTTTTTTTTTTCTATTATGTCATAATTATGTTACACTTGCTATGTTTTGTCTTTGCATCTCCCTAAAGTTGAATGTAGATTATCAGCTCTTTGTTGTCTCTATGTGTTTTTTTTTAAAGTTCAATAAACAAATATTCAAAAAAATAATTGAAATATTATTCTCACATCCCGCTTTCATCATCATCAACCTTTTTTATCGTCCCACTGCTGGGCACAGGTCTCCTCTCATACAGAGAAGGATTGTGCGTAATCACCACGCTTGCTCAATGCGGGTTGGCGATTTCAGAATTAAAGTTCAGGTTTCCTCAAGATGTTTTCCTTCACCTTCAGTCATTGGTGTCCAAGATATATTTAGAAAGTACATATAACTTTAGAAAAGTTACATTGGTTAAAAAAAAATAAGTTCTTTAAATGACTGCAAATAGTTCGAAAGAAATCTCATTTAAAAACATCGTTTAGATATTTACATCTTGAACTTGATGGAATTTCAAAATTAGACTCTGTTTAAGACTAAAAGAAACGAAAACAAAATACGGTATGTCTACCATGAGTATTATTGTTATCGAAAACTTACTCGTTAGCGTGATAACGTGAATCGATTTCGATAATGATTGCACCATGAGTAGGTATTACGGAGTCTTACGCAGGCATCAAGGTAGACTCGACAGATCGTGGCTACTAAAGCTTTGTTTCTTTCTTTCTCCGTAATAAGAAGAGAGAATGACATCAAGGGCGTACCCAGCTTCTGGCCTAGGAGGAGCAAGTCAGGGCTAGGGGTAGGCAAGTCAATTTTTTAGGGTCGAATCATCCCCGGCAATTTTGTCTTACAAACTACACAAGCACATACAAACATTAGGTATCTTTAGTGTAGTATATAGGCTTAGATAGACGCAAATGATCCTGTAATAGTCCCCGTTCATACTTTGATTAGTAATTAAGGGAGACATTGCCCCCCTCCGCATACGCCTATGAATGACATAATTATGTGCTCAAAATGTTTTGACAGTCTATAATCCGACTAAACAGAAATGTTGACGGTTAATGAACTACTTATGGTAATATAGTGGTAGTTGCATTTTTATTACTTAAACAAGTATGTCACTGTTGTGTCATCGAGTAAAGTTAATGAGTACATATCGAACAGATGATGTTAGGTTTGTTACCTCTCGAAAGTTTACAGTACGAATTCTTTCAGTGACCACTAGGTGCACTGTACAATTTCTCATACTATGTCGCATTGATCCTTGATTATCCGGAAGCCAACGCCATCTCGTGGCGGTCGAAGGCGGTGTGAGCAGGCGGCTCGAGAGGATTGAAGGATTGGACTTCGAACGAACAACATGTACTTATAAACTGTCTCGCGTACCGTATGTTCGAGTTGTTTACCTGACACTAGTAAATCACACTCTAGTTGATTTACTAGTGCCACTAACTAAATGTTCGTAAACTACATAATATGATTATATTATGTAGTTTACGAACATTTTTTAAACTGCAAACCGTGCTTCTATTGTGTTATAACCAACACAACCTACAGAGTGGCCATACTATTTAGAATATGCCTGGAGATAACTATACAGGCTGTATAATGAGATGCTAGCGAGTTTTGGCTGCGCAAACTCATGGTAGAGCCACAGGAGTCAACGACCCCTCATGATTACAGCAACCAACTCAATTTTATTATTTGGTAAATATTATTGTTAAACCAATAAGTATACTTTTATTATATGCTTAGTTGTAGAAATACATTGCCAAGAAATACAAAACGATGTAAACACAGACAAACATAATGAATATATTTCAAACAATCTTGTGAATGCTAGCTCATTATTTTAAACTATAGAGTTTTCATTGCCTGAAGACATTATCTGTAATTATTTAGATTAGCACATGTTAAAAATAATAGAAGGTTGCTGCTAAAAATAATTGAAGTGTTTCGAAAGCTTTTCACAAAAATAAAAACCTTGTTATTTTGATAGAAAGAAAAAGTGAGCTTTGTGAAAGAAAATGAAAATTTTAGAGAAATCAAGCGGAGAAATAATTAGCTTCTGATGCAGAGGCGGTTTGCGGTTTTTCTTTCAAATGGCTAAATGAATTCTGGCAACATTTTTCCGTAGATATTTATTTATACTGGCAATAAAATAAGCACTTACAAAAATATATACTGACAGCGAACTATGCGTAAACAAAACGCGTCCTGTAATATTATCATTTTATGACCGGTCTCAATAATTTATGGGACCTTAATATAATTTAATGTGAATTCCATTTCAATTTACTCTACATTTTGTCAAAATAGTTTATAAAACTATTTAAAAAATCTTTCTATTTTATGAGTTAAAGTGCCCCATGAAGTTAATATTGTGCACGAGACTGCATCTTATAGCAAAAATTGACCATAAACGAGATAATTTCATAGAATTATCGTTATAAAAATCTTATTTTATTTCACCTAATTTTCTATAAACTACACCTTGCTTTAAAAGGTTCCAGTATCTTTTGTTAACATGCTATTACTGTGATGATTTTCGCAAGAAATCTATTAAAGGTCTTATTATTATAAAGACTTTCAAGGAAATAATAATAGTATAGTAACCCATTAAAGGTTGATTAAGACTAGGTATACCTTTCGTTCTGCAATTGCGACAGAATTTCTGTTCAATATAAACGTTTACGGATCCTTAGAAAAAGGCGATTTATAAAGTTCGTTCACACTATCGATTTCGCTTTACCACCAACTCTTAGAAAAACATTTAAGTAGTATCGAACTCTTGAAGACAAATTAGAAAGTACAAAGAAAGGTTGGCAAAGAACGAGAGACTCCTTAGGACAACTCCATCAATATATTCATTCAGTAACATTTTATCGAAACGAAAAGGATTTATGTGCGAATCAAAATATCAATAAAAACACTTATTTTAAAATTTAACCTTGAAGGTTACCGCCTTAGGCATCAGTTTAGTCAAATATTTAAACATTATTCAAGCTAAAACACCAATCAATCATTTTTGACTGACAGCAAAGCTGACCGTTAAAACTGACATTGTTATATTGTGTTTCAGTAACATTCTGAAATTGTTGACAAACATTTGCAGCTGACAATGTTTGAGAAAAAATTGTTTAAAACAAACTACCTAAAATACGATTTGTGGTAAACTTAAGTTTTGTGTACCTACTAAGGTACATAGTGCCAGATTTCTTTATTAGATTTTCAACTTCATCTCTGAAGGATTAAAGCTCTAGGTTTTTTTATATATATATTATAAACTAGCGCTTGACCGCAATCCTTCCCGCAATCCGTATATGGGGTAAGACAAAGACAAGAACACTACAAAAGTAGCGGTAGCGAACGCAGCCGTTGGGCAAGGAGGCGCGGGTTCGATCCCCGCACAGTGCAAATATTTGTATGCATGAATATGAATATTTGCACTGGTCTGATCGTGTCTCCGAAAGCACGTTAAGCCGTTGGTCCCGGTTGTCATAGGAATATCTAGTGGCAGTCGTTACGGGTTGTTGGGGCCCTCAAAAGTCTAACAATTTTTCTAGCTACAATGCTTCGATATCGTCTTAGGGTTGTGGAGGTCAGACGGCAGTCGCTTCACGGAAAATATCGAAATTTAGCCAAAATCAGCAGTTAGACTGGTAAAGCGGACCTCAGACTTAAAAGCTGAAAAGCTACGGATGCGACTGGGATTAACGCTAAGATGATGATGATGATGATGACAAAGACAAGAACACTGGACGTGTTACACAATGCACCTTTGTAATCTGCGCTTCGATACATTCCTTGGAAAATATAAACCCTATTCCTCTAATTCAAACTATTCCCATACACTGGAAACAAAAGTAAAGATTTCTTCAGCTTGTAGAACTTCTGGAGCACAGGCGTAGAGTAGCCAGCGGTCTTTTCGGTCTTCTATAGGATGCATTCTGGTGAGTGTGCAAGGGAATTGCATGATTTAATTCCCCCATCTCCATTCCACCATCGGTCGACCCGTCGTACGGCGACTTTCCACTCTTACGTTGTTATCACCACTAAGATTCGGACGAACCGTTTCGCTTCTTCTTTTATACCGCGTATATCGAGGGACTGGAACAATTTGCCAGCGGCGGTGTTTCCGTCACACTACAATTTGAGTGTCTTCAAGGCTAGAGTGAATAGGTATAATAAACTAGCGCGCTATACCATCAACGATCGCATCACTGCTTACCATCAGGCGGGATTGCGGTCAAGCGCTAGTTTATAATTTTAAAAAAAGAACTACATATATGGAGATGCAATCTGTCACTATGGATTCAATACATGATAGTGAACTCTTTTGCTTTGAACTATGTCTGTTATTAGAAATATATTCTACGAAACAACAATTTTTTTATATACCCGACATAAAAATCTACTCTAGAATTCAACAATTACATGCGGAAATCATGGTTACAGTTTGCGAGGAGATGCTACCCTGTATAGTATAATCCAGCTACGTAAATTAGGACATCAGTATATAAATATCTGTCTACATATATCTGGTAAGGAGTGTTACCTTTTCTACAAAGAGAGATTTTTGGAGAAACTGTTTACCCTAGTGTTAGAATAGATAGACTATGTTAACAACGAAACATTGCATGTGTGAAATTCTCGTTCTTCGTTCTTTGTTCTTCCAATAATTGTCTTCAACGATGTCCTTCTCACCGCACTGGTTTTCTTAAATCTTCATTTCTTGTCCAGGCGGTTTTCCTTTGGAATGATCTTCCTCAGAATATCAGGACGTTGACAAGGCGGCACACATTTAAAGTTAAGCTCGGGAATATCTACGTAAGTAATTGGCAGATTCATCCCACATATAATTTATTTATTTTTTCTCTATCTATAATTTTTTATCTCTCTCTACTGTTTATATTTTGTATGTATTTAATATAATATTTTTAATACTTATTTTTCTCTCTTTTAATTTTAATTTATTTGCACCTACCATGTTTGTCTCTGCATCACCTCAAGGTAGACTGGTAGAAAATGCCTAAGGCATTAAGTCCGCCATTGGGCAATGTTTGTGCATAAAGTTTAAATAAATAAATTCATACGTGGTAGATGTGAAAAAAATTTGGATTCAAGGTAAGCATCAATACCCCGAGGCCCAAGAAAATTCCCATTATGCCTTGGTAAACCCGACTGTACGTGGAACAAAACAAAGCACAAAGAGAACCACGAACATAATTATGTATGTAAGAAACACAGTATAATGCTTCCTATTTCTTTTTCTCTCACGTTAAATCTTACGAATTTATGTGTATGTCTCTTTTAACTGTCAATGATGTCTGGTGAAGCCGTCCAGAGGACGGGTCTGAGCAGTTGTGTTGCGATGTGTGCCGGGTACGAGGTGCTAAATGTAGTTGTGGCGGGAGTTTCGTTGTCGAGGGTCTCCAGATCAATCTCCCTCTGGCGTAGCATCTTTGGTCGTGTTGTTGGGTTTAACATTTCATCACCTCGCTCAACAGCCGTCTTCCTTCCGATTCACTCAGTTCTCTTGAGTGAATAGGCTCTTAATAAACTAGCGCGCTTTACCATCAACGATTGCATCACTGCTTACCATCAGGCAGGATTGCGGTCAAGCACTTGTTTATAATCATCAAAAATATTAAAATAAAAATCACAGACAATAATAAAGTAGTTTTCACCCCCATATTTTCAACCCCGTCTCTTATTGAATGCGCTGAAAAAAACATCTCAAAATACTCTTAGATACTCCAATACCGATGTCTGGCTTATTTTACTTAGAAACCCACTAACCTCGAATATTCCTATCCGGAAATGAAAGAATAACATGATCATCCCTTTGAATGTCACCTGTCATCACACACGTCCTAAGTCAACTAAGGGAAATAGGTTCCGTGTTATATACCCGTTTGCGTCAACGGTTAACTAAACCGAACGGCCTGAATTGAATGATAATAATATAGGACAAGTTTATTGAAAAAATCTGCTTTTTGGTTGAAGTTAAGGAAAAACGATATCGCTGTTGTGAAGTATAGGTTTACTGTTAGTTTTATCCTCAACCTAAACTAACAGCTGGCATACGTTAAATAATTTCATTGTTGTTGTGTTTTATTGTGTTCATTACTATACATAGTCCCCCATATTCATAAACGCTGCTTAAAGTTAACTAGTGATTAGCGATTCTTTAACCATACATCTTTGACCTTTTAACGTCATTTTAATCATCATTTATGAATAAATAAATATAACACTGTGGTGTATATTCATAAAGGATGATTTAAGTTTAGTGACTTTAAAAGGTCAAAAATGTATGGTTAAAGAATCGCTAATCATTAGTTTACTTTAAGCAGCGTTTATGAATAAGGGGGATAATTGTATAACGTCGTGTGTTTTTTTATAAGAGTAAGGCACATCAATTTTACCTAGGTGATGTTATACCAAGTAGGTTTATAGCAATGCAGGTAAATTGTTAAAAGCAAAATAATTTGGTATAGGCACTTCGTTTAGCCAGGAATGCATACTTACTAAGAAACAAAAACATTATTATGATAAATCTGTTTATTTATTTATATTTACATTTACTTTATTGTTCACCTAAAACATACAATAATGAAAAAAAATATATTCAACACTACAAAATATACAATGGCCGGTTTTAGCGCTAATGCAATCTCTTCCAGGCTATCTTGGAATGGACAAAGATATTTTTGGAAATTAATCCTTGATGCAAATATTAAACATACAATACACTAATATAGATACACAGATACATACACATATGAAAAAAAGAAAAAAAACTAACATATGCAGTTATGCATATAGAAATAAATACATACATGCCTACTGAATATATTTGATAAGCAAAGTAATTAGGCAAAAAGTAGTTGAACAAGATCACAACGACAAGTACCTAGTGTTCCGTCTCAAATCTTTTGAATACCTCTAACGACAGCGCTCGTTTTATTTTCACTGGCAATGCATTCCACAAACGAGGTGCCTGGACAGTAAATGACTTATCAAGGAACGTTGTGGAATGCATAGGAATTCTGAGCTTCAAGTTGTTTGATGACCTTAAAGGTTTAATATGTGAATCGCAAAGAAACTGAAAACGATTCTTGAGGTAAAGAGGAGTGGAATGGGAAAAAGTACATTAAACAGAATGGAAAGAATATGAGTATTCTGGCGAAGTCGAATTGGTAACCACTTGAGCTTCACGCGAAATTCAGAAACATGGTTATGAGGTGTAAAAGAGAGGTACCATGTTTCCGAATTTCGTGTGAAGCTTAGAATATTTCATAATATTTGACAAAAATGATTTATGGTACAACTACATATTTTTTATGTTTGTTTAGGAGGAAAGATAAAATACAATAACCATTTCAAAATAGTTTAACTGCCCAGCCCAACTGTTTACACATCAATAAGTTCCAATTACGGCAATTGCCATAAATCAAAATAGGGCATTACGCAAACAGAGCTAATGAAGGGAACTTCTGTTTCTGCTTTCGGCACTAAAACCAAATAAGCATTGAAATACATTTTCCAACTTTGGAAGGCTTATGTGCTTAGCGAGAAGTGCGGGAACCGTGTTAGTCAGAAGTGGGTTAACGTTAACAAAGTCACGGGCATCGAAACGCTAGTGCTAAAGGCTCGATCACACGTACCACAAACACATCACAACGACAACACGTGTATAGGTAAAATGATTATTCATAAGAACCACATTTAATCCTCGAAATCTGTGGTATAGACAATGCCAACCACATAAAGGCCACGCCGTCGTCACAACGGTACCATGAGCGAGACCACGCACTGGGAGACAGCCACATCGCTAACACAAAGATCTGTCTGTCCGAAAACACAAGCCACAACATCACCTAATCGTAACTACTAGCGACAATACAACCTTAACGCAACTGCAATAAGTTGTAGAGAGACTATACATATGTACACACGTTGTTCATGCTTTTCCACATTTTTTCAGCCCGATATGGAGATAAGATAGAAAATACATTTACTTAACACAAACCAAATGATACACATTACACCATAAAAATCTCAAATACACATTGATATAATATTAAACAGATATGATATGCTCTAACAAATTAACCAAAATAAATGTGCCGATCGGAGCAGCAGCACACACATGCAATTTTTTTATTCTGCGTACATTTCACACGTTGGCACAGTGTGAGTGAGATGGGGCGCAATCTAAAGCATAGAGAAGAAAAAGATGGCTAGTGTTTGTCGTTTGCGCTTAAATAGAATCGACGAAAACTAAAGCGACTTGTTGGACTTACCTCCTTTTGTACGCTTCATTTTCAGTGCGCTAGTGACTGAGTGATGAGTGTGATTTATACAGACCCGCGGGGTAATTACGTAACACACTATCAGTAGCAACAACATTCATTGCGTTGTTAACGTTGTTGAGCAGATACATTTTTGAACATTTGGAGCAATGGAGTAGCATTATACTTCAAAATGATTCTAATTGACAGTAATAATGTGTTACGCAATTAGGGTGACGGTTGCGTCAAAAACGCTCAGTTCAGCAAAAATAGCCGAAGACTTTTTACTTTTCTTATATGCTTTTTATTAGCTACACTTGTATGTTGGCTTGCTTGTTTGCTTGCTTGCTTGTTTGTTTGCTTGTTTGTTTGTTTGTCCGTCTCTAACTCTTTGGACTACGAGTGAGCGGCTCATTACTGTAAAATGTCCCACCGTTTTCAATACGTTCGTTAGTTCGTTTTTTTTTTTAAGAATATCGAACTAAATAGTTGAAAACAAATGTAGTTTAAAAAACTAACAAAACATGCTTTTAAAAAATATCAAACTAAACAGTTAAAAATAATTTTTAAAAAAGCGTGAGGCGCTTAATATACAAAAATTATGGCACAAAGCGCCGCACGCTTTTTTTAAAATTATTTTTAACTGTTTAGTTTGATATTTTTTAAAAGCATGTTTTGTTAGTTTTTTAAACTACATTTGTTTTCAACTATTTAGTTCGATCGAAATCACGGAGCTAATGGATGGGTTTAAACTTATGTGGTATGTGTGGACGAATCCTTAAGATTTTTCTCAGAATACACCTGCCGAACATCGTAGGTAATCTTGACGTCAGTTTACAATTACCGCAAGACTTCACGCTCAAACAAATACTCCAGAAATGCGGTAAAAACACAATCGTAAATCTCTGAAGAATGCAAAATATTTTGCATTGGCGTTTTAAGACTTTTAACAGGCGGAAATATCTTGGTTTAGTGCGGTGAGGTATTTGTTAAAGCCGTCCCGCCTGAATGTATTTTAAACTTCCCTCAGAAACTGTTTATTTGTCCTGTATAATGCGTCATATCGCTCACGTTACGAGGACTTTGATTCACATTTTTACATGAATCAACTCGTTTTATGTTAGGCATAAATTATAACATAACATCACGTTTATAATCATCGAACGGGTTGGTAGAGGTGTACTTATAGTACAGCCATATTTCGCCAGTAATGTTCAAATCTATACTCTATTTATGCCAATATATAAAGCTGAAGAGTTTGTTTGTTTGTTTGTTCAAACGTGATAATCTCAGGAACTGCTGGTCCGATTTGAAAAATCTTTTTGCGTTGGATAGTTTATTAATCCAGGAAGGCATTAGGCTATATAACATCACGCTGCGACCAATAAGAGCTGGGCATACCTAACTAACTTCACGCGAACGAAGTCGCTGGCGGCCGCTAGTAATATATAAAGCTGATGAGTTTTTTTGTTTGTTTGAAGGCGCTAATCTCAGGAACTACGGGTCCGATTTAAAAATTCTATTTGCGTTGGATAGTCCAATAATCCAGGAAGGCTTTAGGCTATTTAACATCACGCTGCGACCAATTGGAGCAGAATATATAAATAAAAAACATATCGAAACCTAAAGAATGAAATAGGGGGCGAGCCTATTGTCGCCTGGTGTTAATCTAGACTCCGGCTGATACTGAGAATTTCCTAATGGAAAATCAATATTACTTAGTCCCACCTGGGAATCGAATCCAGGACCTGTAGGGTAATTGCGTAACACACTATAAGTAGCAAATGGGTTTAATTTTCACAGTTCAACAACATTCATTGCGTAAATAACGCAATGAATGTTGTAGAGCAGACACATTTTTCGAAGATATGGAGCAATGGATTTTTATTTTTTTATAACAAACTAGAGCTTGACTGCAATCCCACCTGGTGGTAAGCAGTGATGCAATCGTTGATGGTAAGGCGCGCTAGTTTATTAAGCCTACTCACTCAAAAGAACTGAGTACCTAAATAGGAAGGAAGACGGCAGTTGAGCGCGGTGATGCAATGTTAAACTCAACAACACGACCAACGTTGCTGCGCTAGAGGGAGATTGATCTGGAGGCCTTCCACAACCAAACTCCCGACACAACAATATTTCGCGCATTGTACCCGGCACGTACATCGCAACACAACTGCTCATACCCGTCCTCCGTACGGCTTCACCAGACATCATGCCGGAACACGACGAATCGCTTGGCGGCAAGACTTTATCTGGTGGGTGGTAACTTATGCCGGCGGCTGATGTTGTTGCCTACCACCGAGAAAATTAGCTTAGGGAGAGGATTGCGTTAACATGGATTAAAATGATTTCAGTTTATTGCATTAATGTGGTACGCAATCACCACCACTATACATATAAGGCAGTCAAAAATTATATGCATAAATAACATTTTAACCTTATCCAAAGTATTGGTGAGGAATATCGAATTAGCAAAGCAAGATACATTATAGATTACAATATTACAGTACAACAGATCTCTGATCACTTAATTTGAGAGATTATCGCAGGCCTCTAGCGCCGTTTATACTTAAACGAGTCAAACATTGCAAAATACGTGGTGTGCGTTATTTTGCATTACGTGGAGTACTTGTTTCTATACATCTTTACTTATAATAAAGGTACTTGTTTGTTTGAACACGGTAATTTCGGTAAATACTGGACTGATCCTAAGATCTTTTTTATAAATTATAAACTAGCGCTTGAGCGCAATCCCGCCTGATGGTAAGCAGTGACGCAATCGTTGATGGTAAAGCGCACTAGTTTATTAAGAGCCTATTCACTCTAGCCTTGAAGACACTCCGTTGGACTACAATAAATTGTAGTCCAACGGAAACACCGCCGCTGGCATATTGTTCCAGTCCCTCGATGTACGCGGTATAAACGAGGAGGCAAAACGCTTCTTCCGTATCGTAGTGGTGTAAACAACGTAAGAGGAAATCGCCGTACGACGGGAAGTCCGATGGTGAAACGGAAATGGGGGAATTAAATCATGCAATTCCCTCGCACACTCCCCGAAATATTTTTGTATCAATGTCCAATTTCTTGAAGAACACTATAGACTAGACTTAACATAACGATTGGAACCTTAGGAGCTAAAGAAAATTTCAGAAAGAACGCTAAGTGCAAATATCGTAGGTAGTAGTAGTGCGAATCGATACGACAAGGTGGATTGGGGGAATAAGAAATTTAGGGATAGGTATTCCACTTAGAGCACTGATTCTAACAGTACATCCGCGAACCGCATTTTTTTTCCAGTGCGGTTAGTGGAAGCGCTCAGGGCGCTTCCACTAACCGCACTGAAAAAAAATTTGTAACGTGCGGTTTCATGAGGACGAAGTCACTACATACAGTCCCATTTAATCTCTGACCATGTAAACACGTTGTTCTTTTAAACTCCTCAAAATCAAAAACAAAATTGTTTATTTCAAATTAACCATCTATTGTTGCTTTTGAATAGTCAATGTCTGTCAGTCCAAGAAAAGTGAAGCTAAGTTGCACGTTCCAAAGCGTAGATCTCTATGGAGAAGAACGTGCAAGAAACTCCATGGACACTCTTTTAAAATCATAACACGGGTTACATTTCTTTGTTACATATTTCTGTTGCTTTAATCATGTGTATCCTCAGCGGATTTTGATGCGGTTATCACCAATATTTAGAGAAATTCCAGAAGCTTTATTAAGTGTATAAAAATTGTATTAAAATCAGATATAATAAAGAAATCTCGATGATGTGTCAAGTCGTAAAAACCGTAAGATACCAATGTAGCTACCATGAGTTTTCATTACCAAACTCGATCATCGATATCGAGCGCGTTTGTCGCTCTCATTGGTTGAGAGTTGTTATAACCTTGAAGCGGGCCAATCGACGAGTTAAACACGCTCGATATCGACGATCGAGTTTCGTAATGAAAACTCATGGTAGCTACACAGCTTCTTACGGTGGGGTGCCGGGCTTAGAATAGTACCAACCCATATCCTCCCGTGGGTATCGTAAGAGGCGACTAAGGGATCTCTCACCAGGGAAGTAGGTAGCAGCGCTTCTCCTGTGTAATATCAAATCACTGCGATCTCCAACCCGCCTGCCAAGCGTGGGGATTATGTTGGCAAACACCCCCAATGATGAACACGACACAGAACAGGCCCCTAGTTTCCGGCAGCTTCGCTATTCCAGTCTATAGTTTTAACTGATCGTTACTAATGTTACTTCAATAAACGTGAAAGTTTACATGCTTATATTTATTTCTCTTTCACGCAAAAACTACTAAACGGATTTCGATGATATTTGGTATAAATAGAGTTTATAACTAGGATTCAAATACAGGAAGTTTTTATCCGCGAATTCCCACAGCAACATAACTTATGAGGGTAAACCTGCGGGATATAGATAGTTCAAGTATAAACTAAATTGATAAAATAGAGAAGGTCCCTAAGTCCTCTCGTCCGGGGTCGCCCTGAGCATCATAAACACAACTTAACTTTGATTTAAAACCAGATTATTATTATTCGTACAGTTTATTCATGCCACCGCTTGTCGCCACGGTGATAAAGTAAACAGTATTTATTTGCTAGCAACTGTAAATAAACGGCATTAGGAGATCGACTCCGCCATAGAATTATTCTATGACTCCGCATTGGGTATGCTTCTGAAAACAGACATCAGAGTAAACTGTTGCGAGGCGACTTAAATTTTATGCAGGATTTTGGAGTATCTATCATGGTGAACGATAAATCTTTGATAGAAATTTGTAATAGGGATATGTCCAAGGTATGAAAATCAAAAAAAGAATTAGTCCGTCTTATAGATAACTAGCTTACCGCCTGCGAATTCGGTTATAGGTATCGCGCTTTTTAGATTTCCCTCGAATTTTTTTCCGGTATAAAACGCACCCTATTATGTAATCTGGACTTTTAACTTTACGTCTGCAAAATGTCAAAGCAATCGGTTCAGTAGTTACGACGTGAAAGCGGAACAAACAAACAGACAAACTCACTTTCCCATTTATAATATTAGTAAGGATATAGATATAGGTAGATAATATAGAGAATTAGGTAATTTATATAAAAAATAGATACATAATATATGTAGATTAATAATAAGGATAAAAAAATTAAGAACCCCGTATTTTTATTTTGTCGAAATTACCAAAAACTATGAGATATAGCGTATTAGAGTTATGGAGTGGGGGCTAATTACGTCACGCCGTGGTACAAAATATACCACGGCGTGACGTCATGCGACATTTCAAATCAATATAATATCTTCCTAAGTATTTAATTGAAAGAAAAAATAAAAAAATACGTGTTTAATATTTTTTATAAATCTATGTGATGGACATTAAATTATTTTTTAGGATACAACCAATTAAAACTCGTGTAAGAAATAAATGTAAATACTGCCAAGGAAATTAATTGCTTATCAAATTAACAAGTCGACGACAATTTGCCGTGTTTACAAATGTCCTAGAATGACTGAATTGTACATATATTTATTGTTTGTACATAATATATTACACGGACACGTATAATTTGTTATTGTTCTTATCTTCATTAAAGGTAAGAACAGGAGCCGGTTTGAAGGCAGCTCTTAGATTTTATTTTTGTTTGCTCGAAAACAAGATATCGTGCAGAGTAAGCCTCAGTAGCCAGAAAGCTAACCCTGCATTGCTACTGACACAACAGTGCGAAATGCATATAGAGAGACAGTGAGAGATAGAGAAACAGTGTAAAGTTCACTCACTCTGTAATTAAGGTCCTCCGACAAGACGTGTCTGGCAGACACTTGCCTTACTGTCGATGTCGGGAAGTTGTATGTATGCTAGATATTCGGTGAACTCTGCCTGTGAGATGCAAGATCGGTGTAACATTTGTATGACGTGTTGTTGATACATTTGTAGCATTGGAGATACCTCTACAAGCATAAAAAGACTATGACATTAAGGATAAGGAGACAGACGACGATAAGTGATCTACCAAATATTCGAATAAGCGGCGAAATAATAATAATAATAAGTTCATTCACCAATAAATATACCTACAAACTATAAAACAACTTAAAATATAGTAACTATACAGGGTTTATCTGACATCGTAACGCAAACTTCGCGAAAAGGCTAGACCGCATGCCACTAATAAAATTATGATAGTCATTTATGTCGTTAATGAACGGTTACAGAATACGCACTGTTTAAAAAAAGTGTCGGCTTGGCTTTTGAACGTTGCAAGCGTGCCGCCGTGCGGGTTTGTAGGTATGACGTTGATCCCTGATGTGAACTCTATTAAATCAGCTGATAAGATAGTTTTTCGAGTTTTGTTTTCATTGCGCTTTTTTATGTAATTAGCGAATTATTTAATTTTTATTTTAAAATATTATTGGGTTATAAAAGTATAGCAATTGTGAATGGTCTGAAGTGAAAAAAAACTACATTTATTTTTTTTTAATCATGAAAAAGCCGACGAAAAATTCCACCACTGGGGGGCTCAGAATCATGTACTGGATCCATGGTACTCGTTTGTGCGTCGATCTCAGATACACCCTTTACAACATGTAAAGAAAACCCTGTCCGACTCATAAGGATAATAAATTTGAGGTGACACAGGACCAAATAAAATATGAAATTTTACATAATCATCATAGTAACAACACTAATGAATTTTGAAATAATCTTTTTTTCCGCGAATTTATTCCAACTTCCCCTAAATTTGGTATTTTTTTAAAAAGTGACAACACCATTTTTGACGGTATTCATTCTGAGCGAATAGCGATACGACCGCATGTCGCGTGCCTTGCCCCCTTTCGCTCGCGCATGTATTGCCTAACGCACATGTATTAATTTAGCTCCTTTTGCAAAATAATATTTATTTTTAGGGGTTTTTTTTTAAGTTTAGCCCGGCTTTGTAGGGTATCGATAACTGTTACTTCAAGGATCGGACGGGGTTTTCTTTACATATTGTATAATTATATAATACATACTATTACAATATTAGAAGAGATGTGGATGTGGGACAGTATATTATAATTATGGGAACACAAAATGAGACGAAGAAAAATGGCAAAATAGTTAATTTTTCAAATTATATAGACCAGCGTGGGCTTGTCAACACGTACCAGTATTTTTACCCGACTACGGCAAAGCAAAAGGAGGGTTATGATTTTGACAGGCTATGTATGTATGTATGTATGTATGTATGTATGTATGTATGTATGTATGTATCATCTGTTCCCTCGTAACTTCTAAACTACTTATTCGAATTCGATAAATGACATATCATTAGAAGCGTCTTAATTGTCTGCTGGTTATAGGCTATATGGAGTTTCACAAAATCTAACGTGGCGCCCTCTAGCGGACGAAATATACAGAGTAAAAAAATAAAGTTAAGATAAATATGCCGTGTTTGGTATCATTTGAAAGGGCTTAACTTGTACATTTTGAATATATATATATTACTAACATTTGCTTGTGACTTTACCTGTATTCATGGGCTGATTGCATATAATTCACATCTTTTCGTTCATAGATAGCTTCTTTACTACTTGTCAGAATAAGACCACTGCAGAACCATTAGAAGGGCCTTGATATTCTGTTGGTTATGAGCTATAAAGCTTGTCACCAAATTTAGTATTACGCCCTCTAGCGGACAAAAAGTTCTATGTTAATACTAAATTAAAATAAATATACCGTATTTGGTATCATCTGAAAGAGCTTCACGAGTACTTTATGTTTGTACATAATCCCTAGTAATGCTTCGTAGAAATTTGAATGTAAACCAGGGTTTGGTAAACGGAGCGATGGGAGTGGTGAAGGCCTTCGAATGGCCTGCTCTTCGGCGCGATCAGTTGGAACAGGAGAACAGCCAAGCGCTGTTCTCATACAATTTGACGACGCATCCATAAAAGCAGATACTAACGGACTTATCAAAATCGAGCCTTGCCTCACTGAATTTGACGGCTTGAGGGGTTCTGGGCAAATTCAGCGTAAAATGCTCCCGCTGATTCTTTCTTGGGGTTGTACTGTACATAAATTACAAGGTTGTACTCTAGATAAAAAAGTTACAGATCTAGGAAAGTCATTGTTTGCTAAAGGACAGGCCTATGTCGCTCTCAGTAGAGTTAAAACCATAGAGGGATTATTTATAAGTGCCTTGGGTCATAATAAATTACTTAAAAATCCACATGACAGTCGATCGTTAGCAGAATTAGATAGATTAAGAAATCTTCCCAGGTCCTCTTAATATAAGTTTTTTTTTAAATAATTATAAACTAGCGCTTGACTGCAATCCCGCCTGATGGTAAGCAGTGACGCAATCCTTGATGCCTGCGCACTAGTTTATTAAGCCTATTCACTTAAAAAACTTAGGAATAGCAAGGATGACGGCAGTTGAGCCAGGTGATGCAATGTTAAATCCAAGACCAACACGACCAACCATGCTGCGCCAGAGGGAGATTGATCTGGAGACTCTCCACGACCAAACTCCCGACACAACTACATTTGGCGCATCGTACTCAACACACCACGCAACACAAAGTGCTCAGACGCGTCCTCCGTACGGCTTCACCAGACATCATGCTGGAACACGACGAATCGCTTGGCGGCAAGACTTTGTCTGGTGGGTGGTAACTTCTGCCGGCAGCCGATGTTATGGCCTACCACCGTTAGAAAAACATCCAATCTATTTATACTAACGGCCTCATCCACTAATTCATGACCCATTCGATGCCATCGACGCAAATGTGCGTCGCTACTACGAAAAACCGGCAGCTTCATATGGGGAAACCGTTGCTATACGCGCTACGCTCCAAGCGCTACGAAATAGTAAAATAGGACATCTCTACATATTACTATACGCCGATACATAAGTCAAAAGAGATGTCGTATGTTAACTACCTAGTTTTTAGTTCGTCAATTTACCTTTTATTAATATTATGCGCCACAAATACACTTTAACACCAAAATAGTACAAATAATAAAAAGTTAAAAAACTAAAACCCAACTACGACAAAAAACGACGCTGAAAAAGTATAAAACAAGATTTTCAGAATACTGAACTGAACAAAGTTGCTAATATAGTTGCAAGTAAATGGAGACAGTAGACTCTACCAAGATGCCTTCGTTGTCACACGTTACATATACCTACCGTAGCACTTTCATAACGTGTGACTGCGGTTTTCCAAACATGAAAATTTATCTCTAAATAGTGAATATTGCATACTTCAGAATAGTATCGTAAGACATTATTGTCAATTTACAACGAAGGCATCTTGGTAGAGTCTACTGTGTCCATTTACTTGCAACTATATTAGCAACTTTGTTCAGTTCAGTATTCTGAAAATCTTGTTTTATACTTTTTCAGCGTCGTTTTTTGTCGTAGTTGGGTTTTTATAAAATAAAAAGTACTCACCCCCCTTTTGATGTGACAGTTGCCTATTTACCTCTTTTAGACAAAAAAATATATATAATTCGTAAAGTTACCATTTACAAAAAGTAATATTTGTCTATGAAATAACACGATCCTGATAAATAGCACAAGTTTAAACACGATTTGATTTTGATTAATGTAATGTAACAACCTCTGATCGTGCCACAGACAAAGTGAATGTTTAATCCGATACTTATCTTGTAATTTGACAGCTGTCAATCTCAATACAACAATACACCAATTGAGTTTGTATAAGCACTTGTTATCTGCGTATGAGTGTACAAATAATCGTTTATTGCTAGTCTGTTTTACTTGTAGCTGATTGTATGTTTGTGGGTTTCACTTTGTTAACTTAGAACATTACTTTTCATTTCTCATATTCGGAAAGTAGTATTTTCTTGATCTGATTGTTGGGTAGAAAGTTCTATTTCCCTCCATAGAGCGGGAAAAACTCATACAAATTACTTTCCACCTAAGGGTCGGAATGAACTTTAAAAATAGAACTGCTGTCAGCTGAGAAGAAATTTGTGTAATAAAAACTAATAAAAAAAAAAATGCAGCGGCAATGTGAGTTTTTAAACAGCCAGTGTGAACTTAGCGCAAACTTCATTGAGCGAAACAGATTGCAACCATAGAATTAAGAAGTACGATAGTACCTACTTATTAATTCCATGGTCGCAACCACAGAAATCGTAATAACAAGATGTTATTACGATTTCTGTGGTCGCAACAATAACGTGGTTATTTCCATATTTAAAATTTAAAAATTCGGTATAAATTAGCGGGATACCAATCTGTTATGTATCTGTGACGGAATTAAAAAAATAGTTGTTTTCCTCATATTCGAAATGAAAAGTAGAGTGTTTAACACGGATAAAAGAATCAATTCCTACTCGGACTATAGCCGCCCTCGCTACGCTCGGGCGTCTAAATACCTCGGGAATTGATTCTTTCCACCCTCGGCTAACAATCTACTATACAAGTTCAAATTAGCGCACAGAAGGTTACGGAATTAAGGTTACTTGCAGAGGTTGAGAGCTGTGATGGTCCAGTAGCCTTTTTTTTGTTGGGATGGGAAATCATCAAATGACTTTTCCCGCTCTGGGCGGAGCGGAAGCGCGTGTCAGACTTTTACTGACCAAAACCCACCCGTGTTTCTTCACTTGCCTGTAGGATAGCCAGGGTCACGGTTTCTTTTTAACCAACCCGCAACCCTGACCCAGGAGGCATCGGACTTCGTGGACCCCGTCACTATGTGCTGACACCTGACACACTGAGCTTTAAGGCGCGCGTGAAACACAAAGCGCCGTCAACTCGGATCTGGTCCATACCGGGCCGCGGGCTGCCCACTGCACCGCCGCAGCTGCAGCTACGGTGGCTGGGAGTTCGGTGTCGTCTCCTGACAAGGACGTCTCCTGCGGCGGCTAGTGGCGTGAAGGCGCTGGGATTCCCGCTGCCTCACGCGCTCCGCCTCCTCCTTTGCCAGCATCATTGCTTCGCAAAAGGAGGTGTCGGCCTGCCCTGCATTCTCGCTCCGGACCATGTGGCCCAGTAGCCTTGACTTACGTGTTGTAGGTCGTTAGTTTGAGCCCAAATAGGCACTTTACTTAGTATATTTATTATCACCATTGACAGCTTCCGTGGCGTAGCGGTAGCGGACGCGGCCGCTGCGCAGGGTGGCGCGGGTTCGATCCCCGCGCAGTGCAAGTATTTGTATACATAATTATGAATATTTGCACTGGTCTGGTCGTGCCTCGGAAAGCACGTTAAGCCGTTGGTCCCGGTTGCCATACGAACATCTAGTGGCAGTCGTTACGGGTAGTTGGAGCCCTCAAAAGTTCAACAATTGGTCTAACTGTAATGCTTCGATGTCGCCTTCGGGTTGTGGAGGTCAGACGGCAGTCGCTTCACGGAAAATGTCGAAGTTTAGCCATATCAGCAGTTGGACTGGTAAAGCGGACCCCAGACTCCAAAGCTGAAAAGGCTTCGGATGCGACTGGTAATAACGCTGGGATGATGATGATTTATTATCACCATTGCTATCAAAACGATGAAGACAACATCGTGTCGAAACAGGCATGTTTTACAACTAAAATAATTCGAACATGATGTGGAAACTAAACTAAATGAAGATACTTTTAGTTTAGTAATGGGGATATAATAAACTGATTCTAGGCTGATTACAAAAATAAAAATAAAATGCTTCGAGCGTTCCAGGTTGAAAACAAAGGCATTAAACTTTTGTAAGAACCAATAAAACTCGCTAAACTTTTTCAACTGAACAATAAGAACATAATTATATCACATATTATAATCAAACAACAAAAATAATTGAATCGATATCTGAAATTAAGATATTTTTGTACCGCCCAAAAAAGGTTTAAGAATGTGTAAGTACCTACCTATACATTTTAACCCAAACATCGTCTCTATAAACCCGTAACGAAATAATCTGTGAACGTGTGGGACATTCACAGAAAACAGAAAATTTCAGTTTATCTGTTCAGCGAAATAGTGTCTATAAAAACTGAAGAGGTCTTGAAGGATAATAAATGTTCTACGTGCTTCTTTCTGTAAGAACCTTTCGTCTGCCAACTTCGCTTCTAATACATGACACCCTTTCATCGTGGGAACATACCTATACTCAATAAAGGTTTTATAGCTAACTGGAGACCACTAGATTGATTTTTAAAACAAACTATAAATTTAATCTAAAAAAGACACATAATGAAACACAATTAGGTCGAGAGAGGCCCTACTGAGCTATAGTGTCATTACTACTACGGAGATCTGTGTTAATTAAAATCATAATACAAGTCTAGGTACGCCCTTCCGCTCCGCCCAGAGCGCGAGAAGTCATTTGATGATTTCCCATCCCAACAAAAAAAAAAAACGGCCAAGTGCGTGTCGGACTTACGCACAAGGGGTTCCGTACCATTGATTTATGAAATTAAAGGATTTAAGTTATTTGTATGAAAGATTACGCGGTAATAAGCAGTTTACGATTTACGAGGTAATAAAAAAACTACTTACTAGATCTCGTTCAAAACAATTTTCGTTGGTAGTTTTTATAGTAATGTACATCATGTGCTTTTTTTTAGATTTTTCATTTTCTTATTTTAGAAGTTAGAGGGAGGGGACCAACTTTTTTCCATTTTGGCAGCATCTGTCACGCAAACTATTTGGTTTAAAAAAAATCTTTTAGAAACCTCAATATCATTTTTTAAGACCTATCCATAGATACCCCACACGTATGTGTTTGATGAAAAAAAATTTTGATTTTCATTTCTAAGTACAGGGTGTCTGGTGGCAGATTTATATTTTCAAAATTCAATTTAAAAAAAACTATTAGATATATTGTTTTATTAGAAATATTAAACGACAGATTAATAATGCGGATTTCATTTCTTGAAGACTATGTCATCCAAATGTCTTCCGTCGAGTTGCACGCACTGTTCAAAGCGGAGCCTCGTGTTACGCGCCACACGCTGCAGTAAACTTGAATCAATTGCATCGATTTCTTGACGAATGTTTTCTTTCAAGTCCACTAGAGTTCGAGGATTGTTGCAGTACACTCTCTCTTTGAGGTAACCCCATAAAAAAAATCCATTGGGGTTAAGTCGGGGGACCTCGGTGGCCACGGGATGTCCCCAAAGCGACTAATGAGTTTTTGGGGAAAAGCTTCCCGAAGCAAATTCATCGAATGTCTGGCCGTATGTGCGGTTGCACCATCCTGCTGGAACCACGTGTGCGATGAAAACGATGGATGAGCTCGCAGGTTCGGCAAAAAGAAATCCGTTATCATGCGTCGGTAATTGTCACTATTGACATTTGTCGCCTGGCCCCGAGCATTTTCGAAAAAAAATGGTCCAATTATCCCATGCGTGGATAAGGCGCACCAAACTGTTACCCTGGGGCAATGTAATGGCTTTTGGTGTTTCAGTTGAGGGTTTTGGGTTCTTGGAGCCCAGTAACGGCAGTTTTGCTTGTTGACGTGCCCGTTTAAATGAAAATGAGCCTCATCGCTGAAAAAAATGGGATTGACTGTGCGAAAACGCTCCAACATCGTCTCACAAAAAAATTTGCGTGAAACAAAATCACTTTCTTTCAGTTCTTGCACAATTTGGATTTTAAAAGGATGGAACTTTAAATCCTTTTTTAAAATTTCATGGATTATCGCTCTTGGAAGTCCCAGTGTGGCTGCCCTTTTCCGTAACGAAAGTCGTGGATTTTCACGTAAACTCTCTTCAACCACTTCAATGTTTCCGGGAGTCCTTGAAGATCGACTGGGCCCTGGCCGTGGAGTGTTCATAGCCGAAGCAGTTGCACGGAACCTCTGCACCCAGGAACGAATTAAATTCACACTCGGCCCGTCACTTATTCGTCGTATACCGAAGTGTGAACAAAACTGTCGACGCGCAGTTACGTACGAATCGTTACACTTGAAAAATGCCTCGATGGCGAACGCGTGATGCTCACTCGACCAGTGCAACATCGTGACTGAGAAATCCGCACGATCACTGATTCCAATGACACCACTCCCCCCCCGCACCGTTTATTACTTTTTGAAATAATCGTATTTAAAAACATAAATCTGCCACCAGACACCCTGTATGAGGAGCCCCCAATATTTATTATTTTTTTTTCTTTTTGCATAAAAATCTTAATGCGGTTCACAGAATACATCTACCTACCAAGTTTCAACAGTATAGCTCTTATAGATTCGGAAAAAAATGGCTTTGAGATATGGACGGACAGACGGACAGACAGACATGACGAATCTATACGGGTTCCGTTTTTTGCCATTTGGCTACGGAACCCTAAAAAAAGGGTAATTTCAAGAAGGACGAGTTAAATTAATCATAGCAGCCGCCAGCGACTTCGTTCGCGTGGAATTAATTATGCTCCGCTCCTATTGGTCGCAGCGTGATGTTATATAGCCTAAAGCCGTCCTGGATCAATGGGCTATCCAACGCAAAAAGATTTTTTCAAATCGGACCAGTAGTTCCTGAGATTAGCGCGCACAAACAAACAAACAAACTCTTCAGCTTTATATATTAGTATGGATATAGATTTCATTATAAAAACACAATAACACATCTATAATTTAACTGAAGCAGAAATAGCCTCATTTTCCTCCAACCCGTCGCTCTTCGTGTTAGTACAATAACTAGTCCGCTACATTTAGTTATTTGCGATGTATGACAAATGCATAATTTGATTAGATAAGAAAACACCGCGGAATGTATGTACATAGTGGTGTCTCATTAGGCGGCCTGATTTCTCAGGTATGCCAAAATATTTACAGTGTTCAGCTCAAACTGAAACTATCACATATTTGTGTGTAAATCACTTATTATTTTACTATCTCATTTTCGTACTGAAGAAACCTCATTTCTCAAAAATATATACCTCCATAAGAAACTACGGCATTTTATCCAAACTATGGACAGAAGTTTCCCAATAACAGTTAACAAGGCGCGTCGTTCAGATCTAACTTAGATGCGGCGTCTACGCGACGTCAACACGTGTCATGTCAGCGGCCCTAGCGAATGTAACATCGCTTCGTAGCGAATCGAAATCGAATACCAAACCAATCAATGGCGGGAACGATTGACCACGTGATTTGTCGCGTCGCGTGGTCAATCGTTCCCGCCATTGGTTAGTTTGGTGTTCGATTTCGCTTCGCTATGAAGCGATGTTACATTGGCTACAGGCCCAGGTGTCTAAGAGTTGCGTTGTGTTTCACGCGCTCTTCAAAGAGATGTCAGCACATCGTGACAGGGTCCACGAAGACCGATGCCTCCTGGGTCAGGGTTGCGGGTTGGTTAAACAAAAAACTGTGGCCCTGGCCGTCGCACAGGCAAGTGAAGAAACACGGATGGGTTTTCGTCAGTAAAAGTCTGATACGCCCTTCCGCTCCGCCCAGTGCGGGAGATGTCATTTCATGATTTCCCATTCCAACAAAAAAAAAGGTGTCTTTGAGTTGACAACGCACTGTCTATGCGACATCAGCCAAAACCACAAAGGCGGATTAACAACCTCGGCATACAGTAAATGTACTTATGGAGGTTTGAGGAACAGGGTCTAAAGTTCACTCATCTTCCATAGAGAAGGAAGGATCCTCTGACCAGATGGGTGTTGTGTCTAGTGGGCACTTGCCTTGTGGGTTGATGTTCTATATGTATACTAGTTGCACGGTAAACTCTGCTTGCTAGATGTAGAATTCGTGTGACGTCAGTATGACGCGTTTGGCGTGTGGCGTTTGTTGGTACCGCTACATACTAAGCATATATATAGAAATATATATGCTTAGTATGTAGCTATATATGGAAATATCCCGTACTGTTAACAAAATGTTCTATTTTCACAATTCTCTCATAGAAACCAAAATAATAAAGTACCCAAAATGTTGTATGTTGTATGTCTTCCTGTACGAGTTACAATAAATGCTTTCTTTATGTTTCTTTCCTGGACTTTTTTGCTCGTTCTTCTCCATAGAGATTTACATTTTAAAATGGAAGTGGCTCATTCTTCCCAACTTCAACTTTCTGACTAACTGACTGATTCTTTGACTATTCCAAAGTGCCAGTAAATGGTTTAATATAAATAAATGCTTGCAGTTTTGAGTTTGACTTCAGTGGATTAGATGTAAATCCTTACATTTCCATGAAGATATGTATTTCATTACATACTTACTAAATGTGACGCAGGATCATAGACAATTTATGGTACTACTAGAATGTATGCGTAATAATATTAGATCATAGTCTATGGAATTTTAGATTCCTTCTGGATTAATCACTTCATATAATCTTTTAGTATGCGGTGGTTAAACATTTATTTATTTAGAGTTAATTAAAACGGTACAAGATTATTACCCCAATTAATCTACATAACTTAAAACCAAGATGGAACAGTGGACTGCCTGGCATACTTTCTCTGTAGAACACCAGACATGGATATATAATTTTTATACAAACATATCACATTCAGGGCTGGCAGTCGGAAGGGCATGCAGCCCTTTCATTTCTTCAGGCCGGGGATTCTGCTCTGGCTGCAGGTTACGCTGGGAGTTGAATGACCATGGAAATATAGTCTGTCTATTCGTCCCCGTAAAGTTTAACATAAAATAATTCCTATATCATTTTAACTAATGTATTATATTAACATTGAATATGAGCCACAAGATACAAGAGACACTACCACCAAATCCAGAATTCTCATTGCATTTTTACTTATAATTAATAAACTAATTGTTTTCTTTATCTACATTCATAGTAAGTTACATTTTTAAATATTTTGATTTAACTCATGCATACAAAACATTTAAAAATATTTAAAAAAATATTATTACTATAACTTATTACCTCTTTATTGCTTCGTTGGTTTAGTGATCATAAGGGTCACTGAACATGAGGTATTGAATTCGTTTCATTGTTCGAGCAAAGTATTATTGAGTCTTTCCATCTGGATTTTCTCAGTAACTGCACGTAATTTGGATTTGTGCTCAGATAATTGTAATACCACTATGAAGTGGAACTACTATTGCACTACTACTGCGTACTAAAATCGCACTTCTGAAAACGAAGAACTCGATTATTCAACACCATAAAGTGTCTATAATCAATCATAAACGTAGATTATTGATTAATAGAAGTGTTACCTTGTATTCGTGAGATTCTTTATACATTGTATGTACTTATTGACATACTCTAAGTACAAACCGGTATGTGTGTGCTTCACGTATTAGCAGCGAAACTTTTTATTACATTTGAGCTGCCCTAAAACCCATACATGTTAATTAATTACGGTGTTAATTGTTTCAATTTGACGGATTATTGAGCTATAAGTTTACACAATGACTACAACATGAGAATTCCGATGATGCTCCGTAGGTTGGCGCCAAGTGTTAGCGCATTGACCGAATATAATCGTCTGAATCATTGAGCACACGCATGCGGGATTACTTAACATTCCTATCGGATGTTATTCACATAATTACTCAAATAAATCATTTGATCTCATACTATGATCTATTTTTAATGCTTATGTACGGGAAAAGTCATGGTATCACTTTGAAGCTATTAATAAATAAACCTAGGTTTTTGTTTTGGATAAGAAGGTAATCGTATTTTGACTGTCTAGTTATTCACTTTCGTTGGTTCGTAGGATTGGTTGATTTAAAACATTGCCTGTGGAGTCTCTTATTCGTCCTACTTGGCTTTTTATTCTTCTTCTTCAGCCTATAGCCGTGTCGTCCACCGTGGCGCAGCGGTCAACACGCCTGCCTGCAACGTGGAGGCCCGGGTTCGATCCCCAGCCAGGTCATGATAGAAAACGATATTTTCCTGATTAGCCTGGGTCTTGGATGTTTATCTATATATGTATCTATTATAAATATAGTATCGTTGAGTTAGTATCCCATAACACAAGTCTCGAACTTAATTTGGGGCTAGCTCAATCTGTGTGATTTGCCCGTATATATTTATTTATTTATTTTATTTATTGAGGTCTACTGCTGAACAAAGGCCTCCCCCAAGGCTTTCATTATAATGGGGGGGTTCGCCATAATCCCCACGCTTGGCAGGCGGGGCGCAGTAGTTTGATATTTCACAGCAGAAGCGCTGCTGCCCGCTTCCCTGGTGAGAGTTCCATTAGTCGCCTCTTACGACACCCACGGGAGGATATGGGTTGGTACTATTCTAAGCCCAGTACCTACCACACGGCCGGGGTTTTTATTAGTAGGCTAATTCAAAAGTACTAATTAAATTATTGTTAATCCAACTAAACGTGAAAGTGAGTTACTTTGTTGCGTTTTCACGCTACGTAAAACAGCTAAACGAATCTAGTTGAAATTTTACACACAGAAAATGTGTTACCTGGGTAATGACATTGGGTGGATACTTTTCACATTCGGATCGCATAAGAAGTCGTGGGCAACAGTAATTTTGAGTTTCATTTAGAACCTCAATAAGTGAAGATTTTGCATAATTGTTAAAGAATCTAGGTCAGTCGTAAATTTAATCATAAAGACGGCTAAAATAATTTGCATTTGAGTAATTGATGAGCCTAAATTATCAGAACATGAGGTCAAATTATTCCTAGTTCAAACGTTACGGCCGATCTTCTGGTCTTAATTGTTTGATGACAGTACCTAAACTGATTAGTTCATCATATTTTAATACTGAACAAATTCTACCACCCTAGTTCATATCACTGCTTACCATCAGGCGAGATTGCAGTCAAGCACTAGATTATAAAAATAATGTTTTTTTATATATATTATAAACTAGCGCTTGACCGCAATCCTGCCTGATGGTAAGCAGTGACGCAATAGTTGATGGTAAAGCGCACTAGTTTATTAAGAGCCTATTCACTCTAGCCTTGAAGACACTCAAATTGTAGTCCGACGGAAACACCGCCGCTGGCAAATTGTTCCAGTCCCTCGATGTACGCGGTATAAAGGAGGAGGCGAAACGCTTCGTCCGGATCGTAGTGGTGTTAACAACGTACGGGTGGAAACCAGCCGTACGACGGGTCGTTCGATGGTGGAACGGAGATGGCGGAATTAAATCATGCAATTCCCTCGCACACTCCCCAAAATGCATCCTATAGAACACCGAAAGGCTGGCTACTCTATGCCTGTGCTCTAGGCTTTCAAATCAAATCAAATCAAAATCAAATCAAATCAAATCAAATCAAATCATTTATTATTTGTAAAACATAGGTAACAAAAAAATACAGATCTTAAAGACAAAATGTACAGTGCGCTATGTTTTGTCTTTGGTGAGACATACAAATATGTAATAGTCATAGTTTTTTAAGGTTCACAAATATAAAAATTAAATAATGTCAAAAAATTAGGTCAGAAATTAGAAAAAACTTGATCGTTCAAGAACTCGTCAACCGTGTAATAACATTTGTCAATTAAAATTCTTTGTAAAGTTTTCTTGAACTCGGGTACAGGTAATTTTTTATATGATCAGGTATTTTATTATATATTCTTGGAGCGATGCCAAAGAAACTTTTGTACATTAGAGCTGTTTTACATTTTGTGTGACACAACTGATTTAAATATTTAGCACGCATTGGAGTTTTTTTAACGTCTGATAATTTGACAAATAAGTGCAAATTAGTCTTCACAAATAATGCTGTTTCCAAAATGTACAGTGATGGCAGTGTAAGTAGTTTAAGAGATTTAAAGGCAGGTACACAACTATCGGTTACTCTAATGTTACACATTGCCCTTATACATCGCTTTTGCATTTTTAAAACCAGATCCCTATTAGTGGCCTGCCCCCAAAAAACAAGCCCATAACGTAAAAGTGAACCGACTAGTCCATGATATCCTGTTAATAAGGTTCCAACATTTACTTTTTTTGACAACTGGGATAGTGCATATGCAGACTGGCTAAGTCGCTTGCATAATTCTTCTGTATGAGGCTTCCACGTAAGGTTATTGTCAATCGTAATACCCAAGAACTTGACATGCCTAACTTCTTCTATTTCATTACACCTGTATGAAATATTTACAGTAGGGTTTTCTCGCCGCTGATAAAAATGCATTACCTTTGTCTTTTTCAGGTTTATAATAAGGTGGTTATTATCAAGCCAATCAATGATGTCAGAAAGAGAATTTTTAATATCATTTTGATAATTTTGTGGGTTATCGCATTCAATTATGGCAGTACTGTCGTCTGCGAAAAGGACCATTTTTTGATGTGTGGCTTTTGGAAGATCATTGATGTAGATTAAAAAAAGTAATGGTCCTAAGACGCTTCCTTGAGGCACGCCATAATTTACACGTCTTGGTTCAGATTTATAGGTCGTAACCATTTTAGTCTTGGTACAAATTCTACTGACCTCTGTGCACTGATACCTTTCACTTAGATACGATTCCAACAGTTTCAGGACATTCCCTCTGATACCGTAGCTATGCAGTTTTTGTAGTAAGATCTTATGGTCTACATAGTCGAATGCCTTAGTCATGTCTGTAAAGATAGCGCAAATGGGATTTCTTTTATCTACTGATGATATTATTCTAGATATTAATTCAAACAGTGCCATATTAATTGTTATATTTTTACGAAATCCCTTTTGTTCGTTACAGAATAATTTATACTTTTCAAGGTATATGTAAAGAGACTGATGGATTATTTTCTCTATTACTTTTGACATTATTGGGATTTTTGCAATTGGCCTATAGTTTTTAATATTTGTTTTGTCATCTCTTTTATGTAATGGCTTAATAATCACACTTTTGAGACTACTTGGGAATACGCCCTCGGTAATACACAGGTTTATTATATGAGCTAGTGATGGTGCTATTACGTCCTTTACATATTTTATTACTTTAGTGGATACACCGTCATAACCAACAGTACTTGTGTTTTTAAGACTATTAATCGTTTTAATTATGTCATGGTTTGATACAGGCATCATGAACAATGATTGCGCTGTTATATTATTAAGTTTGTGTTTATTATTATATGGAATGTCACTTTTAATATTATTTTCAATGTCATCAATAAAATAGTTGTTAAATTCATTCGCAATGTCAACAGGATTGGAGACCATCCGCCTCTGTTTTGTTCAGAAAACCTTTCAGGGCCCTGATTCCTGGCCACTTTGACAATTTTCTTCCGCTTCGTTTAGTATCTGATATCGTTGTTATAAATTGTAATGGAAAATGTTTTTGGGGCGTACCAACTTACGGGGGAGTGGTATTGTGAAGTTAACCAGTGTAATAATTGTAGATAAAGTAAATATAAATAAAATTATTATTTTTTTTTATATTATCTTGAATCTAGATGTTTAAGCCATGACCTTCTCTTCTTCTTGGTGAAATCAGAACAAATATACGTCCTTTTATATAATTATTTCCCTTACACATCGCAACATCCATGATTTTCATACATATCAGTTCATTTTAAAATGTTGGTGCGTAATCACAGAGAAACGTTCACCGGCATAAAACTTAAAAAAAAAGAAAATAGATAAGTACTAATAAATCGTTTGTATGGCCGGAACAAGCGAGGTAGACCAAAGAAGTGCTGGCTTGACGTTGTAAGAGATGACATGCGTGCCAACAATCTCACACCACGGAATGCCAGAAATCGTGCGAAATGGAGGCGTATATGTAGGAAAACGGACACCGGGCTCCAACGCGAAAGCCGCGGTCGCAACCGGGATTATACGCTGAGATGATGATGATGACGAGTTTGTATGACGAAAAAATTTGTCGTATTCCATATTATTGACAATAAATTATTTACTGATTTCTGACAGCGCGCAGCGGTCTTTTCATTTAATAGGTATTTATAAGGCCCCTTAATATGTATATTAGAGGGCATTCTTTTCCAACACAAATTAAAAGTGTGCTTCCTAATCTGACATTACATTCGTGTGAAAATAGTAAATATATTTTTTTTAATGCTTATAAACTTTGCTTGACCGTAATCTCGCCTGATGATAAGCAGTGATGCTATCGTTGATGGTAAAGCGCGTTTGTTTATTAAGCCTATTCACTTAAAAAACTTAGTGCATAGGAGGGAAGACGGCAGCTGAGCAAGGTGATGCAATGTTAAATCCAACTACACGATCATCGATGCTGCGCTAGATGGAGATCACTCTGGAGACCCACCACGATCAAACTCCCGACACAACAACATTAGGCGCATCGTACCTACATCGCAACACAAATGCTCAGACCCGTCTTCCGTACGGCTTTACCAGACATCGTTTTAATCTTGAAGGAAACCGTGAAAGTTATTTATACAAAAACAGAATGGATAATTACAAAAGCAACTTTATATATATGAGATCGTTTGTATCCCCAATGGAGGCAATCAATACAGTCATTAAAAATGCGTACACATTAAATGCTCCGTTTACCTTAAAAACGGCGCTCAATTTATTAACACCTGGCACACATAAAATACCTTAGCTAAAAAAAAACATTACAAACAACGTTGATAGGTCGTAATCTACATAGCTTCCCGTATGGGAAAAGCTTTTCAATCAGAGTAAGAAGTGAGAAAAATACGCCATTGTACATGAGATAAGCTGTGAACAAATTTGTGTTAGTCGCGAGTAAATTTGGTCAAATTCGTTAAGCTATTTTTGACCAAGGTCTTGAGTTCAGTGGTCGCCTGCCGTGTATGGCGGTGGGAACACAAAAAAATAGCTCTCACTGGAAGATACTGGAAGTAACTACGCTCTCCAAGAGCAAAACCAAATAAAGAACATACGTTATTTTTTGGTTATGCAAAGCCTAAATATAATTTGTTCAGAATAAGCAACTGAATCGATTCCAATCGTTTTTACACCATGTTATATTTTCCCAAATACATTTAGAAATTGTTGCAGAGTGGTTACGATACATGCGCGCGCGCCACAGCTGACGCCAGAGGTCAACGCACCGCGCTCGCCCGCCCGAGCGGAGCTTTGATCTTATTTTTGTTGGGACAACCAAGTAGACTAGCAAGCTTTGTGGTTTTTCATGATATTTTTTTGAAATTTTGTACATAGATTCTTTACTTAAAAATACTGGACACGTTTTCGAGTTTCGCATAAACAAAAAATAATGTTGTACATACAATATGTAAAGAAAACCCTGTCCGATCCGTGAAGGTATTGTTAGGTATCGATAACTGATTCTACTAATGCCTACAAAGCCGGCCTAAACTTTAAAAAAAAAAATCCCCCTAAAAAATAATTATTATTTCGCAAAAAGAGGTAACTTAATACATGTGCGGTAAGCAACCCTTCCACGGGCGGCGGGGGGCAGGGCACGTAGCACGTGGTCGCATCGCTATAACATCGCAATTCGCTCATAACAATACCGGTGTTATCACTTTTTTTAAAAATTCCCAAGTTTCGGGGAAGTTGGAATTAATTCGGAGGAAAAAATGATTATTTCAAAATTCATTAGTATTGTTACTATGATGATTACGTAAAATTTTATATTATATTTGGTCAAGTGTTTACCTAACCTTTATTATCCTTATGGGTCGGACAGGGTTTTCTTTACATATTGTATATCTTAATACATAATGAGCGTGATTGTTTTGTTGATAAGTATTACAGTCAAAACAAGAAACATATTCATATAACAACGAAACACCCTATTATTGTTATATTATCAGTATCACATTCCATAACGTTTAGGTAGTGTACATTCCACTCGACATGACTAAATAAATGTTTGTCTAGTGAAATCCTCCGCAAATATTTTTAAATATTTTCGTCATCGATCACAAAAGGCGGCCTCTATTATTGTAATACATGCAAATACATATAATATAACCTAATAATAATGTCAATGGAGTACCATGGTCATCGGAATTTGTAGAAACTGAAGCGTCAACAGGGTTGACGCCTTTGTCTCCAACACTAGGCTCAGATGTAGCAAAAATGAAAACAACTAATTTCTTTTACGTTCATTTTTATTGTTCTCGCTTAACAGCGATCACAAACACAATAAAATAAATCCGAACATCTCAATTAATTACAGAAAGCGTACTGTTAAGATATTCTAGTGAAAAACAACATATTCATCAAATTCTCTTTAACAATCTGTCCTCACAGCCGGCTAGGCTTTTCCTTTATGAAAAACGTCATGGCATCGTTGTTACAAGTCGTTTCACTTATTTTATTACAATTTGCAGGTAACAATAATTAGAGTTACAAACTATAATTTGCTAATTCGTTTTACTATTTCTAACACTCGATTTTAACATTGAATTAATTATTCATTGCTTAACATGTTTAAACATTTATTTCAAACATGTGCCATGTTTTTCGTTTTATAAAGAGCCTATTTCTATTACAGAAATATTAATCCAAATCCATCCAATACATAAGTACACATAAGTAGAGTAAATAAAAGATTAAGGCACACTCCCTCTAATCGAGAGGAGGCCTGAGTCCCAACAGTGGGAACAATATAGGTTGATTATGTAATACATAAGTAGGTCTTGTAAGGACCCTTGTACTTACGGTAACAACTGTAATTCACCACTACACTCGTATCGCAAGCAGCACGCATCTAACCTTGACCAGTGTCGGTGACAGACTACTAGATTGACTGCTGTACTTCGATTACAAGTGTACATGAGACAATGTTAGTATGTACCTTTTAGGAGATACAAACACTACAGGTCTTAATGTAGTTATGAGTCGTGTAATTTACACAATGTATTATCAATCATCGTCATTGGCACACATGATGTGTCCAAAATTACGCTTACGTAAATTATATACGTTATACAAAATTACTGATAATGATATGGTCGATTAAAGGATAATTATTAAAAAAAAAACGTGGTCATGCTACAAAATTGCATAACCTGAAATTCATCACATCGTTAATTTAAAATGTATAAGGTTTATGAATTAGTAGGCTCTTAATAAACTAGTGCGCTTTACCATCAACGATTGCGTCACTGCTTACCATCAGGCGGGATTGCGGTCAAGCGCCAGTTAATAATTTAAAAAAAAAATGTATGCGCTTGTATTTTTTCTGTCGACTTTCAATAAAAGTTTCTTGAATAAAGACGTAAACACAGTGGAATATGAAACAATCGTATCATGGCTCAAATCAAGTCACTGATCTTGTGAATCATAAATTACAAGAAGGCGTTAATGTATCAAAGTGTGCACGTTGTAAACAGGCGTGAAAAATTTCACTTCTAGATTAATTTTTACATCCGCGGTATTTGTGAAAATGTACACGTAGGTATTGCGTATATGGGTACACACAGCACATGATTTATGGGCGAATCAACTGACTGTTTGCTGAACCTTTTAAGGGAAATCTTCTTCTTTGTTGTCACCGCAGAGAGCGGCGTATCAATAAACTTCGATGAAATAAGAAGTGGGTACCTATTACTTCACCCATATGGCTTGCCTACCACGATTCATTAAAATGGTAAATTACAATTTATTTTTTGACAACGTTTTTAGTTGAATTTCGATATGTTTTGCAAAGGAAAATGAATTATTACGTCGTTGTTAATCAGATTTGTATTTTTTTTTTTTTTCTATACTTTGTGTTTGATACCAAAAACGTAAACCATGTAGCAATATGATGAGTCACCGAGAAAGAATTTACGATGTGTGTAAACCGCGAAAGAACGCTTTAAAAAAAGAATTTGAAAATAGGAATTCAAATCATGCGACATAGTGGGCAGGTGCACCCACACATTTATTTAAACTTGACTTAACACGTACTACCAAAAATTCGTTACCATTATACACTAACAAGCATTTTCAACTTGTGCCAAAATACAACTTAACCGTGTTTGGTAAATGATAAAGTTAAAGTTGAAAAATTCTCGTACATCGTCATGGCAATTTGCCAGGTTATATTGCCTATTACTTGTACGGACCCTTTCGTCGAGTTGACTTTGACCAATAGCGTGGAATGGCGCGCTGCGAATACGCTTTACAAGCGCACTGACATATTAAAATGGAATAAGAGTTGCAACTTGCAACCTTTAATTTAAAATTAACTATACAAGCATACAGATATTTTATTTGTTATGTCTTCTTAAAGTTTGAGTTTAACGAGTCTTGTTGAATAGTTTTTAGAATTGATAAAGACGCTCGCAAATAGTGCACTGTAGGCTACCTACACTATTTGTCTCTCCTGCCCCTTGGTAAATACCATCGAAAGGTTTTCTGTAAAAGACGGCTCGTAGCGATAAGACCGCCCATAGTGTCATCTTTCGTAAAATCTTCAAGTATGTTCTGCAATTTATATGGTGTACAACTGTACATAATAAAGACTATACTATTCTATTCTATTCTACATATTAAACAGTATTCTATTCTATTCTCGTTTTTGGATAATCGTAAAAACCGCTACATTAATAACCTTAAATACCGTAGGTAATTACTACCTACGCTGGAAAAACGGTTTGTTGCTCTCGAGCAACAAACCGTTATGAGCAGACGGAGTCTGGATACTATTTAAAAATATGGCGAGAATCCAGACGATACCCGAGCATCTTGCAACCCTAGACACAATAGAGATTGCTACAATATGTTGTAAAGAAAATACAACTGCAACTCTTTACTTCAAGAATTCACCACTCTTCTAGCTGACTCGGTATAAACTTTTCATACCAGCACTATTAGATGCAGAGGCCTTTTCTTTGTCTGAAAATAACTCATACCTATTACCTATAAAATACGTGAATTAAGAAAGAATTTAATAATATCTATTTATATCCTCGTAAACATACACCAAACACGTGAATCGCATATTTTCATTGATAAGCCTAACAAGCTTGTGACGCTAATTACCCGCGGGGAATGCACTGAGCTAACATCATTATCAGTTTGGCAAACTATTGCATAATAATTGTATTAAAATAATGTGCTAATATTCACCGTATCGCGTATCGGACAAGTTGATATGTATTTAATTCTTATGATAGTCTCTGTGATCTCGGACTAAATAATAAATTCAATGTAAGTTCGGTGCATATTTTTTCTTTCTTTTCCGTTAAGAAAAGGACATACCTACCTAAGATATAATGTTAGTTTGGACCTGTCAAATTAGTCCGCGTCTAACGTAAATTGAGGTATTTTTGGTCGCCATTTTTATAATGGCGTCTAAACTGTCTACGGAGTATCTTAATTTGACAGGATTAAGCTAAAATGCTTCTATCATTTTCGGTTAGTTTAGACCTGTTAAATTAGTCCGCTTCTAACGTAAATTGACGTATATTTGGTCGCCATTTTCATAATCGCGTCTATACTATCTATGGAGTATCTTAACTTGACAGAATTAAACTAAAATGTTATCTTCTATCCTTTTCTTAACGAATAGAACGAAAAAGATGCACTTAACTTAAAATTAGTTTAGTTTGTGAACAACAGAATCGGCGCCACTGTCGTTATTAATGAAATGTTTGTTATATTAAGATTTGTTTCCAAAGAGCTAATTTGTAAGGTAATTTAAGAACAATCAGCCCATAATATTGAGCCTACTCTGGGACACAGGCGTGTTCTCTATGAGAAAGTGTGGGCGATAATTCATGCCAGACCGATGCCCGATGGGGCCGACGGGTTCTCAAGTGGCGACTACGCACCGGATGACGTAGCGTGGGTAGGCCCCCGACAAGGTGGACCGACGACCTAGTGAAGGTCGCGGGAAACCGCTGGATACGGGAGGCACAGGACCGGTCGTGGAGAAGCTTGGAAGAGGCCTATGTCCAGCAGTGGACGCCTTTCGGCTGATATGATGTTTTTTTTTTTTTAATAACTATAAACTAGTGCTTGACTGCAATCCCGCCTGATGGTAAGCAGTGATGCAGTCGTTGAGTGTAAAGCGCACTAGTTTATTAAGCCTATTCACTTAAAAACTTAGGAATAGGAAGGATGACGGCAGTTGAGCGAGGTGATGCAATGCTAAACCCAAGACCAACACGACCAAACGATGCTGCGCTAGAGGGAGATTGATCTGGAGACTCTCCACGACCAAACTCCTGAGACAACAACATTTGGCGCATCGTGCCCGCCACACATCGCAACACAACTGCTCAGACCCGTCCTCCGTACGGCTTCACCAGACATCATGCCGGAACACGACGAATCGCTTGGCGGCAAGGCTTTGTCTGGTGGGTGGTAACTTCCGCCGGCAGCCGATGTTATGGCCCACCACCGAGAGATGATGATGATGATGCAGGTAGATGGTAGATACCACATGTCTTCAATTTTTTTGGTTGTAAAGTATCTTCGGTTATCTCAAGGTGCTCTTCTTCACCATTATGAGAGCAGTGATGATGAAATAATTTACACAAAGTAAAGAGAAAACTAAAATGAATGATCGAAGTTGATTTCTATTTTCTTTCAAAGATTTCAACTACCTTAAATACTTATTTTCTGATCTTCACATTTTGTCAGCGCAAACATTCATCATCATCATCATCAATCTTTTCATCGTACCACTGTTCGGTACCCCTATGAGAGGAGACTTGTGCCGAACAGTGGTGGTGGTCTATAGAGAAGGATTGAGCGTAATCACCACGCTTGCTCAATGCGGGTTGGTAATTTCAGACTTAAAGTCCAGGTTTCCTCAAGATGTTTTCCTTCACCTTCAGTCATTGGTGTCCAAGATATACTTAGAAAGTACATATAACTTTAGAAAAGTTACATTGGTACTTGCCTGACCTGGAATCGAACCCACGCACTCATACTTGAGAGGCTGGTATTTTAACCACTAGGCCACCACGACAATATATGCTAAAAATATAATACAATAATAATACAACCATCAAATAAGTAACGTCTAAATATTAACACAACTGCCTAATAAATCACTTCACACATCAAAATAAGACTCTGACCTTGATTTTTGCCAATTTAACATTGGACAATATGGTAAAACAAATGAAGTATAGGGGCAAATAATACATCAAATGGGTAGTTGCCACTTGCCAGTGACTATCTAACTGTAATGTCAACTACTGGTTTTGATGGTTTCACACAAACGTGTGATTCGGTTCGCCTAGCTTGGTAAAACTCGTACACATGGCTTTGTAATATGAAGTGCCTAAGCAATATTATTGGATGTAGTAGCATTGGATTTTTATGAGCGTAATTTGATATTTGTTGTTATCACAGTTTTTTATATTCGCTATTTTTTCCATCATCTAACTACGACAAAAATAACTTGTAGATTGGCCATAATATGGCCAGCTGACTGTTAGTTCTGCTACTGCTGTCAGGTCTGTGGCATAAACTGAAAATTTAAAAAACAAAGACATCGACTTTCGAAATGAGTTATACTCACTTTGTAGTGTGTTTTTTGGAAGTCTATTGTCTTTTTTATATATATATATCATAAAGATTATTCCTTTGAGAGATTTATTATCAGCAGGATGAGAGGTATGTAGCGGTACCTACAAACGCCACAAACAAACAATGGGGCATACTGACGTCACACGAATTCTACATCTTGCAAGCAAAGTTTACTATGCAACTAGCATACATACAACTTTCCAACATCAACCGCTGGGCAAGTTCCCGCCAGACATAACACCCGTCTGGTGGGAGGATCCTTCCTTTTCTATGGAGGATGAGTGAACTTTGCACTCTGTTCTCCATGCCTCCACAGGTATAATAGATAAGAATTTGATTAACAAATAATCGATAGTAATGTAAACTAGATTTTTTCGCACTATAATATGGAATACCTACTCGATAAAATAAATTGGATATTGTTACGAATGGACCTTATGTCAATGGCATAAGGTTCAATATCGCGTGACATGCAGTGAGTCACTTTTAAGACCTATTTCTCCAGATCTAGACATTTTCTAGGTATAATAATAAAACGCATTGCTAGACTTAGGACGGCCTATCGAATGGTACAGGTCTCAACAGTTTTGTCAACAAAGTGTCGACATCGAAATTTCTAGAAACCCGTTTCCGGGAATTATCGTAGGTACTTACTTGGCCGGTGACCTCGAAGTTATGCAGTATTATTATTACGCCTAGAGGATTCTGGAATGTTCGATCACCTGGCCTATACAATATGTAAAGAAAACCCTGTCCGACCCATAAGGATAATAAAGGTTAGGTAAACACTTGACCAAATATAATATAAAATTTTACATAATTATCACAGTAACAATAATAATGAATTTTGAAATAATCTTTTTTTCCCGGGTATTAATTCCAATTTCCCCGAAATTTGGTAATTTTTAAAAAACTGACAACACTATTTGTGACGGAGCGAATAGCGATGCGACCACGTGCCGCATGCCCCGCCCCCCTTCACCCGCGCATACATGCGCGGGTGAAGGGGGGCGGGGCTATCGGGTTGCCTATCGCACATGCATTAAGTTACCTCGCTTTTTCGAAATAATATTTATTTTTTTTGGGGGATTTTTTTTTAAGTTTAGCCCGGCTTTGTAGGCATTATTAGAATCAGTTAACGATACCTAACAATACCTTCACGGATCGGACAGGGTTTTCTTTACATATTGTATAAGCGCCGCGACGCCGACGCAGAGTCAGTCTACACTCGACTAGCGATACGAAAACAGCGACAGTTAAGAAGCAATCTTAAAGAAGACCTACTGCGACAATTATAACGAGAACTGTAAGTACTACGTGAAGAAACATCTGTAGCGTTATTGTGTGTTTACAACACGGACTTCGTGGACGTAAGAGAAGACTTCGGTACGACATCAGCTACGTTCTACTTGTCATTGCCTACAATCGACTGTACCTTCGTTGCCAATAAACTTCGTAACCCTTAACCGGCGTTTAAGTACCCCTAGCCCGTAACAATTGGTGTCAGAAGTGGGATGCCGGTCACGCCAAGGGAAGACGAAAGAGTTCGCACGCGACGACAAGCAGCGATGGATTTGGCGCGTCAAGAGGAAGAATCGCTTGGTGTCCCTGCACCCGTAGAAGATGCGGCCGTCGTAACACCGACGAATGTGAGTGCCCCTAGTACCAGCACTATTCCCGGAAGCAGCGGATCCGATTTATCGGTGTTACTGGCTCACTTGACGGCGCAAATAAAGTTGAGTATAGCAGAATCCCAGGCGCAAATAAAAGGCATAGTAGCAGAATCACAGGCAAAATCCCAGGCAGAAATCCAGGCAAAAATAGATAGATCCCAGGCAGAAACCCAGGCACAAATAAAACAATCCCAGGCAGCAACCCAGTCACAAATAAAGGAATCCCAGCAACTGGTATTACAATTAAATGAAAAGTGGAAAAAGACCAAAGAAGAGGTCAATGAACTTAGAATTAAAACAGCTCAACAAGATGCCCGTCTGGACCAGCAAGACACGCGCATAGACAAACAAGATACACGTATGGACCAGCAAGATACGCGCATAGACAAACAAGATGCGCGTATGGAGAAATTAAACAGTACCATCATGGAGTTTGGGAAGGAAGTAGAATTTTTACATGAGAAGGTACAAAAAGGAGTTATTAAAGGTGTGGTACCGGTACCCAGTGCTTTGCCGACTTTCAAGGTACCTCATTTTGACGGGACAACGTCATGGGTGGCCTTCCGTCTACAGTTTGAAAAGGTCGCAAAAGGCAACAATTGGGACGACGATCAAGCCGTAACCGCGCTTACGCTTGCTCTGCGTGGTGAGGCGGTCCAAATCCTCGAAAATATTTCCGGCGATTGCAATACCCTAGCCTGTCTGTTAGAAGCGTTGGAGTCTAGATATGGAGAGAAACACCTGGAACATGTCTACAGGGCTCAACTCCGCGACCGCACACAGAAAAGCAGTGAGGGTTTGCAACAATGGGCATCGGAAATAGAACGTATTGTTCGGAGGGCGTATGCTTCAACGCCGGGAGTAATTGATGCTAGCACGGTGCAAGCTTTTACTGATGGAATTCGAGATGCGGAAGTCAGGGCTGCGGTTCGTCTGGGGCACCATCAGACTCTGAAGGCAGCCTTGACACACGCTCTGGAGGTGGAAGCAGTACGCCAAGATGGCCGACCACACCACCGTATTCGTGAGGTAACCGCACAAATGAAACCCCGACAAGGGCCAACATGCTATGACTGCGGTGAAAAAGGGCATATTCGGATCAATTGTCCCAGGAAGGCTAAGGGAAGAAGCACTTCTGGGACACAGGTGGAAGCCGAGGATTTAAACTAGGGACAGCCAGGGCTATGGGGCGAGTACTGGCTGGTCGACATGTAGCCCCCATTATAACAGTATCACAAGTGGGTGACGGAAACAGTCTCATTATAGAAGGAGAACTGAATGGTAAATCCTGCAGTTTCACATTGGATACTGGTGCATCAAGAACCATTGCACGACCGGAGCTATTTCCTCGGACCATAGTATGGAAAAGAGGATCTTCACAATGCCGATTACAAACCGCCACTGGCCAACCAGTACTCGTCCTTGGTGAAACGAATGTGACTTTGAAAATGGGTGATAAGACATTCACGCACCCTGTTTTAGTAGCGAATATTACAGATGATTGCATAATAGGACTGGACTTTTTGAAGAAACAGCAGTGCGTCCTTAATGTAGCAAAAGGAGTATTGAGTTTTCCAGAACAAGAAGTATTTCTTCAAGGTGGAAAACAGGGGTCAGTGTACTGTTTAAGGAGAACGGTATTACCACCAAGATCAGAAACCTTAGTAGATATTAGATTATCACCAACAGGATGCCGTAAACGTTGCATTATAATAGAAGATTCTGGAGATCACCCAGACTGGATAACAGCAAGGACACTGATGATGATTTCCGATAAACCAAAAGTACGCATTATCAACGTTAGTAACAAAGAAATCATTCTTGATAAGAATTGCATGGTGGGTGTGTGCGATCATGTAGCATCTTTGAGAAAAACAGAGGCACACGAAAAGGAACGTGATAAGAAGTGGCAGGAACATATATCGACACTACTCGAAAATTGTAAGGGCAATTTAAACAAGTTCGAAAGTCACAAAGTTAAGCAACTGTTACATAACTTCCATGACATCTTCTCGAAGACCGACGGTGACGTGGGAAGGACCGGGCTTGTCAAACACCATATAGATACGGGTGATACACAGCCGATAAGACAGAGACCACGTCGTATCCCCTTTGCAAGAGAACAGGAAGTCACGGAAATGTTAAGAGATATGGAGAAAAACCGGATTATAGAAGCATCCACCAGCCCTTGGTCATCTCCAGTAGTCCTAGTCAAGAAAAAGGATGGCAGCACAAGGTTTTGCGTTGACTACAGGATGTTGAATGATGCCACGAAAAAGGATAGTTATCCTCTGCCACGTATAGATGACACTTTGGACTTGCTAAGTGGCATGAAATGGTTCTCCACAGTTGACCTCAAAAGTGGATACTGGCAGGTGGAAATCTGTCAGCAGGATAAGGAAAAGACCGCTTTCACCACTGGTCCTGGGAACGGTCTCTGGCAATTCAATGTCATGCCTTTTGGACTGTGCAATGCTCCAGCTACATTTGAGCGCCTAATGGAGCGCATCTTGGTGGGGTTACTTGGTGATGCATGCCTGGTCTATTTGGATGACATCATCATTATGGGACGAAACTTCGCAGAACACCTACGCAATTTGGAGAAAGTCTTTCAGAAACTGCGTGAAGCGAATTTAAAACTCAGTCCTAGTAAGTGTACACTATTCCAGAAAGAGGTTGGATACTTGGGGCACATTATTTCGGCGCAAGGAATTCGAACAGACCCTGAGAAAATAAAAGCCGTGTCGAAGTGGCCTACGCCTCGTAATAAAACTGAGGTACGCTCTTTCTTGGGTCTGTGTGCATATTACCGTCGGTTTGTGAAGAACTTCTCCGAGTTAGCGAAGCCGTTGCATCGTTTAACAGAGGAAAAGTGTCAATTTGAATGGAACTCTGACTGCGAACAGGCATTTGCGCTACTGAAAACTCACTTGTGTGAGGCTCCTGTATTAGGTTACCCTAGTAGGGAAGGCCAATTTTTGGTAGACACAGATGCCAGCAATGTTGGTATTGGAGGAGTTCTCTCTCAAACACAAGGAGATAGGCAGGTCGTTATCGCATATTTCAGCAAATGCCTTTCCAAGCCAGAAAGAAATTATTGTGTTACCCGCCGAGAACTTCTAGCCGTTGTTAAGACCTTACAACACTTCAAGAAATATTTGATTGGGAGGCAGTTTACACTTCGTACCGATCACGCTGCCTTACAGTGGCTCCTCCAGTTCAAAGACCCAGAAGGACAAGTAGCAAGGTGGATAGAGCAGCTGCAAGAATTTGACTTTGTCACTGAACATCGGAAAGGCAAGTCACACAATAATGCTGATGCTTTGTCTAGACGACCTTGCGAAGAATCTTGCCGACATTGTGCCAAACAGGAAAAGAAAGAGAACGTAAGGATTATCCAGGTGAACGCTTTGGACGAAGACTGGGATAATCAATCATTGGAAGACGCACAAAAGGAAGATAGTGACTTGAAGACAGTAATCGAATGGAAACAACGTGGCCAGAGGCCCGCTTGGAGTGAAATATCAGCGCTTAGCCCAACAGTAAAAAGTTACTGGGCTCAGTGGGACAGCCTGATAATTGATAATGGAGTTCTCAAGAGGAAATGGGAATCACCCAGTGGACAGGAGGTCACCTTACAGATAGTTGTTCCCGGTGATAAAGTCGCGTCAGTGCTACGACAGGTGCACGACGGAGTATCCGGAGGACATCTTGGAGCAAAGAAAACCCTGGAAAAGGTGAGAAAAAGATTCTATTGGGTGCATTGCCGCGAAGACGTAGAGGACTGGTGTAGAAAATGTGTAGCCTGCTCGTCAGTAAAGGGACCGCAAACGAGGGCCAGAGGTCGGCTGAAAGTGTACAATGTTGGTGCACCATGGGAAAGAGTTGCTGTCGATATAGCTGGGCCATTCCCTGTTACTGAAGAAGGGAATAGGTATATCATCGTCATGCAAGACTATTTCAGCAAATGGCCAGAAGCTTTTGCAGTACCTAACCAAGAAGCCCATACAGTCGCCAAAAAGCTAGTTCACGAGGTGTTCTGTCGATTTGGCATTCCTTTGGAGTTACACTCTGACCAGGGTAGAAACTTCGAGTCTTCACTATTTCGAGAGGTTTGCCAACTGCTCGGGATACACAAGACTCGTACAACACCGTATCACCCACAGTCAGATGGAATGGTCGAAAGATTCAATCAGACGTTGGAGAATCATTTGGCCAAAGTAGTGGAAGAACATCAAAGGGATTGGGACCAATACATTCCACTCTTTTTAATGTCATACCGCTCAGCAACACATGACAGCACAAACTGCACACCGGCGAAAGTCAACTTCGGCCGAGAAATTAGGCTACCCATAGATGCACTAACCGGAACACCTCCCGATACTCCTATCCTAGCCGTCGACTATGTGGCCGACCTGCGGCGTAAATTAGATGGAATACATGAGCTAGTGAGAGAGAATGGTCTGAAAACCAGTGAGAAGATGAAGATCCGATACGACCGCAAAGCTAACGTGCCCGGATTTGAAGAGGGAACTTTGGTATGGTTACATAATCCCATTAGACGAAAAGGAAAGAGTCCAAAGTTCCAAGCCAAATGGGAGGGTCCGTACACGATAGTAACCAGAATAAACGATGTCACCTACCGGATTAAGAAAGGACCTAGAGGGAAGCTGAAGGTCGTACACGTAGACCGCCTAGCTCGCTATTATGGATCAAATCATGCTCGGGACGAGCATGACTAAGAAGGGGGCAATGTTACGAATGGACCTTATGTCATGGCATAAGGTTCAATATCGCGTGACATGCAGTGAGTCACTTTTAAGACCTATTTCTCCAGATCTAGACATTTTCTAGGTATAATAATAAAACGCATTGCTAGACTTAGGACGGCCTATCGAATGGTAAAGGTCTCAACAGTTTTGTCAACAAAGTGTCGACATCGAAATTTCTAGAAACCCGTTTCCGGGAATTATCGTAGGTACTTACTTGGCCGGTGACCTCGAAGTTATGCAGTATTATTATTACGCCTAGAGGATTCTGGAATGTTCGATCAGCTGGCCTATATAAGCGCCGCGACGCCGACGCAGAGTCAGTCTACACTCGACTAGCGATACGAAAACAGCGACAGTTAAGAAGCAATCTTAAAGAAGACCTACTGCGACAATTATAACGAGAACTGTAAGTACTACGTGAAGAAACATCTGTAGCGTTATTGTGTGTTTACAACACGGACTTCGTGGACGTAAGAGAAGACTTCGGTACGACATCAGCTACGTTCTACTTGTCATTGCCTACAATCGACTGTACCTTCGTTGCCAATAAACTTCGTAACCCTTAACCGGCGTTTAAGTACCCCTAGCCCGTAACAATATTATCTTACAAATTGCAAGCGGTGATTACCTAAGCAAGCTTAACTTTCTGTAAAGAAACAACAATATAAATTATGTCTGCAATAACTTAGGTACAACTTGAATCTTAGATTAACGATATCAGTTGTGATTCCCTAAGCTAATATCTAGAATCGAGTCTTAACTCGATTCTAGATATTAGCTTATCTTTGGTACTCGCAGAGTTTAGTGATCTAACAGAACTAACCACTAAACCAATAACCAATCAAAATAACCAATCAATTCCTGCGCTAGTATTAACTAGCGTCTTCAAACTAAGTAAATCAAAACAACAATTCAAAAGTACAGTTAATTATACAATATGTAAAGAAAACCCTGTCCGACTCAAGGTTACTTAAACACTTGACCAAATATAATATAAAATTTTACATAATCATCATAGTAACAATACTAATGAATTTTGAAATAATCTTTTTTTCCCGGGAATTAATTCCAATTTCCCCGAAAATTGGTAATTTTTAAAAAAGTGACAACACCGGTATTATTATGAGCTAATAGCGACGCGACCACGTCACAGGTGCCGCGTGCCCTGCCCCCCGCCGCTCGCGGAAGGGTTGCTTACCGCATATGTATTAAGTTACCTCCTTTTGTGAAATAATATTTTTTTTTAAGTTTAGCCCGGCTTTGCAGGCGTTCAGTTATCGATACCTAACAATACCTTCACGGATCGGACAGGGTTTTCTTAACATATTGTATATTATTATCTGTGATTTCAAGGTTTATTAAATCTATGACTAATACTTTCTGTAGTTGTACCAAAATTGTAGGATAGTTTTTTTTTATTCAACGATCGTTTAGAATTTTCGTTGCGTGAACGTATTAGGTTGAGCTGTTGCTTGTAAGCATCGTCATCATCTCAGCGTTAATTCCAATCGCAACCGAAGCTTCTTCAGCTTTGAAGACTGGGGTCCGCTTTACCAGTCTAACTGATGATTTTGGCTAAATTGCTGCTAGCTGTACTGAGCTGATGCTTGTAAGCAATCTTTATAAACCTCCAGTCCTTTCCCTTTAAGGTTGTTATGATATCCAAACACCTTTGTGCCTTTGCAGCTAACCAGTGCAAGAGATTTTTTCTTCTTGTGTCAATCAAGAATCAACACTCATTTATTGAAATAAGGCTGACAAACAGCAGTTTTTTAACTTCAAAAAAACGGACAAACATCACACTAACAAAAATCTTCCCATTAGCTTAGCATATCTGCCTTTATCAGTTGTTATTTTTTTCACAAAAATCGGAAAAAGGGTTTTCAGTAAATGTAGTTAGTTTAATTTGGAACAAACCTGCTACACTATTTCGAACCAGCCAAGCAACAAGCTTAGCTTATATTAGTAGCGATCGATCAGAAAAGCGTCGAGAGTGACCGAAACACAGTAACATGCCAAGTACCAGAGGAGTGAATTAATTGTCTTGGAACTCACAACGAAATTATTCAGAGAACAATGTTCGAAGTAGAAATAGCCAAATAGTTTCCACTTTCTTGGGCATACCTGTATAGGGTATTAAAGTGCGCAGTGCAAAGATTTGTACGCATGAATAGGTATGAATATTTGCACTGGTCTGGTCGAGCCTCAGAAAGCACGTTAAGCCGTTGGTCCCGGTTGCCATACGGACAACTAATGGCAGTCGTTACAGGTTGTTGGAGCCCTCAAAAGTCCAACAAATGATCTAACTGCAATGCTTTGATATCGCCTTCGGGTTGTAGAGATCAGACGGCATTCGCTTCACGGAAAATATCGAAGTTTAGCCAAAATCAGCAGTTAGACTGGTAAAGCGGACCCCAGACTCTAAAGCTGAAAAAGCTGAAAGCGGATAACGCTGACATGATGATGATGACCTGTATAGGGTATTAAATTGAGCTTATAGTAGGTAGGATAGCAAATTGAACTTTTTTGCGGGGGGGGCGGGGGTGTTTTTTGCGGGGGGGTTTTGGGGGATGATGAAATGCCTTCGCCACTCCGGGCAGAACGAAATTATTTGAAATGTTATGAATATAAATATTTCAGACTTTTACTGACTAAAACCCACACATGTTTCTTTCACTTTCCTGTGTGCCAGGGTAAGAGATACAGTGGTATCTCTTTCGATCAACCCAAAGCCCTGTCAGAGCTATTGTGATCCTTAGGAATACCATGGAATAAGCCGATTGCTCACCAATTAAAACTACATTCTGTTTTTCCTCGCACTTCCGTAGCGATGCTTACACGTCTGGAAATCCTCATGCGCGCCCCTGGATGCCCTCCGTGTCGGTTGATAATGTACATGTTTTGATTGATGTGAAACATTTAATTTAGATAACACTGGCGTTAATACATGATAAGTATCTATATTAATACTAGCTCAGCTATAAAAAGGGTGTGACAGTTAACAAAAGGCACTCTATATTTTAACAAATACATAAAGTTACGATAACATCTTTATCGTTAAACGATAACTTTATCTATTAACAATATAATAGAAATCAATATTGGTAAGGTTGTCCTCATTCATTAAGTTGTGTCCATTCATAACATTTTCTACGATTCGTATTACCGGCAAGAGTAATATGGATAATCGTATCAATACGCTATTTCGCAATCCCACTTAACCACTTAGGTAAGCATGAGATGTAATCACGAAGGGCATCGTTGTTTATTCTGACTCCCGTCGTTATCATCACGCTTCCATTTGCCGGTAGCGACTAGAGAGGCTAATTACACCTGTCCGTCAAATACCAGTTATCTATGGAGCTTTATCGTACACTTACCCGCTGCCGAGTTAAGACGTACCACTCTATATTTATTCTAATATCTGATATTGTCGCAACTACGTAAGATTTATGTCTAGTTTAATAGATACCAGGTACTTAGTTAGGAATTCGCTCCGCAAGGCTTTCCCTGTCTAGTTCGTGGTACGGGGAAAATTGGTCATCATTGTGTCTTAATTAAGTTAGATCAAGTTCGGAACTTCGTACAATAGCGGGATTTGAAGGCGAACTCTATTCGCCTTAATTAGAAACCCAATGTTCCTTACCTAGGCTCCGTTAAAGAAACATGACGGTTCAATTTGCTGTTAATCACAAAACTTACACCTCAGACATTGAACATTAAACTACTTACGAAAATAGATTCTTCCCCGGATGTAGTTCAAATAGATGTCTATAACACTTCGGTTTCCATAAAAAAGAAGTCCATTTTCATCCATTACTTTAATCGACACAGACGCGTAGAACAGGTGGTCGGTAATAAATACAGAAATGCCTTCTGCAAAAACATTATTTTAAGATAATGTTGAACATATTTTTATAAAGAAAACTGGGGCAGCCTTGAACAAACAATCAGTTATACATTTCCACTGAACTCGTAAGTTAAACACGTGCTTCCCTGTACGTGTATATGAGTCGACCGATGAGCAATTTGTTCAGTAAATGGATCAATCGCACAATATCGTAACGTTTCTATCGGCTGGCGGAATCGGGCCAAGTTTAAGAGCATATTGTTATGACGAACTTTCATAACAATGTAGATTTGTTTGCACTATATCAATGTAATTGGCGTTTAACGCTCGGCTTTGAGATTTAAGTAGGTAATACCTTCAGATATTTCCTTTTTTTTTAGGTTTTGCTACAACTAGCTCGATTAAACTTCTTAATTTTCTCAATGATTAGGTACCTATATAAAATGGTTCTTATTAACGTTTTATTTTCGAATGAAAGCAAAATTTTTCATCAAGTTATGACGTCATGACTGTTTATAAATATCAAAATTGCTTTTGTTTCATGAAATTCAATACACTTGATAGAGAAAATCCATGAGCTTTCCTATCTATATATTAATTATTGTAGTAAATTATATAAAACTCTCACACTCACTCACACTATACAAACACACACCCTCACATCACTCACACATCAACAGACGCACATCTGTTTAATTGTTTAAGTAAGAAATGGACTTAGATTAAGAAAAATTCATAAGAACATTAAGCCTACTGCAGCGACACATAAATCTATAATATGTTTTCGTATTTATGATGGGATACTTCCTGCGGCTGAACGCTGTTACCCAAACACAAGCTTTGGCTTAGTTTGGGTAATAGTAGCCCATAAACGAATGTAATTAACTGGCGACAATTATATTTTTTTAGTCAAGGTATCATATAGGTAACCCTAGAAAAACAATAACTATTAATATAAAATATATATGCGGCCATCTAATCAGAGTTCCTAAGACCAGCAGGCACGTGGTGTGCGGAGTCGAGAGCATCGCTACAAATTTTGTCCATTTTTGCGTCACGCTCATAAATCTTAAGGTAGTAGATGGGGCGCAGCGCGACGCTGCCACAGTCCACAACGAGCGCGCGGCCGCGCCACCGACCGTGTACCCGCCTCGTTCCCGCGCGAACCGGAAAATTGGCGCGAAAATGCGGAACTGTCAAAACGCATGATTGCCGTTTTAATTTTTCTGCTTTCGCGTATTGTAGCAACGCGATCGAATTCAGCTAATGGACCTTATTTTATGTGAAGTGTACGATTTTTTGGATGTTCATTTTTTTAATCTGTGTTTATTTTACTCAATGACTTTTCCTGAATGATTCATCTACTATAAAAAAAAAAAATTACTATTTCGAATTTCTTTAAAATAACGGAATAAATTGAACTAAATTTAAAAAGAAATCAGAGTCCAATTCTTCATTTGTCAAAACTAATCCTCAAATTAAGAGATGAAAATTTAACACGTGTTAATATATTTCGTTTTATTTTGACAAGCTTAGCGAGTTGTTCACAAATTCAGAATATTTTTGATGTGTCGTGGTGATTAATGGATTAACTAAAGCGACTAGGGACTTACGCGTGTTCAGCAAGAACAAACAAGAAAAACAAAAATTAGGAGCGAAGGAAAATGCTAACGAACACTAGTTTGTCGCGCAGTTTTTCATAGCTTACTTCCATTTGGTAACGCAACCAAATGCAGGACTTTTATTAATTCAATTAAAGAACCAAATTATTAATTTAACCCACCTAAGTATGTAATACTTTCATAAAGTAGGACATACGGCTCTAGTAAGTCTAAATCAAGATAGCGGAATAATTAAATATGCACTTATCATTCTACAAATAAACGGTGAAACTATCTCAGTCTCGTAAGTTTGTTACAGAGCAAGCAGGTTATAGATTTTTTTTTTACCTTAAAACAATCATAGACAACTCTCCAACTTATGAAAAAAACCGCCATGTTTTATGCGTAAACGAAAACTTCTCCAAAACGACGTATTCATTTATCCATTAATAAATAATTAAACGAATTAACATTTTTCATACTTACCATGAATGATAGATAGACTTAACCGTTTACATAGGTAAACGCTTTAATAGTAAAGAAATAATTATGTGCTATCAGAAAACTCGGGAAACTGCTTCTTTTTTTTGAATTGTTTTTTTTTATGTGAACCAAGGTTGTTGGTGCCCAATGTCATCGTAGGTAAGGTTGTTATCAGTGCCTACATCTATTTAATTTTTCTTATCAGCCTAGTCACGAAACTGGGTCAATAGAGTTAAAGGAACGTTGTACCTACAGATGCATTTTTAACAATTCGTAAATATTGTATAGATAAGTTTACATCTCTTGAAATTAGTCTTTTAACAATTAATGTTACAAATTATCAATACTTGTATAAGTTGTGATCAATAATGATAGCCGGAAACGGATTTACAAAACATATCTTGTCGCATTAATAAAGGTTCAGATTAAATAAGTGTTGCATAATTCTTTTTAGTATGAAATAGTCATCATCATCATCTCAGCGTTAATCCCAGTCACATCCGAAGCTTTTCAGCTTTGGAGTCTGGGGTCCGCTTTACCAGTCTAACTGCTGATTTTGGCTAAACTTCGACATTTTCCGTGAAGCGACTGCCGTCTGACCTCCACAACCCGAAGGCGACATCGAAGCATTGCAGCTAAACTAATTGTTGGACTTTTGAGGGCTCCAACAACCCGTAACGATTGCCACTAGATGTTCGTATGGCAACCGGGCCAACGGCTTAACGTGCTTTCCGAGGCATGACCAGACCAGTGCAAATATTCATATTCATGCATACAAATACTTGCACTGTGCGGGGATCGAACCCGCGCCTCCTTGCGCAGCGGCCGCGTCCGCTACCGCTAGGCCACGGAGGCTGTCATGTTTAGTATGAAATAGTAATATAGATCAATGTTAAAATTACTGTATTATTCTATCCTCATTTAAAATTGCGTCAAAAATGTCTTCTTTGGGGGTTTTAATTTTCAGTGATTGTAGATTATTAGTCAAAATATTCAGAAACCTATTTGGGGGCTACCTCCAGACCTGATTTTTGTTTGAAATTAATTGCCTAATTGTACTTTCTTTCTCCTTCACTCTCTCATACACCATAAATAATATATTTTTAATCACTGCACCGAGAGCTACCTGCGAAGTATTCTGAACAGATCCGCGCGTAAATTTTCCGTAGTAGTATAAGAGTTTGTACGCGATTTTTCGGTGCTTTAATTTCCTCGCAATCATTTTTGAGTAATGATAAATTAGGGGATAGTTGCACATGACGGATTTTTAATATGTAGTAGCCTATGCGTCGGCGTTACGTTCATTTGAATACCGACCACGTAGCACATAACTGATTGCTATCCGCAACCGTGTCGCAACTTCGCGTCGTTTATTATTTAATCTATGACAGGCAAGATAAAACGCCTCAAATATGGGCCAATTACAAAATATAATAAATATTGTAAAAGTTTGCCTACAGCGTCCTCGAAGCGCCCTAACCATAACAGTTTGCTTGCCCCAAATTGGTTAAAGGGACCGTATTATCTCGCTATGTCAATTTTGTGCGAGATATGAATAACACAATTTCCTAACTTGTCTACTTACTGAGGCTACTTATACTTTACACAAACTGCCAGGCCCAATTTATATTTGCATAATCAGCTTATTACAAGTCGTGGTGGCCTAGTGGTTAAAACACCAGCCTCTCAATTATGAGTGTGCGGGTTCGATTCCAGGTCAGGCAAGTAAGTACCAATGTAACTTTTCTAAAGTTATATGTACTTTCTAAGTATATCTTGGACACCAATGACTGAAGGTGAAGGAAAACATCTTGAGGAAGCCTGGACTTTAAGTCTGAAATCGCCAACCGGCATTGAGCAAGCGTGGTGATTACGCTCAATCCTTCTCTGTATGAGAGGAGACCTGTGCCCAGCAGTGGGACGATAAAAGGTTGATGATGATGATGATGATGAATCAGCTTATAATGTTCCCACCGCTGGGACACAGGCCTCGATTCATCGAGAGGGAGTACGCTGTGATACACCACACGTGCTCACTGCGTGTTAGTGGTTTTCACGTGTCTTTGAATTTCGGTTCTAAAACGTCGGTTGCCCCACCATGATTTCTTTCACCGTTTTGAGAGCTCAATTGTGATTCAATTAAATATACAAGTAAATTTCCCGTCTAGTTTCGAACACAAGACCTCCACTTATAAACGATACCACAGAGCCACCACTGCTTACAGTTGAGACCAATAACATTGGACCAACAGTGGTCACAGTCGGGACCAATATCATTGGGCTAACACTGATCACAGTCGGGACCAATACCATTGGGCCAATACTGGTCACAGCCGGGACCAATTATATTGGGCCAACATTGCTCACAGTCAGGACCAACATCATTGGTCTAACAATGGTTACAGTCGGGACAAATATCACTAGGCCAACACTGGTCACAGTCGGGACCAATACCATTGGGCCAACACTGGTCACAGTCGAGGCCAATATCATTGGACCAAAATTGCTCCCCATTTAGATACCTACACTTTGCACTAACTCACTGAACCTATTGTACTTTGCATAAACTCACTTACGAAAACGAGCCTCCAATCAATTATATTAACAGAACCAATTGAATGAACAATCATGATTCATTTCCATTATAAATCATCTATTGGAAACACATTTAATATTATAACTCAGAGAGTAAACTTGGTCATTTGATTCCGTGAATTCTTTACCGTTATTTTGTATTTGTAAGCAAGTTTTAAGTGCCACTAAGCCTGGCTTTGGCTTGTTGTAACAATGTATTTCAATGGAACATGCTTTTGCCTATATGTATTTAATTTCAATTTAATAAGTATATGGCCGACGCTGAATGGTATCTATTGTATTTCACAACCTTGATTTTTTTAGTAGGTATTAAGTATATTCGATTTTTTTTGTAATATCTATACCTACTCTATCTAAAGTATACACTACCTTAATAATACATCGACATTTTATATGTTATCCTCCATGCTCGTACAGTCACAAGCATAATTTTTTTAAGGATACATTTAATTTTGATATATTTTCCTCTCACCGTGAGGGAGGTCTGTGTCCCAGGAATGGGAACATTATAGGCTGATTATGTAATGTTATTTTTTTTAAATGTTCTCATAATATTGAAGGAAAAAAATATTGTACGCAGGATTTTATAATCATAATATCTTGATTTAAAGGAGTTCCCTTGCAGTTTCTTTGTCCGTTCTTCTCCATAGAGATCTATGTGATGTGATGGGCCACTGGCTTTAATTTTCTAACTAACTGACCGACTAGTTAAACCTTTTGACAGTTCAAAGGTTCTTGTAAGTCGTTTAATAGAAATAATAGTTTCGAGTTTTACTTTATACCTACAAGTACAATAATATAATAATACTTTTATTGCAACATTCATTCAAATACTATTTTCTCGTTAAGTATTGATAGATATTATGTCACGAACAATAAACATGGTATTCTTAAAATTTCAACTTTGAAAACAGAAAAAAAATATTACAATTTTCTAAGTAAAGCAAAGAAAATCCTAATATAGAAAACAGTGACGAAGAATCGAGGATGAATTACCGGAGGAGTTTTTGCTGGCACTTGGTAAAGAAGGAGAAGAGAAAAATGAGGTTGGTGAACCCATCCAACTAGACATTTTTTTTTCTCTCTTCTCTCTTTAACGGTTTCTTTACATTGTTCGAAGTAGATATTTCCAGAAACTCATATATATATATATATATATATATATATATATATATATATATATATATATATATATATATACCTACACCTTTGCCTCTTTAATACGAATAAGCATAGTTTAGTCCCGCTCTACGAAATAAGTAACTAGCTATAAGGTCAAAATAAATTAAATCACATAACTCCTTCTTACCCTAGATTGCTATCTCAAAGAAAGGAAAATAAACTTTTACATTCAGAATTAACAACTCTATATATATATCTACAAAGTTGTATTTACTTTATAAACTTCGTAAGTAGATACTGAAAGTATAGCAAGCAATACATTGTTCGGAACAATAACAAGTTTGTTTTTATGTCTTTTAGGTAAGAAGTTTCGTGAGAAATAATCAACACCCTCCTAAATCAGACTCTTCGAAGCGTATATTATCTGTTGTATCCAGGGAGATTTCTATGTAGAAGCAACAGCCCGTATCGTACGAACTTAGCCTTCAAAAGAAAAGACCTCTTTTTAATTGAACAAGAATTAAGACTCCAAATTGCAGAAATAACACGCGAATTTCGTCGTGGGCGGCTTACCTTATTAATTGAGGATAATAATGTATCCGTTCGATGAGTTCAGATCAGATCTTTATATTTTTAACTAGCTTTCGGTTATATCGCGCTTTTTAGATTTCCCTCGGGAATATCATTTTTTTCCGGGATATAAAGTACCCTATTATTTAATCGGGACTTCTAAATTTACGTCTGCAAAACTTCAAAGCAATCGGTGCAGTAGTTACAGCGTCAAAGCGGAACAAACAAACAAATCTCCTCCTCACCTCCTCCTTTCCTCGGTGGTGCGCCATAACATCGGCTGCCGGCAGAAGTACGACCATCAGACAAAGCCTTGCCGCCAAGCGATTCGTCGTGTTCCGACATGATGTCTGGTGAAGCCGTACGGAGGACGGGTCTGAGCAGTTGTGTTGCGATGTGTGCCGGGTACGATGCGTCAGATGTTGTTGTGTCTCGGGAGCATGGTCCTGGAGGGTCTCCACATCTATCTCCCTCTGGCGCAGCATCGTTGGTATTGTTGTTGGGTTTAACGTTGCACCACTTTTTTTTTTCGGGGAGTCTGTCAGACTTTTACTGACTAAAACCACCCCGATGTCTCTTCTATCACGAGCAAACGCGTGAGGCCGCGGTAGTCTAAATTCTTCCACGGTCCCACACCCTCGTGCTGGCCCGGTCTGTCCGGGCCCCGTCTCCTGCACGGGGTAGTGGGGTGTTAAACTACCCCGTGCATCGCCTCAGGGGCGTGCGTCGACACTCGCGCGTGCCTCCGCCTCGGGGTCCATCGAATAGGGGGCGGGGACTTCCCCATGTCCCTCGCCCCTGGACCCATTCATAGGGGGCGGAAGAGGGCGTTATCCGCCCTTCTTCGGCGCCCGGTACGTCTTCTGCGGCCCGGGAAGAGAGTTGAGATCTCCCTCTCCCGTTCTGCAGCTTCCTTCTGCGAAATCACGTCCTCGCAGAAGGACACCGCTGCGTCCCACGACTCTGCGCTACCGACCATCCTCCGCACTACTGCCGGCAGCGTCAGGTCACTTTCCGATTTATAATATTAGTAAGGATAATAGTCAGCTCCCAAAAATATGATCGAATCTGTATAGGATACGTTGTATGTGTAACTGTCTAACTATTACCAATTTATTTATGGAATTAATATTAAATCTACGGCCGAGACCACACAAGTGGAACGGCTTAATATAGAAATAGTTCTCTTAAATATCGATTGCGAAGCATTTGTGGTTTGAAACGTTAAAAAAAGAATGTGTGTGATAAATTCCTTTATCTTCTACACAATGAACAGGCTCAATGCCAAAACTCGACACAGAAATAGTATGGCTTAATTAAAACGTCAGTTTAGACCACAATATCGTGTCTTTTTAACAGGCATACAAATTATTTTAGAATTTTTCATACAAATAACCGTATTAGAAATATTTCACAAAGGAAATTGTCAAAAATCATAAATAACTGCCCATTTCAAATAGGTTTTAACATAATTATCGCATTTATAAAAATTTATGGGCTTGTGATAATAAATTCGATCACTATAAAAAATGTAGCCAAACTGGTATAATTACTTATGTTTTAAATATTCTTATTATCGCAGAAATCCGCGCTTTAAAAATGAAATTCTTTGGAGATTACAGGTTTAATCCAATCAGTCTTGTTGATTTATGTTTATTATTGAACTTTTTTTAGATTAGGAAACTTTGTTAGGCTAGAAGTTGCAAAAAACTGACTAATGATTTTTCGTTAATTCCAGAGACTAATTTGTTTATATTAGGGAAAAAAAGAACTGGATGGAGCTGCCAAATATTCCTAATCAACCTTGAGCCGTAATGCTTTAGAGATAAAATTAAAACTCTAATAAAGAAATCTAACAAATTATAGCAGCTTGAAGTGCTGTCGTCAGTACATAAAACCTCATTTTCAAGACGAACAAAAATTGCGAAAGTTACTCTATAAAATATCTACGTCTTGAATCTTCTGTCATTGATAAACTGTGGGAAAGCACCAGAAAACTTCACACCAGCCCAGGGGATCACAAGCGTTACAACACAACGCCCAATTACTCAGCTCACTAATCTAAAAGTAAATCTAACAGTTAACAACGTCCAGCAATTTGTGAAGAAATCAAAAATAGTACAAGACTCCTATTGACGGTTTAAAAATAGGGAAGCGCATACACTTTATAAGAAATAAATCTCGCAGTAATTGCGTGTAGTGTGGACCACACCTATCAAGGGGGACTATTACCATCAACGATCTATCGCCCCATCGACAAGACCATTAACACGCCTCACGCACTTAAGGCCCAGTTATACCAAACTACCGTCTACGCACTTTAAGTTCGAACAGTTAACTATTTTGTCATAACCGAATGAACTTAATAATATGATGACGTAACGTAATAAGCGATTGATAGCCTTTTTGCACTTTATATTCACATTTAATTGTCGCTTTTACGAAATATAGATCGTAATAAGCGGTTGCGTAACGCGAAGTTATATATTTTCCAAAGGTGTCTTATTAATTTTCATAATTACTGGTATTATTATGTTTTGATTTGTTGAGTTACGAGCTCGCGATAATTTTCCTATTAGCGAGATTTAACGTTACTTAAGTGAATAATTGGTTACCTACACGCTATGTAACACAAGTCAACGTATGTGTACTTTCTTCACAAAATGCCTGATATTGTTAGAACCTTGCCTTAACAAAAAATATGAAAACAATCATAGTGTGAAACTTCCTTAAAATCGACTATTAACGCTTTAAAAAAGACACTAACGTGAAACAACAAAACCGGCCAAGTGCGTGTCGGACTCAAGCACAAAGGGATTCCGTACCATTGATTTATGAAATTAAAGGATTTAAGTTATTTGTATGAAATATTACGCGGTAATTAACGGTTTACGATTGACGAGGTATTAAAAAAAAACTACTTACTAGATCTCGTTCAAAACAAGTTTCGTTGGTAGTTTTTATAGTAATGCACATCATATGTTTTTTTTTAGACTTTTCATTTTCTTATTTTAGAAGTTAGAGGGGGGACCAACTTTTTTGTACTTTGGAAGCGTCTGTCACGCAAACTATTCGGTTTAGAAAAAAAAGTATTTTAGAAACCTCGATATCATTTTTGAAGACCTATCCATAGAGACCCCATACGTATGTGTATTATGAAAAAAAAAATTGAATTTCAGTTCTAAGTATGGGAAGCCCCCAATATTTATAAAAATTTTTTTTTTTGCTTCAAAATCTTAATGCGGTTCACAGAATACATCTACCTACCAAGTTTCAACAGTATAGCTCTTATAGTTTCGGAAAAAAATGGCTGTGACATACGGACGGACAGACAGACAGACATGACGAATCCCCTACGGAAACCCTAAACGGAACCCTAAAAAAAACAGTATCATGAATGAATACTCCACTCCTCATTAAAAGTTAGAGAGTGAAAATAAATTCATAAAAAAACTTTTGACAATATAGTTGTAACATTAAAAAATAATGCCGATGAAATACACATTTATTACTAAAACGAAGATTTGACAAGAATTGAGGTGTTTCCACAAACCACATCAAAATCATTTAACAATGACGGCAACATTGGAGCTGAAAAAATACACGAATATTTAAACGCGCCGACTCTGATCTGAGTTATAGGTTTTCGAAATAATTCACTCTAATACAAAGAGATTAGTAATAGCGTAGTAAAATATTACGACAACAGAGTAATCAGTGATGTTGGAGAGAAGCCAGGAATAGTGCTCGGAGCTCAATGGCCCGTCATTCACGAACATGAAAACTGTTACAATCACAACGTTAGAAATATGAGATAGAACGAAGAACTTTGCTAGACAAATCATCATCATCACCATCCCAGCGCTAATCCCAGTCGCATCCTTTTCAGCTTTGGAGTCTGGGGTTCGCTTTACCAGTCCAACTGCTGATATGGCTAAACTTCGATATATACCCAGAACCCGAAGGCGATATCGAAGCATTGCAATTACACCAATTGTTGGACTTTTGAGGGCTCCAACAACCCATAACGACTGCCATTAGATGTTCGTATGGCAACCGGGACCAACAGCTTAACGTGCTTTCCGAGGCACGACCAGACCAGTGCAAATATTCATATTCATGCATACCACAGAAGTCGTGACGTCGAAGAACTTTGCTAGACAAATGTGCAGACATAATGGGTTGCAAACAGTAATTTCAGTACAGCTTGTTCCGAAGAAGCTTGTGAAGATAGTCAGGGTCTACTAAAACCGTGTCGTGTTTTCCGTGCCTAAAAATCGTGTTCCTTTAAGCCTTGTGTAATTAAAACAACTGTTAAACACGATTTTGTGAAATATAATCTATGTTTAGTGTGTACGGCTGTACAGACAGGTCTCACAATAAACGTACTTAATTCTAATTTAAATTGCGATCTAATTATCTTGCTCCACCTAACCCATGTATGTACTAACGTGATCAATACTGTGATCTAACTAAATATCGTTACCGACTTTATGAGATAACTGAACTGTTACAACATTACCTTCCTCATCGACATGTGTGAATTATATAAAACTATAAATAAAATCGTTGTGACGCAAAAACCAAGATGAAGTTCAATACGATCATCTATTTTAGGATGTTGTAAAAGTTGTTTGCTTTTTACAACACGCCCTTGGAAAGGTTTAGCAAACAGGCCGACAGAAACATTTTAAATCATAAATTATTAACGATTTTATTTATAACGTTTTCAAAAATACAGCCGTTTGATTTGTAGCTAATAAAAAACGTCACGAATTGATTGACGCGCCTCTGCCATCTATTTCGGGTATACGCGTCCAAACTAAAAAATAATTGAATATAGATATGTACCTATTTCTAATTATTTTAATATCTCTGATGAAAAAGTAGCTGAAACTATAGTTATTTTCTGTATCTTCATCTTGAGCCTATGGAGGTTCACTACTGGACAAAGGCCTCCCTCAAGGCTTTCTTTACATTAGGAGGGTTTGCCATAATCCTCACGCTTGGTGAGGCAGGTTGGGGATCGCAGTAGTTTGATATTTCACATGAAAAATGCTGCTGACCGCTTCCCTGATGAGAATTCCCTTAATCGCCTCTTACGACACCAACGGGAGGATATGGGATGGTACTATTCTAAGCCCGGTACCACGCGAGGGATTTTCTGTAAGATATTATGTAATACACAGAAAAAAAATATAATTGCATGCATCGAAAACACTGTTTAGTGCATGCAATACAAATATTTTCCACTCTACATAAAAACTAAGATGCATATAATACCTATTTCGTACCTAGAAAGGAAAATGAACAGAATAGAGAAACATCATACATATTATTATGAAAATGAGAAACGGAATTGCATATTATAATAAATGAGTTCGGGAAACTTATTACTGTTTTCTTTTTTTGCACAAAGGCGTTGTAGCAATGAATGAAACATAAAAATGTACGTAGTGAACAGATGAAAAATTTGCGTCTCGATCGCCGTCCGTATCTCATTTGCTCGTTATCTCGCCTTCAGATGTTTACACTAGCTCAATGTTTTATTAACACGCAGCCTATTTGAATTTTTTTTGTACGAAAGAATGTATCTTTTACAACTCAGTGGTAATCTTCATTGCCGTTCTTGATATCCTTGTTGAATTTGTACCACGGTCAGTACTTGTTAAAATATTAGTGTCAGCGCTAAATGAAGTTAATGAGTTAGTTATGCAAAGATATTCGCTCGTGAATGATCTGTGGTGTCAGTTAGTGCATAGAACTTTATATCTGCCAATGCCGTTTGTGTAAGATATTATCATGTCTAGGTTTATACATATAACGCAATATTATCTTCATTATCTCATCCAGGAAATGATTTATTAGGAAAACAGAAGAGGCTAAACAACAATAACGTACGTAGATAATTAGATATGGCCCAACAATTAAGATTTAGGCAAGCATTAATACGTAACTGATGAATGTAAATAGAAAATTACACTCAATTACGGACACTTATGTCCATAACGAATTCTTGTTTGAGTACAAGCCCAATCTGAATAATTATAAACTTCGGCATTAGAAACAGATATCAATGTTTATTGTTGTTCTTAGACATACTAAAACAAATTTAGGTTATCACCTGTTATGAACAAATCATAAACTTGCCTTATCGATAATATTACATTAAGATATTAATTTATATCAATTTAATCGTACTTTAATACAGAGATGTAATCATTCAGTTGTTTTAACTTTTGTAGGAAACTACATTCTTTTATCTTGGGATTTTTAATGATAAAAGATAGTGTTGTTGTCAAACAAGCGACTCTTTACTGACCAAATTACACGTTTGTCCAGTGTAAGAAGTGACATTATTTGTGAGTGTTCAAAATATTAAACGAACAATGAAAATGGTGAACGTACCAGTGATAATATTGGTGATTGCCTTGGTGAGTATATATATTTTTTTAATCATTTTCAGTTGACTAATTTATTTATACATCGTGTAGGTATATACATATTATTTTTGTATGATAATCAAACGATGGGATTTTTAATTCTATCTCTACATGTTAATAAATTATGAGGAAAATCACCGTCTGCGGTAAGCTACTGCGATACTAGGCGCGCAGAATCACGGAAGAAATTTATCGTGATATAAGCAAGTAATTAGTAAATTTATGCGGTACCACCGCATAAATTTGCCGATGTTATGACCGGTAGGTCATAACCTGCCGGCAGAAGTTACCACCCACCAGACAAAGTCTTGCCGCCAAGCGATTCGTCGTGTTCCGGCATGATGTCTGGTGAAGCCGTACGGAGGACGGGTCTGAGCAGTTGTGTTGCGATGTGTGGCGGGTACGATGCGCCAAATGTTGTTGTGTCGGGAGTTTGGTCGTGGAGAGTCTCCAGATCATTCTCCCTCTAGCGCAGCTTCGTTTGGTCGTGTTGGTCTTGGGTTTAAGATTGCATCACCTCGCTCAACTGCCGTCATCTTTCCTATTCCTTAGTTTTTTAAGTGAATAGGCTTAATAAACTAGTGCGCTTTACCATCAACGATTGCATTACTGCTTACCATCAGGCGGGATTGCAGTCAAGCACTAGTTTATAATTATTAAAAACAAAGAAAAAAAAGTAACATGACGTGTAACGCGAAGTTATTGATCTATGTAGTGCAGTTATACGTTTGTTTTGATTTTAATTTAAAAACATATGGAATCGAAAGTTTGGAATCAAACCTTGCAGTAATTTGGGTTGAACCCCTCCAATGTCGTTTCATATCATCCAAAGAAGCGATGCCTTGGTATTTGTTTACCGTCTACATTACACGTTATATATATGTTATTATATAAAGAAAAAATCAATTAACAACACAAAACATACAATGGCCGTATCGCGTTCTGCGATCTCTTCCAGGGACCCATCTCATCATCTTAGCTCACATATTTTCAAATACAACTGAAAAAGATTTAGTCTTTATTTTTTTTTTTCTTTTATAGAACCAGCTGTTCGTGTCTGGCGTCGTCCGGCGGAGTTATTTACATTTCTAGTCACTTTTCCTAATTGTTTCTTTCATAAAACCTTGGATGTTGATTACGAATATCCGGAATGGTTGTACCATTCCGAACATCACAAAAATTCCGCCAAATTGAATCGAGCCGTTCTCTAATTTTGATTATTACACGTGATGCAATCGATTTTTGTTTATACATTTGAATACCCAACACTAATTTTTTTAGAATAGAATATAAGAATATTTAGTTTTCCCGGAAACATGTTTCTCTTCGTAATGGTTAGGTACTGCCAATTTAGTCTGTAACTAACTATGACAAAGCCATGTCGTTTCCTCTTAAATGTGTGCATATTATAATGAATTAGTTTCTCTTCATATCGATCATTGTCAATTAAATAAATCACATCATATTGGTAACGGGTAAATGATTGTAAATTGTAAAACTGTCTAGACGACCCATCTGAGATGATTCCGGACACCTAGCGTTGATTAGAAAAATTGTGCAGGCGACACTTTAACATTCGACAATTTAGGTCACACGTACGCCAATTTGTAATATTATTTTGTCATTGATTATTGAACTCATCTTTGGGGTCAACCAATAACTTATTCCGAAACGACTGTTGATTATTTTCCACCTTCCAAATAAGATTGATATAGAACTCGCCTCGGTACAAACCAGGATGAGTTTCGTTTTCATCATATCAACGAAATAAAGCCTCATAAAATACTGCACGTAGATTAAAAGACGATCTTGAAATTGTTCAAAAAAGATTTCTTGCGTTATTTAATTTACTCGTCGTAAAGTTTGACATTGAAATTGTTTGCTCAATTTTACTAACAGGAAATCAGCAGTATCGTCGAAAATTCTTGGTTGGTTATGGAACATTGGTCAGTTATTATTTGGCGAGTGCTATGTACTGTATAGCCATATGCACGCTCATGGTATGGGCGCGGAATGTTGGCGCCATTCATGCCGTAACTCTGTTTGAATTTGACAGCGGATATCACGTAAACGCCGTGTAAACCTCCAAACCTCACGCTTCTATCATTTGCTCAACTTTATAACTATCGGCAAATATTAAATACCTCAAGTGCTAAAGGTTAACATCTAGATGCGACTCCGGTATTGTTGGAGTATTTACAGTGCTGTTACTTGTTTGTTCATATTGAATAAGAGCTATTATGTTGCATAATAAACACTGCGCGACCCAGTTGCCTGTGCGCACATGGTTGTTTGCATAGTCGCTCCGACGCACTCCCTAGCCACCTTTGTCTTAGTTGCCGACTACGACTGAATGGCTAATTTAGAATCCTACTTATCTGATTCAGTTGTTCATTCGACCTGAATATTCCGGTTTCATAAATTTCGTGCTCACGTCATACTGATGGCATGCCATTGTCTTTGCTACACTATCAATAACGTCGCGACCCTATATGCCTGAAGACGAATAAAACTTTCAGACCTAATTTAGATCACGAGCGGTCAAGCGTAAATTTATCTAAAGTGAGATAGAGCAGATTCGCTGTGGTTGTATTTAGATGGATGGATGAGAAACAGACCTTTCAGGAGTCAAGTCCTATCTGAGTCATTAAAGTTTTACGCGTTAATGAACATTGTAAGCTCGGCGGCACCCTGGATACTGTTTGTGTTAATTTGTGAAACTGCAAAGAGGCAAGCTTACTTATAAATTTATAATTCCCAATGAGCGCACCTCATCGCATATGATAATGGAAGTCAACGACTGGTCCAGTTAGAATAATAAATATAACCTCGGTAATTCATATTCTAGCCATTATAGTTGGCACTAACTTCTTGCGTAAATTATAATGGTGGATATTTTTATTTGGTTCGCCTTGGAGATTTTTCCTATTTTTGGCGCAGGCCTAACAACTCATTGTCCTATTTTTCTACGTTTGCAATAAATTGCAAGCCCTAAACGTTTCGGCCTTGTGCACGCGTGTGTGCTGTACCATAAACGACAAACAATTGAAAGTAATAAAGTAACATATGCGTAGACCAGACAACTGATTGCACAAAGAAAATACAAACTTTGTACAATTGTATATGCATGTAGCTGAGGTATAAGAGTACCGAATATTCTAGTTTTAATGATGAATTTAAATAAATTTTCAATTTGTTTGTTTTATTATTTATGTACACATAATAAAATACGCAAAGGTATGACAAAATTAAGATCTGAGTACAAAGATGCCGCTTATTTCCTAAGAAATTTCTTTCAACAGACCAGCGAAAGGAGAAGTAAAGCAGAAATGTAGATAATAGTGTGTAAGAACAAGGATTAAAATATATGAATGTGATAATTATTCTATAATATTGATACTGTATGAATCAAATATAATTAATAGTCATTATTTACTTTATTAGATCATTTACCTGAAACTGTAAAGTCATTGCTATTTTTATTTGCTTAATTTTCAGCTTCTACATTCATTTTCTTTGCTTTATGTACATGTCAATGACAATAGTTATTTGTTATACAAAAGTGCAAAGTTGCTTTTTAACCGCGTGTTCAATTTTGATGACCGAGCAGGCGAAGGATTCTAAAATCACGAGCGCAGCGAGTGATTCAAAATTAGAATCCTGAGCGTTAGCGAGGGAATCAAAAGGACACGAGGTTAAAAAGCAACTTTGCACTCTTGTATAACAAATAACTATTCATTCCACCTCAGCGAGGAAATGACTAAATGCAATAAAAAAAATGTTTACAATCACAAGATAGGTACACTTTTATTTCAGTTTAGGTATTAATTACTACATTATGACAGGTAAGTATTACAGAATAATCTTTAAATTATAATAAAATAATACTAAAGTATAATTAAGAAAATTTTAAAGTAACGTTGCAACAGTTATTTAAATTGAGTGTAATATTTTTGTTTGGTACTGTAATATTGGTGTTAGTCACTTGTGTACTGTTTTTCGGTAAACTGTCTGTCATACTTAATAGTTGTACCGATTCATCGGATTCCCTTGGCGTGAATGTTGGAGAGAGAGGGAGATGGTTAGGTGTTTCATAACGGCTTATTTTTGATGTAGAAGGGCCAGTCCAAGTTTCCGATTGAGGCTCTTTCAGTGTAATGGCTCCTACGATGCCTTCACATATTTTAGACTTATTTTGGATGGAATCCTCTATGTATCCCTCTACAACTGCATTGGTCTTCCAGCCTCCGTGGCGCTTAAGGGACAGGAGATCAGCTCCGGAATCAGCCAAAAGTGTGGCTGAAGTTCGTCGGAAACAATGACCCGTGTACAACAGGGGTTCTGGAAGTTCAAGAAATGTTGCTATTTCTCGTGGGATACTGCCAATTTTATTAGTACCCATAGGCTGTCTAACACACTTTCCATTGCGATACTGTAGAAAAAAACGATTGATTGGAGTGTTAGGCGGCCGTAAGGCTTGATATTTCTCAACAATCGTTACGTATTCCTTGCGAATGACAAAGTTGCGGTCTCTTTTTGTCTTTGTATTAGGTAAATTAATTAATAGTAAGTCATCTGAATGTTTCTCAATGTTTTTGACATTAAGTTGTGTTAGTTCATTAGTTCGACATGCTCCGTTTATTCCAATAATAAGAACAACCTGCAATGTAAAGAGTATTGTAATAGATAAATGAATAAAATTTATATGAACGCATAATTATGCCTATCAACATTTACTAAGTATACTATTTAATTGAGATTAATATATGTACTTAAGTAGATACTGAATGTGCAACTGACTTACTTTTGCCGCCAAATATACGGAATCGGGTGCTTCGTTAAGAAACTTTTCAATATCAGATACTGTGAAAACCTTCGATTTTTTTTGGATGATGACCAGATGAGGCTCTTTTTAAAAATGCTACTAATTTAGGATAGGTATCGATATGCATGTCTTTTTTCATCTTTATTGTTGCTTTTAGCATCGAATACGTACTCCATAGAGTGCTTGCTTTCTTGTTCTCGGATAATTCTATAAAATATGCCAGCAAAACGTTTTCTGAGAAAGTTTTGGCTCCTTTTGCTAGTCGCCACGTGTTGAAAATATCGTACTGTTTTAAATACTTCTCGCGTGATTGTTGAGGTAGAAAGCTCATTTGCGCATTATTAACAGTTTCAGTCAATTCTGTTGGCGTCAAACAAACTTCCTCGTCGCTAGAATCACTCATTTTAGTTTTTCACTTGTTTTCAAGTTTCTTTTTTTTAATATAAGGTTTAACAATGACGTGAAAAAATGCCGCGTAAAGAACCGCGTACAAAGGAAATTGAAAAAAGAACACCAAGAAGGTTCCGAGTCTGAGTTTTTAACAAATTAAAAAAAAGTTGTATGATATATTCGGCACCATAGAGGTAACACTAAATAGGTTTAATGTTTTTTTTTAATTTACAAACTTAGTGCACACGATGTTCTAAATTCAATTTACTTTATCCTCTAGAGAATAAAAACGGCTTTTCCAGTCAGATATTGAAGATTAAAAATACTCTTTCCGAGATGGTGGGATGAAAAAATTATTACCAACCATTCATAAGCGCCAAATGATTGAATCACTGTTTATGTATTAAGTAGTTTTAGGATTTATTCTTACATTCTTCACCTTCATGCCATCGTTCTTCAGAATTATAGCTTACTAGCTTTCCGGCCGCGGCTTCGCCCGCGTGGAGTTCGGTTATATCGCACTTTTTAGATTTCCCTCGGGAATATCAAATGTTTCCGGGATAAAAGGTAGCCTATGTTCTTTCTCGGGATCTAAAGATTTTCTGTGCCAAATTTCATCAAAATCGGTTGAGAGGTTTAAGCGGGAAAACGTAACAGACAGACAGACAGACAGACAGACAGAGTTACTTTCGCATTTATAATATTAGTATGGATTAAGAAAACTTTGCCCACACTAGGAATTTCTCCTGTATCGTGGCTGCGTTTACAAACATTTAAACTCACATATACAAACAGCCAGACCCGGAACAACTACTTGTAGGTCACACAAATGTGCCTTGCGGGAATCGAACCCGCGGTACCCAGCGCAGCAGTCAATTGCTTAACCACTGTGCACTGTCTTGATGTGTTTGGTTAGATTAAAAAGAGCTTAAGTCGGCTGATACAAGTTCTGGTACCAGCCGACTTAAGCTCTTTTTAATATCCCTAGGTTTTTACTATTAATCTTATATTTAGTATGTTGGGTTATATTTTAATATGCTGTCTAAATCTGCCTATTATTTTACCCAATTATCAATATAATGGCACATTAGAAGCCAACCCCAATGGGTTGGCTTCTAATGTGCCAGCTGTTATGTATATACAACGTGTAACATAAAGGGTATATACATAACAAGGGCATGGCATCTTTACATAATATCAAACGATATTGGAAGGGTTTTTTAATCCTATTTCTATATGTTAGGAAGTTATGAGGAAAAACACCGCCTGTGATAGGCTACTACCATACTAGGCACACAGAGTTATTGAAGACATTTATCCGATTTTTGCAAGTATCGTGACGTGTAACGAGTAGTTTTTAACGTATGTAGTGTGGTGCCACGTTTGTTATGATTTGATTTTAAGAAACACACGTAACCGAAAATTTGGTGTCAATTTTTTGAGTAATTTATTTTGAGTTGAAACCATTCCGATATCGTTTGATATCATGTAAAGGTGCCATGCCCTTGGTATGTATATACCCTTTATGTTACAGGTTGTATATATATACATTTATATATATATATATACGTATATATATATATAACATACGTATATATATATATATATATATATACGTATGTTAACTAACAGAGGGCGTTCCCGTTAACCCGAAATAGTATAGCATACATACATGCTAAAAAAAATATTTCCATTCGAAATAAATTTTTTTCCAATATGAAAATATTCAATAAAAATTTTAAATTGACATGTAAAAGAAACACACTGTACACGTGAACATGAAAGACGGCAACGACGCAATTTATTTATACATGACGACTACTATTTTGATTTAAAACAGGAGGTTTCAAATTTATTTCCAATTAGAATTTTTTTTTATTCGGATTTTTTTATGCTTATTTTTCTATGCTGATATTTTTATTTTAATCTATTATTGATATATATTAACGAGTTTAAGGGAACGCCCTCTGTTGTTTAACATACTGTATATACGTACAAATCACACAGATTGAGCTAGCCCCAAAGTAAGTTCGAGACTTGTGTTATTGGATACAAACTCAACGGTACTATATTTATAATAGATAAATATATAGATAAACATCCAAGACCCAGGCCAATCAGGAAAAGATCGTTTTCCACCATGACCTGGCCGGGGATCGAACCCGGGGCCTCCACGTCGCAGGCAGGCGTGTTTACCGCTGCGCCACGGAGGACGACAAAGACAAAGGATGTATCTACAAAAATCTAATCATTTTTTCCGAGGCACGGAGGTATGTAAAGATGAAATTCAAGGACCAACCCCGGCAAGCTTAGCTTTACCTGATTACATAACATGATCAGCCTATATTGTTCCCACTGTTGGGAAACAGGCCTCTTCCTAATCTAACACGCTGGACCAGTTTGGTTTGGCAGAAGTCACATGTCTTCGAAGTTTTGGCTCTAGGACATGCCGGTTTCCTCACGATATTTCCTTCGCCATTTTGAGAGCAGTTAATCTGATTATTTATCAATAATTCTTCAGTTGCCTCTTAAATCACTCATGAGATGAGAAGAGTTGCCCATTAAGGTGGTCTATTCTTAGCCAGATACCACACGCAGGATACCTCTACTTATTCCTCATTATCTAATCATAATAACTTTAGTATAACGAGGATTATTGCATTAAATATCGAAGTGTTTAATGCAAAGTACTTACAGCTAAACATTATTGAAATACATTGCAATTACAATGATTCTCAAATTAACTGCTTACAGGTAGTTGTCTATAGTATCTAAAAGATTGATTTTATAATCAATACGTGTATGGTATACATTAGAATATACTTATTTTAATGATATCAATGTACAAATTAAGTGGCATTGTCAAAGAGTTAAACAAATCTTCCTTTAATTGGAAATGAATTTTTCCGCTCGGTCAGTTCATGGCTAAAGTGGTCTTTAAGGCAAACTGACAAGGCTCATAATTTACACGTTTAACTGCTGCGCTGAATTCGGCCGATCTAAACAGTAATGAGTGGGTTTTTATTTTATGGAGGGCCGCAACGATTGTGACGGTTACAGCAACATTCTCAATTAATTTAGGATTGGTCGCGTTATTTAGTTTAAATTATTGACCTCACGTAATTCATATTGACGGCTGCTCGGTCCTACTGAGTCGTAAATTTTCCCGGCGACACTCCTTGTCTTTGTCCAAAGTATTGTTGATCTTGAGAAATATTTATAGCGCGTTAGTAATTGTTTGTCAATACACAGACAGCCTCCTTGGCGTAGCGGTAGCGAACGCGGCCGCTGCGAAAGCAGGCGCGGGTTCGATCACCGCCCAGTGCAAATATTTATATGCATGAATATGAATATTTACACTGGTCTGGTCGTGCCTCGGAAAACACGTTATGCTGTTGGTCACGGTTGTCATACGAACATCTAATGGCAGTCGTTACGAGTTGTTGGAGCCCTCAAAGTCCAACAATTGGTCTAACTGCAATGCTTCGATATCGTCTTCGGGTTCTGGGGATCAGACGGCAGTCGCTTCACGGAAAATATCGAAGTTTAGCCAAAATCAGCAGTTAGACTGGTAAAGCGGACCCTAGACTCCAAAGCTGAAAAAGCTTCGGATGCGACTGGGATTAACGCTGAGATGATGATGATGGAGTAATTGTTTGTCAATAATGATATACCGGAACCTTTAAATCGGGAATCGGTACCCCCCTGATTTATATTCCCCTTCCCGGCCGACTGTCGGCTTTGTTCCGTTAATAATAAATAATGTACCTTTGTGTCAGCATAAAAATACTTCTTACTTTGTTAGTTATCTTCCTGCAAGTCGTCTCTTTAGATTAAGTAAATTATGGCCTGCAATAAAACTGATTCAGTAGCACTTATGTGTGGAACCATACATCAATGTCGACACCCTCTACTCCCGTTCAGCATAAGAGGTTTTCTGCACAAAAGGAGTTCATTTACTGCCTTTAAAAATAAATCATGCCACATTTAATTAAGCCTTCTCACATTGAGGTCGGTCGACTACAGTCCCAACGTGAGATTTAGTCCTTATCTTGTACTGTAGCCTCATAAAAGTGCACATTAGAGACGACTAATGTTCTAAATGCATTAGTGTCACTTTAATAATTACGAAATGTTTGTGAGTGCAGTGTAGGCCAGATGTTTTAATACACCACCCTCGTTTCTTGTGACCTCGCGGCCTTGTGGTCCGGTTTTTATTATTATTTATTCATTCACCTCAGGCAACAAAGGCCTGTAAGAAAATACAATAATACATACAATAAATACAAATATGAAATACTAAACATATTAAACTTTGTAACATCTATATAAAACTAAACTCATACACGATTATTTAGCAGCGCCGGTGTCGTGTATCGCGCTGTATCAGGTATCCGACCACGGAATTGCCGGAAAATAACGCCTTTCGGCCAAAATTCTGAAGAGATAATTTTTTCTAGGATCCTCGATTGGCACTTCCACCACAAAGGAATTAAAATTCACGTTTTAATGAGACTCCAACCTCGCAACCCTCATATTCCATCTCGTCTTGATCCGTATTTACTCCACAATCTCCTCGAATTTTGTAGAGCAATGCAACCTGGTAAATCTACTTGATCAGTTCTGACTACTGACTCGTTGTTTTCTTAGATGTTTTAAAGATGGGATCTCAATGCAGTAAGCAGAAGTGAAACGATTTTATACGGCACTATGTCACAATCTACTTGTTCGTGAATAAAATATTTCAATCGAACACGACGGAACAGATCACACTGCATCACCGTATGTTTCTCTAGATTAACAATTCAGAAAAGTTGGCAAAGGCTGCACCTGCCGCGGCTTCAGCGCTTACGCAAACATATTGAAACATTTCCTCAACTCTCCGCATCTATATTCAACGCCTTTAAATGTTAATCAACCATCTTCATTATAACATTGACAACTTGTTCGATATGCTGGTATCGTACAATCTATCAATTAGCCAAGCTGGATGAAGGATGAAACGCTACTGGATAACTTATAGCGGTCTCCTTTCGCCTTGTTTAGATAAAATATTAGTTCCACTTAAACTAATTCACTTTTTCAATATTTACCTAGCTGTTTTATAATATATTTATCTTATTATATGAATACAATTTGGAAAACTTATAACAAAAAACTGAATAACTTTCGTTCAGTTTTCTGTTTAAACTTTTCACCTATATAAAATAAGGATTTAATACTGTTAATACATGATGTTTAGTCAGAGTAAATTTTATGTGGGACATATCTTTATGCTTTTAGACATCTCATTATCAGTAAATTACGACCTGATGCTGACTATAATTGCTAGGAGGACCTATAATATACCAATATTTCAGCACCGTTAAGAGGCCTATTAAAACGCGATTAACCGAGCTATAAAGTTAACATTAAACAAGATTGGAAATAACAATAACATTTTAATAAACAATTTAAAACCAAACGTTTGCACCTACTGCAATCATCACGTCAATCAACAACGGTTGTCACTAAAAACCAGCGCTGAGGCTGTGTCGCATCATCATCAACAACCTTTTTATCCCACCCACTGCTGGGCACAGGTCTCTTCTCAAACAGGGAAGTATTGAGCCTAATCACCACGCTTACTCAATGCGGTTTGGCGATTTCATATTTAAAATCCAGGTTTCCTCAAGATGTTTTCCTTCACCTTGTAATGTCGCATAGGGTCGTAGCATTATGCTGAGCTATAGCCATTTTATCTTTGCCTTCGTCATGTTTACCACAAACAAGTATACTTTCTTTTTTCCTTTTTGCGCACCAAATTCATATTCCTCGGACCAAACAGATTTAAGATAAGTACAATAATTTTAACGTCTTGCCTCTGACCAAAACTACAATGGCCAGCAAAAGCTTGACAATTAACAAAGTTCAAGTCAAGAGATTAATCACTGCCCCTATAGGAAAACAAAAGAACCGAAATCAAGACCACACGGGAACAAGGTGCTTTTGTATAAACTTTTAGTAAACAAAGCTTTCGTCATAATAGACTTAACCTAATTAAGTTATTACGGACATCCGCTCTCTCCGCCGCTGGTCGCTTATCATAAAAACAAGCTGATGCTCGCAGTTTCATTTGCATCTTAGATAAAAAAAAAATATGAAAGGAAGTCAGATAAAAGTATTCAGTAGAACAGTTCCACTCAATTTGTGTGGTTCGTTCCCCAAAAAACCATTTTAGGCACCAATACTATTTATTGGTCCTTACAGACTCTAACATGACCTAGATTGTGTGCTTTAAAAAAGACTGTGACATCTGAGTTCGTTTCAGTCTTTCATTTTCGTTAGGTAACGCTGACTTCATTTAAAAATGTTTATACAATATGTTAAGAAAACCCTGTCCGACCCGTAAGGAAAAAAGTAAGAAAAAGACCCGTAAGGAGGTAAAGGTTAGGTAAACACATGACCAAATAACATATAAAATTTTACATAGTCAACATAGTAACAATACTAATGAATTTTGAAACAATCTTTTTTTCCCGCCAATTAATTCCAAGTTCCCCAAAATTTGGTAATTTTTAAAAAGTGACCACATTATTTTTGACGGTATAATTCTGAGCGAATAGCGATGCGACCGCGTGCCGCGTGCCCTGCCCCTCTTCGCCCGCGCCTGGATGGCCTACCGCACATGTTTTAAGTTACCTCTTTTTGCGAAATGGTATTTATTTTTTTAGGGGGATATTTTTAAGTTTAGCCCGGCTTTGTAGGCATTAGTAGAATCAGTTATCGATACCTTACAATACCTTCACGGATCGGACAGGGTTTTCTTTACATATTGTATAATCCTACCTAAAACATTTATAGAATAGAATATAAATACTCTCAATTATGTACACCATATAGATTACAGAACATAAATATGAAGATTTTACAAAGGGTGATACAATGGGCGGTCTTATCGCTAAGAGCGATCTTTTACAGACAAGCTTTGGATGGAATACTAAGGGGAAGGAGAGAGAAATAATATAGGTAGTATTTACATATAAAGTGTACTATTTACATAGATTATACAATAAATATGTACGTTAAGTGTATCATACTAAGTAGTTTAAATAAATATATACCTACATCTATTTAATATATAATAATACCTATGTTTAAACAGAGAGGACGTGCTTTTATCCTTAACGTGAATCCAGAAGGCCAATTCTGGTAATTTCAAACGTTCAAAATCTAGTCGCAATGATGACACATCATCTTGGCGACAAACAAATGTCAAAATGTAGGGAAATCAGAAGTATTTTTTGACAGATTGGGACTGAGATCAGGCTGTGAACTTCAAATTGTCCCTTAAAATGTAATTGTTCGATCATCGATTCATCTCGGTTTCTTCGGTGATCTGTGCTCATGACTTCTCTGTATGAGAAGAGCCCTTTATCCACTGGGACTATTATAGATATCTATAGATTATCTTTTTTTTTTTTTGGTGTGTATGGAAAATCATCAAATGACCTCACACGCTCAGAGCGGAGCGGAAGGGCTTGCCAGACTTTTACTGACTAAAACCCACCAATGTAAGGAACATTGGTGGGTTTTAGTCAGTAAAAGTCTGTGTGTCAGGGCCACTAGGGTTTCTCATTTAACCAACCCGCAACCCTGACCCAGGCATCGGTCTTCGTAAACCCCGTCACGATGCGCTGACATCACTTTGAGGCACGCGTGAAACACAACGCACCGTCGACCTGGGCCTGGTCCTTACCGGGCGGCGAGCTACTCATTGCTCTCCGCCCGCAAGCCCGCGCCTTCTAATGCTGAATTTCTTTCAAATCCATCCAGTCGTCAACGTATAATCGAGTAACAAAAATCCTAACTTTTCTATTTAAATAAATTCTTATGGAAAAATGTTCATCCTCATAATCTGCTTCCTATATTTTAATCCAGCTATCTAGTAAAAGATTTCACCAATATTCCAGCCTATATGCCAAACGTTATCTAAATCCTTTCAGCTCAACGTCAAGCGTGATGCAATAACAGGCATACAAACTTTTACATTTATATTAAGGATTAGCACATACTATACAGAGGTGAATGTTCTGTTGTCAATGTACGTTATGAAGTTGTAATCCTGGTTGGCCAGACACCCATGTAATACGATGACAACTTAATGCTCACGGTGTAAATCATCTTAGCGCTCTACATGAAACTGTATCTAATGCATCATTTCTAGTAGCGTGACTAGTTGACTACTTTCATTTGACATGATAGGGGCGGGAAATTGGTTGTGTAATCGTTTGGAAGTTTATTTATACCACTTAAATTGAGTAACCGTACACTTTGGGAATATATATTATGTAGTAGCGGTTACTTCAAGTAATGAAAATAAACTTTTCAACTTTTCCAGACAGCTAAAACCAAGTGTACATACATACATATGTTAATTTCAGGTACTTCTCGTAAGTTTGGACTTTGCCTAAACGAGATACGGGAACGGTATTTAGAACAAATGAATATTGTTAAGCTTGCTAACTTGCTATAAGATAGGGAAGGGAAACCGCATTATCGATACAAAAACCAACCAACTAGCATATTCAAGCAGTTTTTCAAAGTTAGTGGAATATGTTCCTTTCTTTTGGATTGCTTTATCGTATCATTTTTAACCAAATATCGTAATTGATATTTGACTGATTCCGGATCTATGTTCCCTGTAGGCGGTCGGTCGCGAGGGCGTGCTGTCGTCGGTTGCGGCGCGTGAGCTGCGCTGTGGCCGGCGCCTGGTGTCAGGGCTGTTCTCGCGGCCGCGGCTGCCGCTCGGCTACTCCTACGTCACCACCGTGCCACGCGGCGCTTGCAGGCTCAACATCTCCGAAGTCACACCCAGTGATAACTATATAGGTAAGAACTATAACTATGCTAACAACTGAAATTGAGTCTATTCTTGCTCCTCCAAATTAGATTTGTACAGTTCGACAAAACTAGTACATCAAACAAGTAGTTCTCATTAAAAAGTTAGTCATCTTATCTGTCTAGACTGTCTATATCGATTTTTTATTGGAAATGTCTCGTATATTATTAATAGCGGGTCAAGGGTACAAGGAGACATCTTAATCGAGAGATGAAGTGTTTGGTAGTGCAAAGATCGATGTCGAATCGATTAATGGGAATTGCACATGCGCACGGCGGCGCAACTCTTCAATAGAGGCGCCTACGCCGCAAATTGTGAGATAAATGGAGGTAGCCGTCTGCACAATTGGTGGTTAATTATTCGTATGACGCAGTCGGTAGCAATTTAGCCGGGTTCAACAATTTGTTGAACGGTTGTTTATTCAATTACTTTCGTTTAATTTTGCTTATTCGGTAGATACAAATGTATGTTTTTATTTAGCTTTGAAAGTATCGAACGGCTCGTACATAATGAACGGCGAGTTTGCGGTGTCGGCGCCGGGAACGTATGAGGCTGCGGGCGCGCGCTTCCTGTACTCGCGCCAGGGGTCTCTCGACAACGTGGTCGCGCACGGGCCCATACACCACCCCATCGATATCATGGTATGGCTTTATGCAATATGTATGTAAAGAAAACCCTGTCCGATCCGTGATGGTATTATAGCTAAACTTTAAAAAAATACGCCCTAAAAAAGAAGAATATTATTTCGCAAAAGGAGGCAATGGTCATGGCAACACATGCGCGGGCGACGAGTTTCGGGGCACGTCAAACAAAATGCTGCCAGTATTGTAGGTTCATTTATACAAGGTACCAATAATACCGTCGAAGTGGTGTTATCACATTTCTTTTTAATTTACTAATTATTGGGGAAGTTAATTAGCGGAAAAAAAAAAGATTATTTCAAAATTCATTATTATGGTTATTTTGATGATTATGTAAAGTTATTTTTTGGGCATATGATTACCTACCTAACCTTTATCATCCTTATCGATCGGACGGGGTTTTCTTTACATATTGTATATAACACATAATCCTTCTCTTAGGATAAAAGCATTTTGACAAAGTAATTTCCTCAATTTCCAGATTCTATACACGCAACCAAATCCGAATATAAAATACGAATACTTAACTGACTTAGAACCAGACGAGACCAGTAACGACATACCGACATCCAACCCTTTGCCTCACCACTCTGCGCAGCGCCATCACAGGCATCACAATACAGAGACACATCTAAGAGACCTCGAACCGAAATCCGAGCCTTCATTATCTAAAGTGCCCGATTTCAACAATTTGGAAAGTCAATCCCAAATCGAGAGCAATATTATCGGCAGCAGAAAATTCATTTGGAAGATCTTGGAGTTTTCGCAATGCTCGCGAAGTTGTGGAGGAGGGCTTCAGATTGGAAAGTTCAAGTGTGTTGAAGTGTCAGAGAAGGGAGATAAGGAGGTGTCTCCTTTCCATTGTAATGGTGCTCCACCACCGGCCCGTAGACGGCGCTGTGGAGGCAGCCCATGTCCTCCTCGGTGGAGGGCAGCTGCCTGGGGACCATGTCCTAGTTGTGGGCCTGCACACAAGACGCGAATTGTAGGCTGCGTTCAGGATCATGCCCGAGGAATCACAAAGGTATAGTAGAAACATATTGAATCTTTTTGCATTGGATCACAATATTTTCACTTTTTTTTCTATAAAGACTAATTGAACTTTGACTTTCCAGATAAGCGACCAAAAATGTCCTCTACCGATGCCTCTTAGCAGTGAACCGTGTGACATTCCGAACTGTGATGGCACACCTCCCACGACCAGTGTACCTCGCCTGGATGCCAGACGTCAAGTGCGACCAAAGGACCGGACTGACACCTTTAGAGAAGGCCCAGTGATATCTCTTGCGACCAACTTGACTGACAACGATATTGGGACTACACCTGCACCAAACTACAGTCACAGCGCTGGTGGAGGATGGCTATACACCGAGTGGTCTCAGGTAAGTTTGAAAACACAATACATTCGTAAACTCTTATGAGAGTTTACGAATGTAAACTCATTCATTCATTCATTTCATTTCATTTTATGAAATATACACAATATTGAATCTCATCTCATCATCTCAGCGTTAATCCCAGTCGCATCCGAAGCTATTTCAACTTTGGAGTCTGGGGTCCGCTTTACCAGTCTAACTGCTGGTTTTGGCTAAACTTCGATATTTTCCGTGAAACGACTGCCGTCTGACCTACACAACCCGAAGGCGATATCGAAGCATTGCAGTTAGACCAACTGTTGAACTTTTGAGGGCTCCAACAACCCGTAATGACTGCCACTAGATGTTCCTATGGCAACCGGGACCAACGGCTTAACGTGCTTTCCGAGGCACGACCAGACCAGTGCCAATATTCATATTCATGCATACAAATTTTTGCACTGCTCGAGGATCGAACCCGCGCCTCACGCTACGCCACAGAGGCTGTCAGTGTCCACACACATTCACAATATTGGATCTAATTCATAATTAGAAAATACCGTAATATCTGTAATACCTACGAAGGCTCGGTGTGATTATATTCTCCAATAAAGGTATTAATTAGACTTAAATGTGATAAGGGTCTGCTCCTAAAGTAATTTATGGGTGCCTGGATTCCGTAACCCTCCTCTGCACCCATTTTCTGGCAAAAACTTTGTGGATATCTAGACGACAACATTTCTAAGCGCAGCGTAATCCAAGAAGGTTATAGCTACTAATCTTTGTTTTTAGTCAAATGGTTCTCATTTGAATAAAGGTCCTATTTTCAGTGCGTAGGTTGGTGCGTGGGTGGAGGGGTACAATCTCGTGGCGTACGCTGTGTAGATCCTAAGGGGTGTACTTCTCACCGAGCTCCGGAACAAACGCAAACCTGTGCAATCAGAAAACAGTGTGACGCGCAGTGGTTTACCAGTAAGTGATTTCTCATATCTTCTACATACAAATAGTTAAAATTAAAGAGTCTGTTTGTGATTTTTTATTTATTTAATTTGGTCTACCAATTTTTTTTTACACTAGCTGATTGTACATAAGGTAATATTTAATTTTAAAGGTGACAGAGTAGTGTAACAAAGGTGAACTCTGCATGCATACAGTAATGGAGTTGCACAAGAATTCAATGTTGATGTTGCTTACTAAATGCATAGGTTTTTTTTTTTTTTTTGTTATTTATATCTGGCTGATTATGCTAAACTCTGAAATGGCGAGTTATGATTTGACGGGCCTGACTATACGGGCTGGTGTCTGCAATTCCACGACAATGCGATTATTTTACCTAGAAATAGCAGATGTCATAAGTTAGCTTAAAGTCACTTAGGCTATGTTCATTTTAGTAAAATAATTAGGATGCAAAACCGCTACGTTCATTTTAGTAAAATTATAATTAGCGCGAAAAAGCCATGAAGTTTCCGACATTCAGGCGAACCAAGTAACAGGCATAGCTAGTTTTCTATCTACGACATGAAATGTCTTCGTCAGCCTTAAATTGTTCGATGTTGGACTAATTTTGTAAGGCCATTCGTATTCAATTGAATGCAGATGTTTCAATACCTACCGGTCACCAGATTTGGTTTGTTCAACGATGAATATAATTCTAAAACAATTCTTAATAGAAGCAAAGGACCCGTTTATGAATCTAAACTTTTAGTTTTCAATTAGTGTTTTCTATTACGCTTATTAGAAAAAACCCGTATTCAATTTAACTAAATAAATTCTAGGACTACCTCGAATTCTAAATAAGAATTAAATAAAAACACTTACCTACCTACATATTACGGTTCAGGAAATACGGTACGGATAAGTATCTAAGGATATATACGAGTACCAGCAAGCTGAGATTACGGAACCCTATGTAGTAAGACTGCTCTGATAATAACTATGAGGTATTAATCATTTCGTCATTATTAGGTGAATGGTCTCCCTGTTCTGCCATCTGTGGCGGTAAGCAAGTCCGAGGCGTGATCTGCATCGGCGGAAACGGCAGGAGGTTACGTGACGGATCGTGCAGGGGGACCAAGCCTGATGCCGAACGGAGTTGCGGGGGCGCTTGCAGTCCCTCGTGGTACCTCAGCGATTGGACTGAAGTAAGTCGTTAAAACCAATGCTTGAATAGTGTCCAGCACCCTAATTACGTCACACACAATTTTTCATATTTTGAAGCATATTGCTTATCCATTGATCCATATGTTCGAAAAATGGGTTTCCTCGACAAAGTAAAACCGCAATGAATATTGTTGAACTGTCAAAATGAAACCCATTACTACTGTTAGTTTGTTACGCAATTACCCTGCCGGTTCCTTATCATCTTCCTTTATAATGACGCATAATATGTAAAGAAAACCCTGTCCGATCCGTGAAGGTATTATTAGGTATCGATAACTGATTTTAATAATGCCCACAAAGATAGGCAAAACTTTAAAAAAATCCCTCTAAAAATAAATATTATTTCGCAAAAAGAGGTAAGGTCAACCGGGGCAATTGCGTCTTTGGGGCAATTGCGTCTAATCGAAGTTATCTTAAATCTGTTTGAAAACCCACTCTCCTGCCATCTTGTTTTGTTTGCTTTGAATAAAATACTATAACGTATAGATGGCAGGAGAGTAGGTTTTCAAACAGATTTAAAATTATTTCGATTAGACGCAATTGCCCCCAAAGACGCAATTGCCCCGGTTGACCTTAACTTAATACATGTGCGGTAAGCAAACCCATTCCGCGGGCGGCGCGGGGCGGGGCACGCGGCACCTGTGACGTGGTCGTGTCGTTATCCGCTTATAATAATACCGGTGTTGTCACTTTTTTAAAATTACCAAATTTCGGGGAAATTGGAATTAATTCCCCGGAAAAAAGGATTATTTCAAAATTCATTAGTATTGTTACTATGATGATTATGTAAAATTTTATATTATATTTGGTCAAGTGTTTACCTAACCTTTATTATCCTTATGGGTCGGACAGGGTTTTCTTTACATATTGTAGGTAAGATTCCCTTGATTCCCTTCTTCACAAACTAAACTTAATTTAAGTTCAGTGCATCTTTTTCTTTCCATTTCATTAAGAAAAGGACAGGAGATAAAAATTAGTCCTGTCAAATTAGAACTCGCCTGGCGTCAATGGACGTAATTTCAGTCGCCATGTTTTTATGACTTATTCGTCAACTCACGTGCGTCCGAGCGAAATGGCACCTTCTAAGTTCACCTGTTTTTTGTCGTCCACTCGCGAGCGTGTAGTACAGTCAAATAAAAACGGATTGTAACCAATAACTATAAATAACTAGTTATAGCCCGCGGTTTTGCTCGCGTTGGCTGTTTCAGTTAAAGGTTTTACGTATAACACACTTCCATGTTTCACGATACCTTATGAAATGCAGTCACCTTCAGACACGCGTTCTAAATGATGAATGTTGATATGCAGAAAGTTTATTCACTATCAAGAACGCACGATACATGATCTTTAGGACGTTATTAAACGCGTTATTAACTGTCAATGTCTTAACTTTCTATGGAGTACCTTAATTTGACAGTACTAAACTAATAAGTCATATCCTATCCTTTTCTTAGTGAAATAGAAATAACAAGATACACTGAACTTAAAATTAGTATAGTTCGTGAAGAAGAGATCGGCACCTGTGTACTCACAATAGGGTACTTGACTAAAAAAACTAATTAGTCCGTCAGTCAGATTTCCAAAAAATACTAGACACGTATTTTTTTCATTTTTCATATAAACTAAAAATGATGACGACACAGTGCGTTGAAAACTCGTGTGACGTCACTGCACGCTACACTTTTTAGCGAGCAGTGACGTCACCAGCCACTACTCCTGTTCTTTGATGCCTTTTATATAAAACCTTTATGTACCTTAATAAATTATATTTACAGCAGGTATAAACGCCAGTAGATTTAAAATACCCGAAACTATCAAATTTACCTAATCAACCTTGAATCTGAATGTGTTCGCGATAAAGTTGAAAATGTTTGTGTGTGTGTGTGAATTGCATGATTTAATTCCCCCAACTCCGTTCCACCAGCGGACGACCCGTCGTACGGCTGGTTTCCACCCTTACGTTGTTAACACCTCTACGATCCGGACGAAGCGTTTCGCCTCCTCCTTTATACCGCGTACATCGAGGGATTGGAATAATTTGCCCGCGGCGGTGTTTCCGTCAGACTACAATTTGAGTGTCTTCAAGGCTAGAGTGAATAGGCTCTTAATAAACTAGTGCGCTTTACCATCAACGCTTGCGTCACTGCTTACCATCAGGCGGGATTGCGGTCAAGCGCTAGTTTACAATATATATAAAAAAAAAAAAATGTATTGAAAGAACTTGATATACTGGCGTCTGGACAGACGACAGAACATCAAGCTACTACAATCTATCAGATTTCCATATTAGACTTTCAACTTTATCTGTAAAGGATTAACACTCAAAGTTGATTAGGAATATTTAACAGTTTCGGGTAGCTTGTCCTGCTTTCGTCCGTACCTACTGTAAATATAATTTATTTAGGTACTTAAAGGTTTTATAATATTAATACATACATAAGTTACCTATATACAAAGTCAAAATCTGTAATTGAGGTGAACGTTTCGCGTTCCATATCTAGATGCAAATAATTCCATATCTGACAATTAGGAAGAATAAACACTCTTGTTTAGGAGACTCGCCTTATTCGGACATGAAACCTTGAAATATAACCCTTGTTTTAGCAAGGGTAAAACACCCCTATATAGCGAAGCTAGACTAAACGATTTATCTGGGGACAATCTCATGGTCCAACAAACAAAAGAGTGTAGACAATTTTCCTCGTTCCGAATAATGAAACGTAGTCAGGTTTGTAATGACAATAGAAGGCCAATTTTCGTACTTAAAACGTAAATAATTTATTTGTTCATCTTAGCGACAAACAAATGTTAACAGCTTATCAAAATGTTTGACAACAATTGACAAATTGAGACTACAATCAGACTGTGACCATTTTTAAAATTACGAAAATTGCCCCCCACCCACATTGTAGTAGGTACTGAGTAGTTAGACGCACCCATAATTTTAAGTAAAGAAAATAATTGCAACCGCAGTGCCCCATTAAGTATAGCTTGGTAGTAATTTGAACCAACCTTCAATGTTATCTACAGTGAATTGTAATTGTTATGCCAGTTCCTCTTCACGACTTGTGAGTTATAGTTCAAAAAAGTTAATATTAGGATATTAAGCAAAGAAGAAGGGGGTTAATTCTTGGCTTATAAATTTTACAACTCTAAGTAAATAAAATAATTACAACCGCAGTGCCTCATTAAGTATAGGTTGGTAGTAATTTGAACCAACCTTCAATGTCACCTACAGTGAATTGTAATTGTTATGCCAGTTCCTCTTCACGACTTGTGAGTTATAGTTCAAAAAAGTTAATATTAGGATATTAAGCAAAGAAGAAGGGGGTTAATTCTTGGCTTATAAATTTTACAACTCTAAGTAAATAAAATAATTACAACCGCAGTGCCTCATTAAGTATAGGTTGGTAGTAATTTGAACCAACCTTCAATGTCACCTACAGTGAATTGTAATTGTTATGCCAGTTCCTCTTCACGACTTGTGAGTTATAGTTCAAAAAAGTTAATATTAGGATATTAAGCAAAGAAGAAGGGGGTTAATTCTTGGCTTATAAATTTTACAACTCTAAGTAAATAAAATAATTACAACCGCAGTGCCTCATTAAGTATAGGTTGGTAGTAATTTGAACCAACCTTCAATGTCACCTACAGTGAATTGTAATTGTTATGCCAGTTCCTCTTCACGACTTGTGAGTTATAGTTCAAAAAACTTAATATTAGGATATTAAGCAAAGAAGAAGGGGGTTAATTCTTGGCTTATAAATTTTACAACTCTAAGTAAATAAAATAATTACAACCGCAGTGCCTCATTAAGTATAGGTTGGTAGTAATTTGAACCAACCTTCAATGTCACCTACAGTGAATTGTAATTGTTATGCCAGTTCTTCTTCACGACTTGTGCGTTCTAGTTCAAAAAACTTAATATTAGGCAAAGGAGAAGGGGATAAATCTTTGCTTCTAAAGTTTACAGCTAACGGCACGTAACGCTTTATTTTTTTATCATAATCTGTTTGTAACATGAACGTACGATTTACAACAGACATTTCCGAAATACCATGTGGCTGTATCTAAAATAAAGGATTTAATATGTCTGTTTAATGGCAGGTGTCTCAAATATTTGACCTTCGACATTGGAAAAACAAAATATTTTAACGGAATATTTTCCCCCAATGATTCATTACAACTACTCCAAGAATTGAAGATCAAGGTTCATGAAGTGGAATGTCAGTAGCGATTAGTACAATGATTCCAAATATGCCAATGTTGCTAGGACCGCCCTCACTAATATGGCTAATGAAAACGACGAGTACATAACAAGTCTACTAATTAATCCAAACCTTACAATTTTTTTGTCACTAGCCTAATCTTCAAAGACGTCAGAAGCAATTCCGCTGTCATAAACATTATTCCGCTATGAAAAAATGGAATTGAGATTACATTATAGAGAAAATAATGGTACCTAGTCGACTCTCGCTTACTTTTCTTTTATTTCCGTTGAAAGACTTGAAAGAAAATTGCGATGATGTAAAAGCAAATTATCGATTAATTAGGGCTCTAGAGCTTTAGAGAGGGGAAGAGGGGTGGGGTCTCTATTGTTATATACAGTAAGGGTCAAAAGTGCATAACCACTTTTGAACTTTATGGCACTAACAATAAGTGTCAAAAGAGGTACTCCACTTTTAAACCTTACTGTAACTACCTACATTTTTTTTTAGCCAACGCAATGTAACGTACAGATCTTAATTTCGGTGTTTTCCTCTAGTGCCAAGGTCCATGTGAAGCAGGAGTACAATCCCGAACAGTGTGGTGCGCACGCGGTGGGGCAGAAGGCGCGGGGGGCGCAGCTCGTGATGCAGATTGCGCAGGAGTGCGTCCTGCGTCAAGACGGTCTTGTGTACCCTCACGATGTTCCACAAGACCGACGGTGAAGACGGCTGTTGTGAATGCTCCTCCTTCAGGTTTGGATTTAGCTTGTTCATTGATCTATTTCAATGTGCAATATGCCCCGTCTACTGCCACTTAAATTTAGCGACTTGAAAAGCTATCTCGGCAACTTTGGTTCTTCTGCGGATCTTCTCATTTCTGTATTCGATGGCGTAGATAAATTACGAGCATAATTTTTTTTATCGCCATTTGTGTGTCCGATCACGTTTCAGTCCCGTATGTCATCACTGGCAACACACACTGGTCAAAGACTTTAGTCTTGAGTCACTGTGGTTTCTTGGGCGACGGATGTAGCGTAGCTTCCTGCATGCTGCCCAGCCGAGCTGGATCCGACGAGACAACTCTTTTTCCAAGTTAGACCTACCTAGTTGGACTGTCTGTCCCAGGTACATAAATCAGTATACTCGTCAACAACTTCGAGTACAAATCAAACTAGAACTGGAGTGGATGCGACACCTACCAAAACACGCAGCGAAGGCCCGCAACAAGGTGGACCGTTAACCTGATGAAGGTCACGGGAAACCGATGAATGCGGGCAGCACAGGTCAACCGGCCGTTGTGGTAAGATTTTGGGTAGGACTTTGTCCAGCAGTGGACCGCTATAGGCTGAGGAAAAGAAGAAGAACCTATAATAGATGATATAATTCTGATCATGATCGATTGTTTTTTTTTTACAGTTTCAGATCCACAACAACGTGTGACACGACACCAAAGCCATACCGCACAGAATGTTAGAGATAGATCATATGCTGATGGTAAATATTTCGGGCTTATTTACTTCCAATTACCCCCGGTATTTTCACATTACTTTTCATTTGCTTATCTTTTAAATCCTTTTCCGCGACCTTCGACCTCTATGATTAATACATTGTCTCTCATGTCGTGCTTTACTACATCCATTCATGGGCGTAGCCAAAGTGGGGGTGCAGCAACCCCCTCAACTATAGCGTACATAAATTACTCACACTAAAAATTTGACCTGCCTAGGCCTGACTTGCCTCCAAGGCCAGAAACTAGATAAGCCATGCATCTTTCCAACGACTTTTGGGTTCATCATCTTCGTTCTCAATGATACACTCTACTTTAATCCCCATCTATGACGTCATTACTTGCTTATCGGTCATTTGTTTACATAATGTTACCTACGCAGGAGCATGCGTTGACAAGTTGAACAACTGCGCGCTGGCGGTGCAAGCGCGGCTGTGCCATTACCCGTACTACGCCGACTACTGCTGCAAGTCCTGCCACGGACGGTAAACCATCATGGTTGGAGTAAGAATTTTGTTGTTTATATTTCCTGACCTTAGAAGCATTAGGTCGTGTACAATATGTAAAGAAAGACCCGTCCGACCCATAAGGATAATAAAGGTTAGGTAAATACATGACCAAATAAAATATAAAATTTTACATAATCATCATAGTAACAATACCATTGAATTTTGAAATAATCTTTTTATGCCGATATTAATTAAAACTTCCCTAAAATTTGCTATTTTTTAATAAGTGTAACACCATTTTTGACAGTATCATTATGAGCGAATAGCGATGCGACCGCGTGCCGTGTGCTCTGCCCCCTTTCGCCGACGCATGTATTGCCTACCGCACATATATTAATTTAGCTCCTTTTGCAAAATATTACTTATTTTTTTAGGGTTTTTTTTTAAGTTTAGCTCGGCTTTGTAGGCATTAGTAGAATCAGTTATCGATACCTAACAATACCTTCACGGATCGGACAGGGTTTTATTTACATATTGTATATCGAACTTAGAAGCAGTAAGTCGTATGTTATAAGGTTGTTGTAGCTATATATATATGACTTACTGCTTCTAAGCTCGAGGTATACATACGACCTAGTCCGAAATACATCTGTTTAAAGATAATGTTATACTAAGATAACTTAAAAAAAAAGAGTAACTTTATGGAAAAACCTATTAGGTACCATAGTTTTATAAAGTTTATTTTTCATGCATTATCTCTACAATCCTAGACCTAGTTGCCTAGTGATAAAAACACCAGCCTCTCAAGTATGAGTGTACGGGTTCGATTCCTCAGGCAAGTACCAATGTAACATTTCTAAGTTATATGTACTTTCTAAGTATATCTTGGACACCAATGATTGATTACAAGGTGCAGGAAAACATCTCGAGGAAACCTGGACTTTAAGTCTGAAATCGCCAATCCGCATTGAGCAAGCGTGGTGATTACGCTCAATCCTTCTCCGTATGAGAGGAGACCTGTGCCCAGCAGGGGGACTATAAAAAGGTTGATGATGATGATCTCTACAATCAATGACCCCTTCTATTTTGTATTTTTGACCGCAAGTTTTCTGTCACACCCAGGTAAAAGCAGTGAAACACTAAGGCGCTATGACACGTATTGTGATACAAAATGGACGCATAGTGAGAATACGTAACGTTATGTTAAACAAGCCGTGTTCCGCGGCGCCGCCTGCGCACACCGACTCACACGCATAAGCTCGTAACTGATCTACGCGCTCCAATACTCACTGTTACAAAGAATCCTTTCACGACGACAGTGGAACGCGTAACATCGCATCGATTAATACTTTAGGAAAGGTATCAATGCTAATGCAGAGTATTAAGTCTGAATCAAAGCCAAAGTGGAACAGACTAAGACTAGATATCGGATTGACTTACCTAAATAAATCATTCGAGCTCTATTAAATTGTTAATTACACAATGTTTTATTAAGCTAACCACTAACCCCCTTATTCATTGACGTTGCTTTAAGTTAACTAGTGATTAGCAATTCTTGAACGATACAATTTTGCCCTTTTAACGTCACTTTACTTTAATGATCGTATATGAATAAACACTACATTGTTTAAGGGGTTTATTCATAAACGATGGTTAAAGTTAAGTCCAAAATGTATGGTTAAACAATCGATAATCAACTTTAAGCAACGTTTATAAAAAAGGGGGTAAAACGTTTGGTGTTATTGACGGTAAGTACATACAGTGTGCGCGCGGCTCAATAGTGAACAATAAACGTTCAAGTTTCTGTAAGTATTAGAAATAGTTTCGTGATCTCCAGATTGTTTAGTCGAGTTTTGGAGTCGATCTGTGAACTGTAGAACTTGCAAAATTATAAAAAATAAAAAAAAATATTTAGTTTATCTCTTATATTGCACGACATGTTATCGAGTTGAGCACCTGTATGCGTAGATTTGTTTATAACTTGCCTGTAACCGAGTAATAGAGATGCATTTTACCGAATTTCGTATATCTTGTATTACTTAGGAGATTAATTATTACATAAAAGCATGTTTGGAACTACAGTTCATTTTGTATTTGTAATGCAACTTAGGCTATGTTATCTTAGATTAAGAACAAAATAGTATTTCTTATTGTTGTAATAGTTTCTTCGGTATGTACTTATAGAAACTATAATGCCGGCCCCACACGTCTATTAATTACCTTAATAAAGTTTGTCAGTAAGGGGTGTTGATCTGACAGCGTCCGTGGCGTAGCGGTAGCGAACGCGGCCGCTGCACAAGGAGGCACGGGTTCAATCCCCGCGTAGTGCAAATATTTGTATGCATGAATATAAATATTTGCACTGATCTGGTCGTGCCTCGGAAAGCACGTTAAGCCGTTGGTCCCGGTTGCCATACGAAAATCTAGTGGCAGCCGTTACGGGTGGTTGGAGCTCAAAAAAGTCCTGATCTAACTGCTTCGACATCGCCTTCGGTTTGTGGAGGCCAGACGACAGTCGCTTCACGGAAAATATTGAAGTTTAAGCCAAAATCAGCAGTTAGACTGGTAAAGCGGACCACAGATTAACGTGATGCGACTGGGATTAACGCTGAGATGATGATGATGATGAAGGGATGTTGATGTAACATTGTAACACTTACGTTACACATCCTTTACTATGACGAACGATATTCGCAGATGTGTGGCTCAGGCATCAGTGTTCATAATAACTTATTACACCGATTCTAATGTCAAAGAGTCAGTTATGTATTATTAAAATGTCGAGTTGTGTAAATAGATAATTATTTTTATATGTATAGTGCATTTACTTACTGGCTGTTAAGTATTTATATGATTGTATTAGTTAAAACATTATACCATCACAATAACGTATGTATTAATTGGTTTTTGCTGAAAGTAACTTGAATTTTTCCTACCGTTTAATAAATTTTGTCTGTACTAATGATGCATATAACAATGTACAAAAATAATAAGCTTTAAACACTGGTTGTTGTTATTATTTACCACCCCAACTCATCTCATTAAGGCTTTCTCAAGTATGTTGGCATGATCGTGCCAACATACTTGAGAAGGGAGGGCAGGGGAGGGGGTCTGCTCTCGAAATCTCGCTGAACATCTATGAACTTCCCTAATTACTAAACAAAGTATACTTAAATGAGGACTTATCTCTAACTTTTTCTTTTTTTATACAGAGTGGTGCTGACAATACGACAATAAATTAAACATCGTGTACCTCAACACATTCTCGGTTTACCCATAAAAAAATCATATAAATATGTCCTTTAGTTTAGTCACAAGAAATTATTTTTCATTTTTCACATGATGTACATGTTGATAAGGAAGCGCTTACAGGTTAATGACCGCCTCATCCTGCGTTACCAAACTTCAATAATAATGACGCAAAAAAAACCAGTCGATACAGGATCGCACTGTCGCCGAACGGAGGTCAGTGAACCAATATTTTTAAAGGATGTTCTATTGACTATTCCGTACCGTCCGTTTAAATTTTCATTTGTTTATTTTTGATGCTAGGTGTTTTTCTATCGGATTATTCCTATGAGGCAGCTTTGTTCGTGTTTTCATTTATTGGTGTATTGTCAGCACCACTCTGTTTATCACTTTACAAGTATTTTTATATATAGTTTGTATTCAAAATCAAAAGTCATTTATTCAAACTAGGCCGAGAATCAGCACTTTTTGAACGTCAATATTACATAAGACAGTCCCCCAAAACGCCCACCCATCGACACTTCCTAAGTGCTTTGGCTGGGAAGAAGAAGTGGCGGAAGAAACTCCCCAGCAGCACAGCTGTCTGTTCATTTAGAAAAAATACAATAGTTTATACAATACTATGTTGGTACAGTAGTACAAGAGAAAAAATAATAAAAAAAATATACAATATGTAAAGAAAACCCTGTCCGACCCATAAAGATAATAAAGGTTAGGTAAACACATAACCAAATATAATATAAAATTTTACATAATCATCATAGTAACAATACTAATGAATTTTGAAATAATCTTTTTTTCCCGGGAATTAATTCCAATTTCCCAGAAATTTGGTAATTTTTTAAAACTGACAACACCGGTATTATTATGAGCGAATAGCGACGCGACCACGTCACAAGTGCCGCGTGCCTTGCCCCCCGTCACCCGCTGGAAGGGTTGCTTAGTGCACATGTATTAAGTTACCTCTTTTTGCGAAATAATATTTATTTTTTTAGGGGGATTTTTTTTTTTAAGTTAAGCCCGTCTTTGTACCCATTGGTAGAATCACTTATCGATACCTAACAATACCTTCACGTATCGGACAGGGTTTTCTTTACATGTTGTATATAAATAGCCACGCCAAAATACCTAAAAGCAAAACAAAAAAATAAAATATCATTAAAATGGAAATGTAAAAAGTAAAAACTTATTACATACCTACCTAAATAAAAGCCCCTGGCATAAAGGGCGTGACAGCTCACATATTTGTGCATTGTAAAAAGCAAATTATATGAACTCATATAATATTATGTCGGTAAGCTAATTCTGGAGAAGGAACACAAACATTGTCTTGAGTTAATCAGAGCGACCAGCTATTCTTATCATTTAAATAGTCATTTACAGAATAATGTATTTTTTGTGAAATAAATACTTATTATCATTTATTAATATGCCTTTGAACAAAGCTTGGATTTGATTTGTGCTTTAAATGCATTGTAAGGCAAATCTAGCAAAGCAGAGGGTATCTTGTTATAAAATGTTATACCAACCCAACAAAAGAGTTATGGACCATTTGAAGTCGTTGAAAAGGGGCTCGCAGTTTGTCCTTATTTCGGGTGTTAACATTATGGATCTCACTGTTTTTGGTGTGTGCTACCGAATATTTTACTGGTGAATATTTTGCCTAACATATAAGATGTTGGCTAAGACAAATTGCGAAGCAACCGTGAGTATTTTCTATGGGCCCTAGCTCCTTGAATTTAAGGAATAAATAAATTAGACACTGACAAAATGTATGGTGTAATCAACAAAACACCGCGTTCGAACATAGCTCACAAATATTACTCTATCTAAAAATTTGACTTGCCCAATAGGCCTGATTTGCTGCTATGCTGTGTGTCGCGGGTTCGAGTCCCGTACGGAATATATATATACATATATATGTGTATGGCCTATAGATAGTTGTTCCGGGTCTGTTTGTGTGTGTATGTGAGTTTATGTGTTTGTAAACGCACTCACGATGCAAAAGAAATTCATAATATGGGGAAAAATAAAAATAAAAAACACAAAATGCACATGATTCTAAAGTAGACATCTTTTGCCGGTTACTGTTATTTATCGTGTAATTTTGGATATGTACCTAAACCAACACGTACATGCACCAACGTCAGCCCCATTTTATGTTCAAGAAAATTACTGTCCATTCTGTGATTGCCTAGAAGAGGTCGCTTTAGTGATAAGGCCCTCAGTATATTTTACAGTTTTTAATGTATTAATTTTTAATGTTATAATTTTTGTGGTATAGATAAAATAAATGATTAAATATCAGAGAAAGGCTTTTTTAATCATAATAGGGCAAATAGTTTAAAGGTAGGTGGTGCGGCGAATGTCCGTTGGGGGTACAGCGAATGTATAGGTGGCAGGTACTTCAAGCTATTACAAACTGTCAAATTTCTTTATTAGATTTTCAACTTTATCACTAAAGCATTACAGCTCAAAGTTGATTGGTAATGTTTGACAGTTTCGGGTAGCTTGACCTGCTGTCGTCTGTAAAAGTATCTCCCGGGCCCCCGACTTATGCCACACTAGACCTGAGTCGATCACGATTGATTGAATCATTTTGATTCGATCGCAACCAGTACACGAATGATCGAATCGCGGTTCTTAAAAAGATTCGATCATTTGACCCACATACTAAGCATACAAAAATGAACTTTATTTTTATAATATTACATTACTTAATTACTTATTTGTAAAATGATCGAGTCTCCTTCCTAAAGATTCAATCGTTTGACCCACGTACGAAGCATACAAAAATGAACTTTATTCTTATAGCGTTACATTACTTAATTGCTTATTTGTAAAATGATCGAGTCTCCTTCCTAAAGATTCGATCATTTAACCCACGTACGAAGCATACAAAAATGAACTTTATTCTTATAGCATTACATTACATAATTGCTTATTTGTAAAATGATCGAGTCTGCTACCGCTAGTGAAGGAGTGAGTTGTAACAAACAAGATGTGTCTATCCTTAATGTTCATTTACAAAACGTGATAGTTCCCTCTTACTTTGTCCGAAATGAATAAACCGGTATGTTTGGGTCACACAGGTCGCGTGACCTGTGACAGCGAAGAGCAATCTGATTATTTCTCGCTCATAGTTCGCGGCAGTTCGCGGGTCGCATTGATCATTCGGTCGTACAAATGAACCGCGACCCAAATGATCGAAACGATCGAATCTTTTAACCCGATCACCAAACGAGTGGGTCGCGAGCGACCCGGGTCTCGAAAAATGATCGAATTACCCGGCACTATGCCACACCTTTCCGACCCAGCCGTCCCTTGCTGTCCTCTCTAACGACGCCGACGCCCTAAGCCGAGGTTCGTACCCCACAGGGGGTGCCCTGAGTGCGTAGTCGCCCTTAGTTTATTTTTAAGTGCCCCTGGCTCGAGGCTTTAATTGTAATTAACAGGATAGTCCGGTTAAGTAGTCACGGCCTCTAATGGTAAACTACGAGATGCCATATCAAAAATAGTTATTTGTTATACAAGAGTGCAAAGTTGCTTTTTAACCGCGTGTTCAATTTTGATGACCGAGCAAGCGAAGGAGTCTAAAATTGAATCACGAGCGCAGCGAGTGATTCAAAATTAGAATCCTGAGCGTTAGCGAGGGAATCAAAAGGACACGAGGTGAAAAATCTTTGCACTCGAGTGCAACACGTAACTTTTCATTCCACCTCAGCGAGGAAATGACTAAATGCAATAAAAAAATGTTTACAATCACAAGATAGGTACACTTTTATTTCAGTTTAGGTATTAATTACTACATTATGACAGGTAAGTATTACAGAATAATCTTTAAATTATAATAAAATAATACTAAAGTATAATTAAGAAAATTTTAAAGTAACGTTACAACAGTTATTTAAATTGAGTGTAATATTTTTGTTTGGTACTGTAATATTGGTGTTAGTCACTTGTGTACTGTTTTTCGGTAAACTGTCTGTCATACTTAATAGTTGTACCGATTCATCGGATTCCCTTGGCGTGAATGTTGGAGAGAGAGGGAGATGGTTAGGTGTTTCATAACGGCTTATTTTTGATGTAGAAGGGCCAGTCCAAGTTTCCGATTGAGGCTCTTTCAGTGTAATGGCTCCTACGATGCCTTCACATATTTTAGACTTATTTTGGATGGAATCCTCTATGTATCCCTCTACAACTGCATTGGTCTTCCAGCCTCCGTGGCGCTTAAGGGACAGGAGATCAGCTCCGGAATCAGCCAAAAGTGTGGCTGAAGTTCGTCGGAAACAATGACCCGTGTACAACAGGGGTTCTGGAAGTTCAAGAAATGTTGCTATTTCTCGTGGGATACTGCAAATTTTATTAGTACCCATAGGCTGTCTAACACACTTTCCATTGCGATACTGTAGAAAAAAACGATTGACTGGAGTGTTAGGCGGCCGTAAGGCTTGATATTTCTCAACAATCGTTACGTATTCCTTGCGAATGACAAAGTTGCGGTCTCTTTTTGTCTTTGTATTAGGTAAATTAATTAATAGTAAGTCATCTGAATGTTTCTCAATGTTTTTGACATTAAGTTGTGTTAGTTCATTAGTTCGACATGCTCCGTTTATTCCAATAATAAGAACAACCTGCAATGTAAAGAGTATTGTAGTAGATAAATGAATAAAATTTATATGAACGCATAATTATGCCTATGAACATTTACTAAGTATACTATTTAATTGAGATTAATATATGTACTTAAGTAGATACTGAATGTGCAACTGACTTACTTTTGCCGCCAAATATACGGAATCGGGTGCTTCGTTAAGAAACTTTTCAATATCAGATACTGTGAAAACCTTCGATTTTTTTGGACGATGACCAAAAAAAAAAAAAAGTGCTACTAATTTAGGATAGGTATCGATATGTATGTCTTTTTTCATCTTTATTGTTGCTTTTAGCATCGAATACGTACTCCATAGAGTGCTTGCTTTCTTGTTCTCGGATAATTCTATAAAATATGCCAGCAAAACGTTTTCTGAGAAAGTTTTGGCTCCTTTTGCTAGTCGCCACGTGTTGAACATACCGTACTGTTTTAAATACTTCTCGCATGATTGTTGAGGTAGAAAGCTCATTTGCGCATTATTAACAGTTTCAGTCAATTCTGTTGGCGTCAAACAAACTTCCTCGTCGCTAGAATCACTCATTTTAGTTTTTCACTTGTTTTCAAGTTTCTTTTTTTTAATATAAGGTTTAACAATGACGTGAAAAAATGCCGCGTAAAGAATCGCGTACAAAGAAAATTGAAAAAAGAACACCAAGAAGGTTCCGAGTCTGAGTTTTTAACAAATTAAAAAAAAGTTGTATGATATATTCGGCACCATAGAGGTAACAGTAAATAGGTTTAATGTTTTTTTTTAATTTACAAACTTATTGCACACGATGTTCTAAATTCAATTTACTTTATCCTCTAGAGAATAAAAACGGCTTTTCCAGTCAGATATTGAAGATTAAAAATACTCTTTCCGAGATGGTGGGACGAAAAAAAAATGACTCATGGCACTGGAAAGAATAGTGGGGTTTGAGTTGGAGTCGAGCTGAGGAGTCCATAACCCTCAGTTATTCCTAAGTGGAGGTATCTAAGAGGATTTTCCGACAATAAAAAAAGATAATAAAGGATACCTTTTATAGTGTAATAGATTTTATGATAAATACTATCACTGAAATACTGATAAGTATTTAATTGGAGATTTGAAATTTGAAACCCTGATAATCCATACTTAATATTATAAATGTGAAAGTAACTCAGTCCGTCTGTCTGGCTTACACGCTAAAACTATTGAAACGATTTCAACGAAATTTGGTAGCACACCGGTACAGATAGTTTAGACCCTGAGAAAGGACATGGCTACTTTTAATTTCGAAAAAGAATTGAAAGGGTTTGATAATGGGATGAAAGGCTGAATGAACTACATTTATTTATTATATGTATGTTTTATTTAATTATATTAATACTATAGCAGCTTTCCGAGTTCATCATTTCCCGCATCCAGCGGTTTCTCGCGACCTTCACCAGGTCGTCGGTCCACCTTTTCGCGGGCTTACCCACGCTACGTCTTCCGGGGCGTGGTCGCCACTCGAGAACCCGTCGGCCCCACGGAATAGTTAATATTACTTCTTCTGTTCTGTGGTCGGCCCCATCGGCCATCGGTCCTACGGGCAATGTGTCCAGCCCACTGCCATTTTAGTGTTGCAATTCTTCGGGCTATGTCGGTTACTCTCGTTCTTCTGCGGATCTCCTCATTCCTTATTCGATCGCGCAGTGAAACCCCAAGCATAGCCATCTGCATTGCCCTTTGAGTGACTTTGAGCCTTCTTATAAGGCCCATTGTTGCAGCTTCGCCCGCGTGGAATTCGGTTATATCGCGCTTTTTAGATTTCCTTCGGGAATATCAAATTTTTCAATAAAAGGTAGCCTATGTCCTTTCTCAGGGTCTAAAGATTGTCTGTGCCGAATTTCGTCAAAGTGGAGAGTATTAAACGGGAAAACGTAACAGACAGACAGAGTTACTTTCGCATTTATAATATTAGTGTGGATTTACTTTATTCTCAAAGTAGACGCCGAACTCGCCTAGTCAAAAAGAATTACTTGCAACTGTGTTTGTACATACAAACCTTTCTACAGAAAATATACTTCTTGTTCTTCGTTTTCAAGGTGAGATTTAACCTCAACTCTTGATTAATGGCCTCTGTGGAATAGATACCACAATTTTGCCAATAACACGTGTAAAATGTTATAGAAATCCTTTGAAAATTGTTTTCACAATAATGGCGGATATCGCCGCGTGAACCGTCAATGAGGCAGATTTGAGGCAAGTCATGGTGTGGCCACTATGCTGCGATATTTCAATGTTCTTTATGAATTATAGCAGCCGCCAGCGACTTTGTTCGCGTGGAATTAATTATGCTCCGCTCCTATTGGTCGCAGCGTGATGTTATAGAGCCTAAAGCCTTCCTGGATTAATAGGCTATCCAACGCACAAAGAATTTTTCAAATCGGACTAGTAGTTTCCGAGATTAGCGCGAACAAACAAACAAACAAACATACAAACAAACTCTTCAGCTTTATACAACGTGTAACAAAAAGGGTATATACATACCAAGGGCATGGCATCTTTAGATGATAACAAACGATATTGGAAGAGTTTCAACTCAAAATAAAATACTCAAAAAATTGGTACCAAATTTTCGGTTTCGTGTGTTTCTTAAAATCAAATCATAACAAACGTGGCAGCACACTACATACGGTATTAACTACTCGTTACCCGTCACGTTACTTGCCAAAATCCGACAAATGTCTTCAATATCTCTGTGCGACTAGTATGATAGCCTATCACAGGCGGTGTTTTTCCTCATAACTTCTTAACATAAAGAGATAGGATTAAAAAACCCTTCCAATATCGTTTGATATCATGTAAAGATGACATGCCTTTGTTATGTATATACCCTTTATGTTACACGTTGTATATTAGTATAGATTTACGTTTAGAAAGGATTTGTCATTTTCAAAGCTTGAAGTATAAAACCTATATTTTAGGCTGTTGATTAGATATAAATAAATGTGACTTTCACAGTTTGCAAAACGAAACAAAATTTTTTACCCTTAATGGTGTAAAATAAACATAAGGATAACCATTGATAAAATATTAAACTAAGGTAGATATGTCACTAGCGCACTAAAAATGAAGCGTACAAAAGGAAGTAAGTCCTGTATCTCGCTTTAGTCACTCTCGATACACTAGTAAAAAAACAAACGACAAACACTAACAGCGCAAACGACAAACACTAGCCATCTTTTCCTTCTGCTTTAGATTGCGCCCCATCTCACTCACGCTGTACCAATGTATGCCGAATAAAAATATGCATGTGTGCTGCTGCTGTGTTCGGCACATTTTTTTGGTCAGTTTGTTAGAATATATCGTATCTGTTTAATATTTTATCAATGAGGATAACATTTTATATGTAAATTCATCCATTTTGAAGATAGAACTATGAGAAATTTCTTTGACTTTTGATTTGTTTTAAATAGTCTGAGTTCTTGAATTAAGCTCACACAGCAGAGGGCGTCCACAGTGTATTCGGTCTTGAGCTTCGCCTTTTATTTCGCTCCAGCACCCTAATTGCTGAACTATTACTATTAGTTGGAATCATTTCGAGACATATTGCTAATCCATTGCTCCAATTGTCAGAATAACATGTCTGCTCAACAACGTAAATAACGCAATGAATATTGTTGAATTGCCAAAATGATATCCATTGCTACTGGTAGTGTGTTATGCAATTACCCTACTGGTCTTTCCTATGCTCTTCGCTTCTGCGTTGAGCGTTCACCGCCAGGTCTGCTTTGGGCAGCCACGTTTACCGTTGCCTTGGGGACTCCAGTCTAGGGCTTGCCTTGGTTTGTACAGACGACACCACATCAAGCTACTACAATCTGTCAGATTTCTTTATCGGATTTTCAACTATATCTCTAAAGCATTAAGGTTCAAGGTTGATTGGGAATATCTGACAGTTTCGGATAGCTTGACCTGCCCCCTAATCGGCGGACACGTTTTTGTGAAATGATTGCAACTAGTTGGGATTGTTTTTATCGAACGGACCAATGGGCGGTCCAAACGATTCCAACTGATACCAATTAGTCGCAATCATTTGACAAAAATGTGTTCGCCGATTAGGGGGCTGGTGTCGTCCGTACCAAGGCAATCCTCTCATTTGATTTTAAATAGTAGATATAATTGGTTTGTAAGAATATTACCGTCAAGGGAATAAAAAAGTAGAGAATATGGGAAGAAAGTTACTGTAAAGTATGAATCCATACTTAATTTATGTATTTTATACTATAAATTTGAAAATAACTATATCTGTGATTTAGGCGTGAAAATCACGGCTAAACCACTGAATCGGTTTTGACGAAATTTAGTATGAAGTAAGTATGCTTGAATTTCAAGAAAGGACATAACAATACTTTATATTCAACCGCAATAACCGACAGTCACCCGAGCATAGTCGCGGACAACAGTTAGTTGGTTATATGTAGACATCAGATATAATTATTAAAATGGCTTGAGATTTTTTGATACTAAATGTCGGTAACTTTTTTTTAATGTTTTCTTTGACATTCATGATTATCTGTCTATACTAATAAATAAAGCTGAAGAGTTGGTTTGTCTGTTTGAACGCGCTAATCTCGGGAACTACTGGTCCGATTTGAAAAGTTTTTTTGTTTGCGTTGGATAGTCTATTAATCCAGGATGGCTTTAGGCTATGAAACATCACGCTGCGACCAATAGGAGCGGAGCATAACTAAACCACGCGAACGAAGTCGCTGGCGGCCGCTAGTCACTATATTTTTGTTATGATTTTTTTTTTTCACTATAAACACGAAAATATATATATTTTTATAATATTACAATAAAAAATAAAACGTATAAAAATGTAAAAAAATGACAATTCCGTCGGTATAGGGGAGAAGTTATTATTTTAATTACTAGCTGCGCCCCGCGGTTTCACCCGCGTGAATGTTATCCTTAGCTAAAAGTACCCTGTGTGTAAGGCCTTCCCCATGGCTTTCCACAATGACCGGTCTTGTGCTGCCTCCATCCATCGGCTTCCCGCGGCCTTCACCAGATCGTCAGTCCACCTTGTTGGGGGCCTCCCTACGCTACGTCTTCCGGGCCGCCACTCCAGAAACTTACTGCCCTATCGGCCATCGGTTCTAGGAGCAATGTCCATTGCCACTTAATTTTAGCGACTCAAAGAGCTATGTTGATGACTTTGGTTCTTCTGCAGATCTCCTCATTTCTGATTAGCTCGTTCGAGAGTTCGAGACTCCGTTTCGTCGAATCGCGCTTCTTTTTTTTTTGTTTTGGATGGAAAATCATCTATGATGGCCGGGAGTTTGATATTTTCTCCCGACCAGGGTGTCTCCTGCGGCGGCTAGAGGCGTGAAGGCGCTGGGATTCCCGCTCCCTCACGCGCTCCGCGCTCCGCCTTTCGAGCCCCTCAAATTCTGAGTTAAGCTACACTATTATTGAGAACTGGCTTATTATCCACTCAAATCTGTATGATTTCTTTCTTTAAAGAATGTTACTAGATATTTTTTTTTAAAGTCTCCCCACACTCCTGTCCTAGAAATTAACCTGCGTAGACCTCATATTGCCTGAGTTTCTCTCTCGTCTTCTCTAAAACATTTCTCTTCTCCTTACCAGCGACGTCGATTCAGACTGATTTTTATTATTTTCGAGAGCACTCTGAAGCCTAATACTGTGCACAGGAGAACTGATCAGCTTCATTGCATTGGGGTTTTTTAAGTCTGCCTAGTATTTTATAGTTAGGTAATTAAGTTAGTTAACTAATAAAAACAATATGTAAAATAATAGTTATAAAATCTGTTCTTGTCTGGCTTTAAAGAAGATATGTTTCAAAACATTCAGATGCATCGTGAAGTAGTCGATTAGGAAATACTGAACACATCTGTCACATCAATCACTTTTAAAAACATAACTTTATTACGGTGTGTTGAACTATTCAGTTTTTTCAAACCGTCATTTATTTTTTGAGTTCCTTGCAAGTTAATTAATTTGCAATAGTAAACTTGTTACAATACACAGCCTCCGTGGCGTAGCGTTAGCGAACGCGGCCGCTGCGCAACGAGGCGCGTGTTCGATCCTCGCGCAGTGTAAATATTTGTATGCATGAATATGAATATTTGCACTGGTCTGGTCGTGCCCCGGAAAGCACGTTAAGCCGTTGGTCCCGGTTGCCATACGACGATCTAGTGGCAGTCGTTACGGGTTGTTGGAGCCCTCAAAAATCTAACAATTGGTTTAACTGCAATTCTTAGATATCGCCTTCGGGTTGTGGAGGTCAGACGGCAGTCGCTTCACGGAAAATATCGAAGTTTAGCCAAAATCAGCAATTCTAACTAGTAAAGCGGACCCCAGACTCCAAAGCTGAAATGCTGCGGATGCGACTGGGATTAACGCTGAGATGATGATGATTACCATATCTTTATATATATAATTCTGCTGTACGTGTGTATGTCATTGAACTCCTCCTAAACGGCTTGACCGATTTTAATGAATTTTTCTATATGCGTTTGAGTGGCGACCTGGATCGTTTAGATTCACAAATCAACCCGGCAGATGGCGCTAATCGCTTGAAGAAGCATGTGATCTCGGAAACGGCCCTAACGATTTCGCTGAAAATGAATATGTGGTGGTTTTCGGGGACAAAAAATCGATCTAGCTCAGTCTTATGTCTGGGGAAGCGCATAATTTCGAGTTTTCTCTTTCGCAATATTTCACGCATAATATGGGCGCTAATTTCGCGCGGCTTGACATAGCGGCTGTAGCGTAGTCGGTATTGGTATGGTTTACTCGCGATGGCTGGTGTTCCTCGGTTCAAACCCGGTCAATCACAAGTTTTTTTTTTTTGTTTTTAGACAAGTTTATAGTTTTTTTTAATTTTTTTAGTTACTTAAAAATATAATTGTACATAAGAACTAAAAGGCGAAAAAATAAAAAAGATATTTTTTTTATTTAACTAAATTTGTACTTATGAACTAAAAGAGAAAAAAATAAATAGAAATAAATAATTATTTAATATTTTTTATTTTACTTAACGAGACAGAAACAAGAGCTCTAGGGGTAGAGAGAGGTATGATATCTTTGTTACAAATGTAGATGACAATGCTTTCCATGGGTTTCTTCTTTCCATCCTAAATCTGCTGTACGTGTGTACGTCACTGAATTCCTCCTAGGCTGGTCCGATTTGAATGAAGTCTATGTATATAAATGAAAGTCGTGTTAGTTACTATATTTATAACTCAAGAACCGCTTAACCAGTATGGCTCAAAATTGGTAGGGAGGTAGATAAGAACTGGGAGAAGGACATATCACATAGGATACTTTTTATCCCGTTCCCGCGGTTCCTGTCGTTCCCGTGTGACGTGACATAAGACATGGTTTAACAAAACGCAACTGACATGGAATAACAAAACAACTCAGTCAAAATATAAGTTAGCGGTTCATTTGTTAAAAATGGTACAAACACACTCCTACACTACTCAGCATATTAAAAAAAAGTCTTACCGGTTGAATGTTGATGCATTTATTTAAAGCAAGGAATATAAATGCTCTCTGCCGGTTTAATTTTTTTAATAAAAGCCCCAAAGCAACCTTCAACTTCAAAATTTCTAATATTGTATTGCTGTGCCATTTACCACTTCACTACATACTATAAAACAAAGTTACTTTCTCTTTCCCTATGTTCCTTTGTATGATTAAATCTTTAAAACTGCGAAACAGATTTTGATGAGGTTTCTTTTAATAGATAGAGTAATTAAAAAGAAACGTTTATATGTATAATAACATCCATTAAATTGTAAAGAAACACTATTCCTCGCCTAATGTGGGAGTGATGAGAGGAGGCATAACTCTGTTGCCGCGAAAAATCGCAGTACAGCGGACAGAGCTCCGGCGGGGTCTCATGGCGACATGGAAAGTGTGATTGTCGCAATCCAGCACTGAGCACGCCGCAATAGCGGCGGTAAGTCCTCTCTTTGAGGAGTAGCTAGAGAGGCGCCACGGCGTCCTCACCTTCCGACTGACGTAGATCCTCACCGGACACGGCTGTTTCGGGCGGTTCCTGTTCCTTATAAGGCGGGAGGAAACGCCAGGGTGACCACTGTGTGCATCGCCCTGAGGACACGGTGGAGCATAAGGTGGAGGTCTGCCCGGCTTGGATAGAGCACAGCCGTGTGCTCGTGGCGGCGATCGGCGGCGATCTCTCGCGTCCGACCCTGGTCCGGGCCATAGTCCGGAGCAAGAGTGCATGACAAGCTTTCACCTCCTTCTGTGAAGCAGTGATGCTGGCAAAGGAGGAGGCGGAGCGGGTGAGGGAGCGGAAATCCCACTACACTCACGGCTCAAACCGCCGCAGGAAGCGCCCTGGTCGGGAGGCAACATCGGACTCCCAATCGCCGTAGGCGCGGACTTGCGGGCGGCGAGGGATAGGCAGCTCGCCTCCTTGTAAGAACCAGGCCCGGGTTGACGGCCCATTGTGTTTCACACGTGCCTCAAAGAGATGTCAGCACACCTTGACGGTGTCCACGAGGACTGGTCCACAGGGTTACGGGTTAATTAAAAAAGAAATCATGGCACTGGCCGTTGCACAGGCAAGTGAAGGAACACGGGTGGGTTTTACTCAATAAAAGTCTGACACGCCCTTCCGCTCCGCCCAGAGCGGGAGAGGTCACTTGATGATTTCCCATCCACAACAAAAAAAAAAACTGAAGAAGAGCAAGAAATTGCACTTGAAGGCGCAGCCTTAGTATGGCTCGACTTCGTGCTTCTCACTCACCAGAGCAAAGGGATGCAGCCCGTGAAATGGCTCGGTTGGCAATGCGAAATCGTCGAGCAAACCTCAGAGATCAAGCGCTAGATAATTTACGAAACTCAAGAAGAAATTCATCAAATACCGATTTGAATCGGGCAGCGTTTCAATACGCATATAATATAGCGCAATGGCGTTCGCATTGGGCCAATGGATGTTGTTTGCGAGTATTATAGCACATTAAAGATTTCCGGAGAATCGCCAGGATTGTGCTCCCAAATAAAGAATCATTGAATAATAATATTCATTTATTTTAAATTATCCTAATTTAAAAGGTAGTCATGTGATACTGCCTTTAAGGCGGAACGAAGTTCGCCGGGTCAGCTAGTTTTAATATAAATATTTTCGTCAACATAAAAAAGCCGCGTAAGTAACCGACGAACAACAGTTGTTTTTTAACCGACTTCAAAAAGGAGGAGGTTTCTTAATTCGACCGTATAGGTATATGCATTTTTTTCAGTGATGAAACACCAATATATTAGACAAATACCAATGAAATTTGCATGCCTTCAGATGGACCAAACTATATTAGGTATCAATATTAATTATCTGAATTACCCATTTTCGCAATAAACGAGTTTGAAATATTGCATACCTACCTGCATACACCTTTAGACTTGCCGATTAGCACGTAGCAGAAGTACTTCAGATTAAAGTGATAACGCTCTATCTATCCTTTATAGGTGTATCGTCTTATTGGGTAGCAATTGTCTGATGAGTACTATAAAATTGCAACCTATATAAACACTAGTTAACCGTCAATGTGAATTGTTTTCCCAAACGTACGAACGGTTTGGCAAAATGGGAGATACCGCAGACATATATAATAAAGAAAAAGAAAGAAACGAATCGAAATTTTCGGATAACGTTTGGTATAAATCAGTGAGATCAACGACTAATTTGCTCGTTCAGATATTAATATTTTTGACAGTGTTTATTTGTTTGTTGTACTCGTGCAGTTCGCAAGTCAGTGTATTTGATTTACACATTATTCTATGTGTCCTTGGGGTAAGATAATGTTACTATTGTTTATTGCCTTTTGTCTACTTGTAAGTAGGTAAATAAGATGGCCTATTTCATTCATTTTTAATGCAAAAGGTATAGCAGTATTATATTATATGCATATGCGCAGAAGATATTTTTTTTTTTTTTTTTTGTTTTTATAAATAAAAAGGTTTTAAATCGAGTCTTAATTATCATCTCAGTGACAATTAATGCCACAACCGTGTCAAAAATGTAAGGAGACAATTAAGGGGGGACTCTAGTGCAGAGGAATTTGAAAAATAGGTATTTGAAAAAACTATTGCCTTCTTCAAATGCCTATTTCACATAACTTCTTCAAATAACTACTTCTCCCCGTAAAATGCGAAAGGGATAGTTGCAGCTCAGGTTGATTTTACCTACCAAAACGTTGACCAAAAGACGTTTCGTATTCCGCTGTTTTCATTTTCAAAACACGACAGATCCAATTATTTTTATATCTGTGTTTTGGTCAACGTTTTTGTGGGTAAAATCAGCCTGAGCTGCAATTGTCTTTTTCGCACTTTAGTGCACCAGAGTGTCTTAAGAGGTACTTTTGACTTATTGAGGCTGAGATCAGACTGTGAAAGTTGTTGAAATTACGAGAATTACCCTCCTGGTGTTAATGTGCAAATTATGTTGGTGGTCAAAAATGGTGGGACAAGGAGCAGTGGTGGCCTAGTTGTTACGAGTCGTTGATTTGAACCCAGACAGTCTATATTTTGTGAAATATTTTCATCACTACTGCTCTCAAAGCAGCACATCCTAGAATCCTTCGAACAAATGTGACATCCACCAACCCGCACTTGGCCCGCGTGGTAGACATAGCCTACTCCCTGTTGAAGAGAAGTGACCATGTCCCAGGTAAGTCGTGGTGGCCTAGTGGTTAAAGCACCAGCTTCTCAAGTATGAGTGAGCGGGTTCGATTCCAGGTCAGGCAAGTACCAATGTATCTTTTCTAAAGTTATATGTACTTTCTAAGTATATCTTGGACACCAATGACTGAAGGTGAAGGAAAACATCTTGAGGAAACCTGGACTTTAAGTCTGAAATGGCCAACCCGCATTGAGCAAGCGTGGTGATTACGCTCACTCCTTTTCTGTATGAGAGGAGACCTGTGCCCAGCAGTGGGACGATAAAAAAAAAGGTTGACGATGAAACGTGACATTCACCAACCCGCACTTGGCTCGCGTGGTAGACTATTGCCCACTCCCTGTTAAAGAGAGAGACCATTTCCCATCAGTGGGAATATTATAGACAAATTATGATGGATGCCCAAATGTGACAGTAACTCTCTCTTCTTCTAAGAGCACTTTATTATTATACCTACTCTTATTACTGTCAATTTATAGTAAACAGCTTTGGAAGTCCGAGCAAGCTGGCTAGGATGACGGAAGTTTTAAACGCCGATTCATAAAAAGCAACATTTATTTTCAGTACCAATTCTGCATGTGTCAGGGGACCCTTTTGATGTCGCCGTACAATAGCTGGTCGATGTTCTTCACTCGCCGGTACAAGAAACACACACACTGGGTTCTGCAGGTCTTGGCAGCTGTCCTGGTCACTGTAGGGAGCGTGCTCATCTATCGGTACAAAAGCGTGAACTTCAACACTGTTCATGGAAAACTTGGTAGGTATACCTAGACTTTAGAAAATTTTTGCATTCTTTCATTCTTTCACTATTATCTACTATATCGCTACCATAACATACCATGTTGCATACGTCACCTATAGGTATTCATATTGATATATGTACCCACAATACATAAAGGGTGTATCGACGCACAAACGAGTACCATGGATTCAGTACATGATTCTGAACCCCCAAGTAGTGGAATTTTGCGTCGACTTTTCCCAATAAAAAAAAATATAATATGCAGTTTTTGTTTCGCTTTAGGCCGTTCATAATTGCTATACTTTTATAACCCAATAAGATTTTAAAGTAAAAATTAATTAATTCGTTAATTACACAAAAAAGCGCCATGTGAACAATACCAGAAAAACTATTCTATCAGCTGATTTAATAGATTTCGCATCAGGGGGTCAAGGTCATACCTTCAAACACGCACGGCGGCACGCTTGCAACGTTCAAAGGCCGAGCTGACACTTTTTTAAACACTGTTATTTCTGTAACCGCTCATTAACGACATAAATGACTGTCTTAATTTTGTTAGTGGCATGCGGTGTAGCCTTTTCGCAAAGTTTGCGTTACGATGTCAGATACACCCTGTATATTGCATCCTAAAAAAATAAAGATGCAAAGGCATAAAAATATGGACCTTGTAGGGCACAGCAAAAGGATAAAGTTAAAAATTAATGGGTAATAATCATTTGTTGCATCAATTTTATTGTATGCCATAGTCATACAATAAAATTGATGCAACAAATGACTTGCATCGTCTAAATGGTGTTTAATTAGACAATTCAACTTTTATTCCCCCATCTCCGTTCTACCAGCGGACGACCCGTCGTACGGCTGGATTCCACCCTTACGTTGTTAACACCACTACGATCCGGACGAAGCGTTTCGCCACCTCCTTTATACCGCGTACATCGAGGGACTGGAACAATTTGCCAGCGGCGGTGTTTCCGTCGGACTACAATTTGAGTGTCTTCAAGGCCAGAGTGAATAGGCTCTTAATAAACTAGTGCGCTTTACCATCAACGATTGCGTCACTGCTTACCATCAGGCGGGATTGCGGTCAAGCACTAGTTTATAATAAATAAAAAAAAAACCACATCCAGTGCAAACAGTTGTTGGGGGACCAAAATCCATACTACTATTATAAATACGAAAGTAACGCTGTTTGTCTGTCTGTCTGTTACGCTTTCCCGCTTAACCCTCTCACCCGATTTTGATGAAATGTGGCACAGACAATCTTTAGACCCTAAGAAAGGACATAGGCTACCTTATTTTGAAAAAAAAATTATACTCCCGAGGGAAATCTAAAAAGTGCGATATAACCGAAATCCGCGCGGGGAAAGCTAGAAAATAAACTTAAAGAAGAAGAAGCCATAGGCAATTAAATTGCATCCTGTAAAGGAGTCATAAAACTACTACTATCGTTTTATGTTATAGCATGTCATTTCTATTTATTATTCATCAACTAGTACCCACCACATATGTAAATCCCTACTAATATTTTATATGCGAAAGTAACTCTGTCTGTCTGTCTGTTACGCTTTCACGGCTAAACCACTGAACTGATTTTATTGAAATTTGGTACAAAGATAAATAACATAGGATACCTTCAGAAATAACTGATAGTTTTGATTCCGGACTTTTGAAGAGTTCTCTTGGAAACGCGATATAACCGAACTCCACGCGGGCGAAGCGGCGAGCGGAAAGCTAGTATCTCATATTTTCTAAGCCCAATGCAAAGTTGATAAATGGATAAAGAAAACGTGTACATTTACACACTATCAGTTATTTCTAAAGGTATCCTATGTTATTACATAGGATACCTTTAGAAATAACTGATAGTTTTGATTCCGGACTTTTGAAGAGTTCTCTTGGAAACGCGATATAACCGAACTCCACGCGGGCGAAGCGGCGAGCGGAAAGCTAGTATCTCATATTTTCTAAGCCCAATGCAAAGTTGATAAATGGATAAAGAAAACTTGTACATTTACACACTATCAGTTATTTCTAAAGGTATCCTATGTTATTACATAGGATACCTTTAGAAATAACTGATAGTTTTGATTCCGGACTTTTGAAGAGTTCTCTTGGAAACGCGATATAACCGAACTCCACGCGGGCGAAGCGGCGAGCGGAAAGCTAGTATCTCATATTTTCTAAGCCCAATGCAAAGTTGATAAATGGATAAAGAAAACTTGTACATTTACACACTATCAGTTATTTCTAAAGGTATCCTATGTTATTACATAGGATACCTTTAGAAATAACTGATAGTTTTGATTCCGGACTTTTGAAGAGTTCTCTTGGAAACGCGATATAACCGAACTCCACGCGGGCGAAGCGGCGAGCGGAAAGCTAGTATCTCATATTTTCTAAGCCCAATGCAAAGTTGATAAATGGATAAAGAAAACTTGTACATTTACACAGTTATTAAGTGAAATCTTTAAAGTATAGAGTTGATACCCTTATAGGTTTCACTTAAAATTATATGTGATAAAAATAGAAACTCAGATTGGGTTTCCACTGCTATAGCATAGCGAGCAAAGTATTATCACCGATTATCTTTTTCAGAAACTAAACAAATTTTAAGTTAAGTGCAACTTTTCTTTCTACTTTATTAAGAAAAGGATAAAAGATAACATTTTAGTTTAATCGTATCAAAATAAAATACCTATTCCTTAGACAATTTTAATATGGCGACCAAAAAACTACATCAATTTACGTCAAGCGCGAACTAATTTGACAGGTCTAAACTAACATATTATGTTATGTCCTTTTCCTGAAATATAAAGAAAAGTCCAATAACTATTAGATAAATACAATTTTAAAGTTTTTATTTCTGTACCTAAGTGAAAATCTTTAATATTAAATTGGATCTTTAAAGGTCTTGTCAAATTAAATAAGAAGCGATAAAATCTGATTGTTCTGTAATACAAAGTGCAATATACCTACTACTTTACTACATCGACGTTGGGAACCTCAAACTTCTTTTAATAAATGCGTTAATCAAAAAAAAAAGTGTGTGTGTCAGCTCCGACGCACGACTGGAGTTTACTCCTTAAGTACGAGAAAAAAAAAATAATAAAAAAAAGATATTAAAAAACAAAAATAACAAAAAAAAAAAGAAATTATTATTATTTTAAAAATTATTTATAAAATAAATCATAAAAAATTAAAAAAATTATAAATGCATATTTATGAAAATTTTAACCAATTTTAAGAAAGTTGATAATAATTTTTTTTTTTATAAACATTTTTTTAAATTATTATATTTTTTTTAATATAACATTATCTTAATAACTAACAAAATATAGTTGTAAAAAGATAATTATGCCACTTTTTTAGATTAGAAAGTTGCGCACTAAAATAGTAACGCTTAAAATTCGTTACTCGTTAGTAGGTTTTACCCCTCGGATTTTTCTCATACCGGGCGCCTTATACCTATATGAAAATCGATTCTTAAGGAGTAAACTCCAATAAAAAAATAATTTCGAACATTTTGTATTTTGTTTTTTTTTTTTTTTTGCTTCTCGAATTTTGAAAGAATCACTAAGATAATGCAATGGCTAACTCGACAAATACATACGTCTCACGGCCGGGCTAGCCACTGATAGGCAACAAGAATCTTAATAGCGATTGATGTCTGCATGGTTAACGAAATAAACACGAGGAGGAAATGGACAAAATGACTTGGATATATAAAGTAATCACTGTCTCAGCCCAATCAGGGATGTGGAATTTCTATTTGTTTCTCTTTCGGGTCGTAGAACCAATCAAATTGGGCCGATTAAAGAGAAACTCTTATTCTAGCATTCAAATTCAATTTATTTTAATTAGACCATTTCCATCTCTTTTGAAATGTCACAGAATCGGTCAGTGAGTCAGAAAGTTAAATCTAGTGGTCCATTTCAAAACGTATATATCTATGGAGAAGAATGAGCAATAAGTAAACTCCAAAGAGATTGCCTTTGGAGTTTATGGTTTTCTTAAATCAAAATATTACAAAATCTTTGGTGCATTATTCTTGTTGCTTCTAACAGAGTATAAAGGCACTTTCCAGAATCCTTACCAATATTTTTATCGGAAAGTGAGTATGTTTGTTTGTTTGTTTTTTCCGCTTTCACGCCGTAACTACTGAACCGATTGCTTTGAAATTTTTCAAACGTAAAGTTGAAAGTCCGGTTTGAATAATAGGATACTTTTTATCCCGGAAAAAATTATATTCCAGAGGGAAATCTTAAAAGCGCGATATAACCGATCTCCACGCGAGCGAAGACGCGGGCGGAAAGCTAGTATAATAATGAAAGAACCTTACAATGGAAAGATGATACTAAAATCAATATGGAGAGCTTAATCCGAACACACGAAATGCTACCAATGTGAACATTGGCCGTTCAGGCTGTTCTGATGTCCATATTACAGTTTCCGTCAAGTAAGGTATCGCTCCGGCCATCGCCGATAGTATACGACGTACGTCAGACGCTATCTTATATGAGATGACAGCTTTACAGGTAACAAATTGGCGAGATTAGACGGGTTCAACTAGTTGCCCGAGACTTCGTCTGCAATCGAGGATGAATATAAAGCTTTGTCCTTAAGTACATAAGAGGAAGTCTGAAAGTGGCACCGGTAACTGAAAAGTTGTGTGGAAATCGGTTGTCATGGTACGGGCATGTGTTACGGAGAAATGAGGAGAATGACGTGAGGAGAGTTTTAATTATGAATGTTGATGGCTATAAGAGTAGGGGAAGACCAAAGAAACGATGGATGGAATGTGTGAAGGATGATATGGCTAAGAAGGGGGTGACTGCCGAGATGGCTTCTGATAGGGATGTATGGAAGAAAAAGACATGTTGCGCCGACCCCAAATAAATTGGGATAAGGGCAGGAGAAAGAAAGAAAGAAGGAGTCCTTCTGCAGGTCACGGTTTACCCACGTGGCTCATCCTGTTAACGTGAAAGAGTAAATATACTCTTGTGTCATTTTCATTCAAGTGTCAAATATTTTTGATACAAAAATTAAAGTGATTTTAGAGTTTGTTTGTCGGGTTTTGACAGGAAAGCTAAGATGAGTGTCACGTGCATTTTTCATTGGCCTTTAAAAATAATTTATAGTGTCGTTTACTAAATAAAAGCGCGTGATTTATGCAGTAAAAAGTGCATTTAGTAAATAATTCATAAAGAACATTGTCTTTTTCAATTGTCTTTGGCGATATCCGCCATTATTGTGAAATAAAATTTTCAAAGAATTTCTATAATTTGTTACACGTGTTATTGGCAAAATTGTGGTATCTAGTCCACAGAGGCCATTGATCAAGAGTTGAGGTTGAATCTCACCTTGAAATAAGAAAAAGAAGAAGAGTTTGTTTGTCATAATGTTCAAGAGGTATTTTCCTCTTAACAGTACATTTATTTTTGCTATTCGTGACCAAAAACCTTTCCTTTACCTTTGATTTTAATAATAATTTTTATTAGATCAAGGGTAGGGTCCTAGGTCCTATAACCTTTTTATTACTTATAATAAATAATAATAACTTATTAAGTAACAAGGACTTAAAATGTTAGTAAACCTAGGAACTGTGGTAGTTTATTCCCTGATATCCCGCTGATTTGGATTTAAGTGTTTTTTTTTAACAATAATTTTTATAATAACCTAGTACTTAACTGCAATCCCGCCTGATGGTAAAAAGTGATGCAATCTTTGATGGTAAAGCGCGCTAGTTTATTAAGAGCCTATTCACCCAAAAAACTGAGTGAATAGGAAGGAAGACGGCAGTTGATGGAATGTTAAACCCAACAACACGACCAACGGTGCTGCACCAGAGGAAGATTGATATAGAGACGCTCCACCACCAAACTCCCGACACAACAAAATTTGCGCATCGTACCCGGCACACATCGCAACACAACTGCTCAGACCCGTCCTCCTTACGGCTTCACCAGACATCACGCCGGAACACGACGAATCTCTTGGCGGCAAGACTTTGTCTGGTGGGTCCTAAAATCCTTAACATCCATACTATCCATACTAATATTATAAATGCGAAAGTAACTCTCGTCTGTCTGTCTGTCTGTCTGTTACGCTTTCCCGCTTAAACCTCTCAACCGATTTTGATGAAATTTGGCACAGACAATCTTTAGACCCTGAGAAAGAACATAGGCTACCTTTTATCCCGGAAAAAATTGATGTTCCCGAGGGAAATCTAAAAAGCGCGATATAACCGAACTCCACGCGGGCGAAGCCGCGGGCGGAAAGCTAGTAACTAATAATTATTAAAATCTTCCCCGAGCCTTTGGTCCTGGCTGTCATTATTTTTTTTTACTTGCTGGTCTTTCTTTGAAAATTGTTACTTGTGACTTGTGACGACCCGTCACAAGTCAAGAAAAAGAAAGTAATCGTAATACCCAGTAACAGGGTTGTAGAGGTCAGTTAATCAGTATCACCATGTACGACTCACCGCTGTGTCCGGCTAGACTGGAAGCTGACCCTATCAAAGTTGTGAACAGGCAGATTGAGATTGATTTAAATCCTGTAAAATCGCCATCTTTCCACCACTATATCCCCAACCTGTGTTTAACTGTGCAAGTTGTAAAAGTTACCTGAAGGAAATAAGTTATTACAGCACTTATTTATAGAAGGCTTATGTATGCACTCCGCGATTTACAAGCCTAACTTATAGCCTCTATGCGTGGCATGACTTCAAACGGTATATGTGAACTAGCAGCGCCCCAGGGTTTCACCCGCGTAATTGTCGGTCCTATGAGAACATTGGAATCCATACTAATATTATAAATGCGAAAGTATCTCTGTCTGTCTGTCTGTCCGGCTTTCACGCCAAAACTACTGAACCGATTGTAATGAAATTTGGTACACAGATAGTCTAGAGTCTGAGAAAGGACATAGGTTATATAACATCCCGCTATGACCAATAGGGGAAGAGCAGGAACAAAAATATTGCGAAAACGGAAGCTAACGCGGACGTACATATTGCTCCCATTATTTTAACAGGCGCTTATTTTATATTAACTGAGTTATTTTTAATTAACGGGAACCACTGCGCGCTGTAAACTGAATTCCACGCGGACGGAGTCGCGGGAAACAGCTAGTAAAACAATATGTGTGCCAAATTTCATCCTTTGTTGAGGAGTTTTGGCTCGAAAAAGAAACAACCGCCCATTCATTCTAAAAACTTTTACGTTTAGTAGGATAATCATTCACAATGTTGTGAAAACTGCTTTAACACTCATCTTCCTTGCTTTTTCCCACTAAACTGTGGTTAGGAACTAGCTCTTGCTACGCAAAATACGTCTTATTTATAAGCCTCTCAATAAAATCTAGAATAAAATGGATTGAAGGCTATTAAATACATAGAGAATCTGTATAGATAGAATAGATGGTATTGATATCATTATTTTTTTAAATGTCGAAGTGTCATGTTAAGGTTTTTGACCTGGTATAGGACATTTTAATTATATTTATCTCATTTTTTGTTAGATATTTTTTTGATCGAATCTATGTTTTTTATTGTGTTTAGTTTTATGATCTCCTTGTACGAGTCACATTAAATACTTTTTACTACGACCATTTGGTAATTTGCTTAATACATAACCATAAGTCATATCTCATTAATAAATACTCATTCCTGCCAAGTCGTGTTACAATGACCAATCCCACACGAGCAAACCACACTACAATGAATTTTTTTTTATGGTTATGGCTACAAAAAATCAACATATGATTATGGCAAAAAGCGCGCGTATTTGGGTCACGACTAAACATCGCATGTTATTAGTCTGTATAGAATTGCCTTTGCCTTTCATTTGTGGGATTATAGCAACAAATCAAGTAACAACTATGCGCGCGCCGCGCTATTTTTGCGCAATTGTTAACTTTTATCTGCATTTATAAATAAAATTGTTTCGAAAAGGATTGATATCAGTGATATTGCGAAATGAACAATATCTTAAAGCCTCCTGAAATGAGAGAAATAGCTATGGAGACCATAAAACAATTGCTACCACATAAATCAAGGAAAAAATATAAATAGTGTTACCAATTATTTCATTGACCTAGAAAAAGTTTTGTAAGCTACTGCCGCAAACAGCTTTTGTAATACTCGTGCTATTCTATTGTGCTATCACTTATATTACAGAAGCTATCATTGCTTGACAGTGGCATAAATAACTATTTTGTTTTGTTATATCACGTTTAAATTCACAACACGTGTAAAATTCACGCTGAAATTTTTCTTACGATTTTCTAAACTAATACTGATGAACTAATAATAGATGATGTTTAGGGACAGAATTTAAGGATAACTTAAATTCTGTCCCTAAACATAATCTTTAAAACACATGGAAAAAAGATAATACATGTCAATGAGGTACTTAAGCTCAAATGCTTCTATCAATTAACTACAATAATTGTCATGTATTGGATAACCATTAAATATTTTCACTCACGTAGCAGTAGATAAGATAGATAATTATGTTCGCGAACAGGTTGTATGATAAAACTGAATTTATGGCTACTGTACGGTTAACAAGCAAACGCAAATGCGTTCTTGAGACTTGTCAGTTTCATACAAGCAAATTCGTATTTTCGTATTTGAACTTTATTAGCTACTAAAATAAATATAATGACAAATTTCAAGAATGTATTCTCTACAATTGAGATAATTGTATACATAAACTACACTCAGTGACATCTACAACATGACCCGTCGGTAAGACAGGTCAGATTTTGCTCTCCATTAAAGGAAGGAGTTAGGTAATATAATAATGAGACCACTGACTATAAAAACCTGTACATTAAGCATTGGCTTACGTTGAACATATACTCATGCAGTATACAATCAACATATGCCAACTCTTAACAAGCTGACGAGACAGATCTATTGACAGATCTATTCTACGCAAGCGCAGCATCAACATAACGTCAGTCTGTCAAGGTCAATGAGAAGGCACCCTTTGTATAAAATTACGTAACGTGTCATTTCAGCGTACGCAGCCCTCGTGTTATGCCTCGCAAGTTTGCTGAACGGGATCCTCGCGATGTACCCTGGCAAGCTGTCTTCCTGCATCAATGTGTTCTGGATTCGATTCTTCCACTACATCACCGGCATCGCCAGCATGTATTTGGGTACTGGAAGCCTTTGTGCAGCCTACAAGTACAGATCATTCAAATCATGGACTGGAAATGGAGACGTCTTTGTACCGATCATCGTGGCCCTTACTTGGTTATTCACTGTACTAGTGTCTTTGGACTTTTGGATAATAACAGGAAAAAAAATTCGGAGTGTATTTTAAATATTTGTATCTCTTTATATCAATTACATGAAAAATGCGGACATGCTATCGAATAAAACAAAACATATGTTACTCTCTATTTATTTATCTATTTATGTACACACATGTATTTTATAAACAGACAAGAAAAAACAGAACAGAAAAAGGTACAGAGGTTTCTTATTTCATAAGAAATCTCTTCCAGCATACCTGCAATAGGACAATAAATACAGAGATGTAATATAGCGTGTGAAAAAATAAAGGACACAATAAATAATACAAAAACGCATAATCGAGACTTTTCATAGAATGCCTCATTTTTCACTCTTAATACAATGTATGTTCGTCATTTCTCACTCCTATGTGGTGTATTCCTTATTTATTATTTTGTGAAAGACCAGATCCAAGGAAACATTGAGTTCTTAACTAGGCTACAAAAATCACCAAAGCATCGCAGGCGTTTATCAGTAACCATTACGCCATAACTGTCACCCTTATCAGGTTGTCGAAATAGGAAACATTAGTATCTGCAAAGTTATCTTAAATCCAAGATAACATACTATTGATCAGAACAGTATATCTGAGCGTTAGTGCCCACGGAGATTCAACGGTGTACAAATACAAAAAAAGAAAATTTAAACCTAATATTAACTAAAATGGCAATGCCGCCACCACCGCCTCCTCCGCCAATGTCACATTCAAGATTAGAAGAGGGTGTAAGACCTGGTGGTCAACCACAAGATGAGCCAGTTTCCAGATTCGTAGTGTTCATGAACGTTACCAATACCATCACTCATCTATTGCTCGGAGCAGTCAGTTTCTGTGCATTCATCATTATAAACATGGTTGCATTTGTTGCTGATGAGTTATTTTCTACAAAAATTCCAAAGTTCTCGGCGCATGTCTATTTAACAGTTATTGGGGTGAGTATTTTTGCACATTGATATTTAAGGCGCATAATGCAATACAACGCACCACGCGACGGGGCGCGGGAAACGGAACCAAATTCTCCTCGCCTCGCTGAAAAGCATTTTTATTGAATTTGCGTGTTACAATCACTCGCGTGGTGCGTTTTATCTGTACCCCGTCGCGTGGATCCGCCTAGGACGAGTTGTTTACGCACATACTTATATTGTATATAGGGGGTTTTGGGGAAATAACACGACTTCATTGAATGCTGTATATGGTCGACTGGCGAACCGTTTATTGAGAAAACAGCGATCGATACACACGTAATGTTGAGGGTACAATGTAGACACATTTTATAACACTACCTACTTACAACATACATTACACCCTACCACTTATTCTAAACTGCTCTTATATAACTAATTTACAATTAAGTATATTATTCATGGCTGGTACCTTATGACCGGTTTCCTTATACGTTTGCTTCGGGTCTCGGATGCTGTTGCTGGTGGCGGTGATGGTATCCGTGAACTTACTCCATTATCAGGTTCGCCAACGTCAGTTGGGAGTGGACAAGTTAACATAGACCGTGGAGACTTCCTCCAAATTTGATCTATATGTCTTTTTAAAGGTGGACCATTTTCCCTACTAACTAAGTAATAACGAGATCCTAAGTTCCTGTCAATTTTACCTCTAATCCACTTATCCTCCCCTCCAAAACCTCGAACCCATACGTCATCCCCTATCTCTATCGCACGCATTATACCACCCGCGCTTTTGACCTGTTTCTGTTGAGCCTCTTCTACTTTTTGTTTCACGCCTTGCACCTTATTGTTAATATTCAACAGATCTAGGCGAGACCTTAACGTTCTATGCTGCAGTAATCTCGAAGGTGATTCTCCTGTCGTGCTATGCACGGTATTCCTATACATCAATAGGTACGACTTCAATGCCGTATCAACCTCTATGCCGTCCCTAAAAGCCTTTTTTAATGCTTTTTTACAAATTTTAACGGCATTCTCTGCAGCTCCATTCGATGCAGGGTGATAAACAGGCGTAAAAATATGTTTAATACCGTTAACACGCATAAATTCTGCTACTTCAACACCTGTAAAAGGAGGTCCGTTGTCCGATACTATCTCTTTTGGTAATCCAAACCGAGCTAATACATCCCTTAATACCTTAAGAACTTCCCTTCCGGTCGTTCTTTTCATTTCAAAAGCTTCGATCCATTTAGTCGACGAATCCACTATGATAAAAAACGTCTTACCCTGAAAAGGGCCTAGGAAATCCACGTGTAACCTACTCCACGGCTCTGAGATATACGGCCAGGGTTGAGGGGGTGCTTTCGGTGGAGCTGGAGCTTCCAACCGACATGTATTGCATTCCTGACATACGCGTTCAATGTCTGCATCGATACCAGGCCACCAAACGTAACTACGAGCCATTGATTTCATTTTAACAATGCCCATGTGACTGATATGTAACTCTTTTAATATCAAACTTCGCAATTCCGTTGGTATCACAACTCTATAGCCCCACATTACACATCCCGATTCAACGTACAACTCATTCCTTCGAACAAAATAAGTTTGTAGCTCCGCATCGGGACAGGAGCTAGGCCAACCTGAACTTATATATATCATTACTTTTCTCAAAATACTATCCGTATTCCCCAGCTTACTGACATCTTCACTGGTTATCGGTAAAAAATTCTGTATGAAATTTATATATGTGACTTCGTTCTGTTCTTTGTTCCTTGTACCCACTGGCAACCTAGATAACGCATCTGCACCATTTCTATCGGTAGGTACGTATTGAATTTGATACTGATAACCCGAGAGGACTACCGCCCACCTTTGTAGCCTACTTGCTGCCATCGTTGGAATGCCCGTTTTATCCCCAAAAATAGAAACAAGTGGTTTGTGGTCCGTTTTTAGAACGAACTCCCGCCCGTATAAGTACTGATGGAACTTCCTTACTCCAAAAATAATAGCAAGCGCCTCCCTTTGAATCTGCGAGTAGTTTGCTTCCGATGCGTTTAAAACTCGCGACGCGTAAGCAATCGGGCGCTCGGTTCCATCGGGCAACACATGAGCTATGACTGCTCCCACCCCCTGCGCACTCGCATCCGTCGTCAGTGTTACCGGCATACGCGGATCATAATGCGCGAGCACCTCACTAGAAGACAACAGATGTTTAATGCTGTTGAAAACTTCCGTACACTCTTTTGTCCAAACAAACTTATTATCTTTCCTTAGTAACTCGTAAAGGGGGGTTAGCCTCATACTAATATTCCTAACAAACTTGGCGTAGTACATAACCATACCCAAGAATGATCTAAGTTCAGATACATTGGACGGTGTAGGTACCTTTTTTATAGCTTCTACTTTACCTGGGCATGTCTTAACTCCATCTTTACTAATTATGAACCCTAAATAAGATACCTCATCCGCAAAAAACGTACATTTCTCTTTCTTAACCTTTAACCCGTACCGCTGTAATCTATCAAAAACTTTAAACAAAGTATCCATATGTTCTGCCTCGTCCCGGCCTGTCAAAATGACGTCATCAAGAAAAACTCCTACCCTAGGCATACCTTCAAAAATTTGTTCTATTTTTCTTTGAAATATCCCCGGACTTGATGACAAACCATATATCAAACGATTGTATTTATATAATCCCCGGTGTGTATTAATTACTGTATATAATTTCGATTGTTCATCCAGACAAAATTGTGCGAATGCTTGAGATAAATCAATTTTTGTATATTTATGCCCCGAATGTAATTTACTTAATAAATCATCTATTCTAGGTAGGGGAAAACGGTCAACCTCTAAACATTTATTTAAGGTAAGTTTATAGTCACCGCACAATCGTAGCGAGCCGTCTTTCTTAATGACTGGTACGACCGGGGTCGCCCAGTCAGATGTCTCGACAGGTGTGATGATACCGTCCCTCTCCAGCTGATCCAGCGCTTGCGCGAGTGGTCGCGCTCGCAAATATATCGGCCTTGCGTCAGGCCGTACACGCAAACTCACCTCACCACCAGTAAAACACCCGAGACCGTCAGAAAACACCTCAGAGTATCTGCAACGCAATTCATCAATATTAAAAACTTTAGTACTAGTCATATTATTTATACATTGTTGATTGAGTTTATCAATAACTTCTAACTTTATTTTTAAATCGTATAACCATTCTCGACCCAATAACGGCTCTTTACCGTGGTCTATTACAAATAAATCTAACTCTTTGCAAGTATCACCAAACCGTACATAGGGTTTAATTTTGCCCCGTGGATACACCTTTTCGCCGGTATAATAATACTAAGTTGGATGTAATTAAAGGCAGGGTACTTAATTTTTTTTTATAAAACTCGTAACTTACACAAGAAATCCTACTACCTGTATCTACCTCCATACAAATATTTTTTTTATCTATTGAGACTTCAATATAATATGGTTTATATTTCACGGAATTATCTAATTGAAGTACATTTAAATTTACCTGTTCTAGGTTATCGAAATAATAATTGTTACCAGCTGACTCCTTCCCCTCGTCCCTCACTTGTGTCCACATAAGGTCTCTGTCCTTTTTCAGTCTAGGACACATCTTCTTTAAATGACCTTCCAGATTACACACACGGCACGTATATCTACTAAAACGGCACATACTCGTATCGTGGTATGCTCCACAAGCGACACACGGACTTGCCGCTGGTTGCGGTCGCCTCGACTCGGCCGGCGCCGCTCGTGCACCGCGCTGACTCACCGCTGGCACGCCCTTGGTGTCCTGCCGCGGGTTATGTTCCGCTGACCGACGGCCGCGAGCCCCTGACCGTCCGCTGCCTCGCCCGGCCGCGCCAACATAGTGCGTCGCTGCTGACCCTTGCGCCGCGTCTGTGACGTCACTGCATTGACCGTGGTCCCGAGCCCGAGGTTCTACCATCGCCGCGTCAGACTCCGCGGTCTCCATCGCCACGGCCAACTGGAGCGCCTTACTGAACGTCGGTACCTCTCCCTCGAACAAGCGTTGCCGAATGACGTCATTTTCTATACCGCAAACAAATTGATCCCTGAGATTATTATCCAGAGCTTCCCCAAAATCACAGAACTTCGTCAACTTTTTCAGCACAGCTACATAAGTTGCGATATTCTCCCCTTTCCACTGTTTCCTTTGTCTGAATTTAAATCTCTCGGCCAGTACATTTGGTTTCGGTTGAAGATGACTTTGCAGTGTTGTAACAATCTCATCAAATGTTAATGTAGAAGGCTTCTTCGGCGTACATAATGTGACTAATAATTCGTAACACGCACTTCCCATGGCCGTTATCAATGTTGGCACTTTTAAATTCACTTTAACATCATTCACTATAAAGTACTGCTCCAACCGCTCAATGTATAAAGTCCAATTATCTGTTTCGACGTCAAAAACTTCCAATTTTCCCAAAGGCATCCTGTATTAAACGCAGTATAACACGCTATGGTCCAACTCGTCGCCAAATATTGTATATAGGGGGTTTTGGGGAAATAACACGACTTCATTGAATGCTGTATATGGTCGACTGGCGAACCGTTTATTGAGAAAACAGCGATCGATACACACGTAATGTTGAGGGTACAATGTAGACACATTTTATAACACTACCTACTTACAACATACATTACAACTTACATAACAAAACTTACAAAATAACTGGCGCCGGCAGGGTTTCTCTATTATCGCGATAATATTGAGAAAAAAACGTTAAATTATCTAAAACCGACCAATAAGATGTAGATAACATGTTATCAAGAGTACGCAAACAACAAAAATACAAAAGTATATTTTATTGAACCAGTCTCAAATTATATGCATATTAGGGACGTACTATTTGATACTACTAAGGCTCATTAGAGGAGTTTTGAAATCGGAACTGAGGAAATTTAAAACTTTAGATCTAAATCTAGTCGCAGTCTCATTTCAGCAACAAAAAATATCCAAAAGTTGTTGCAATTCTGAAATTAGAAATAAGTTTTTTTTTACATATTGAGCCTGAGATCAGAATGGGAACGTGCTTAGAATTTGTAGATTCAGCCCTAACATCTTTCGGTCCTTTAAAAAGTGTAGAAAGCTCCTTGCGGAATTTTGTACCTGACAATTATCTCTGTAAGAACTATGCAATTGCACTCAAGGACCATTCCTGGTTGAAGTATAACTATTACAAAATAGGACAAAACAAAACATGGACCATGCTTAGGGTGGCTAAAATATACCAATATCCCTGTGTAATAACTATGGTTCGTGCCTAAACAATGTTTTACATTAAACAGACGGATAAATGGTAGGGGGTGACTTGCATATTCAATAATGGGCCCTCGAAAACGGTCCACAGTGTCAGCGACTAGGAACTGTTATTATGAAACCCTAATGGTGAGCCCAGAGGGTTTTTGTCAAATTTGGGGATAGTCCACAATTTCTTACTCAGATTTCCCTGTTTAAGTCAAATTATATGTTAGGCCGCACACGATCTTTTTTTTTATATATTATAAACTACTGCTTGACCGCAATCCCGACTGATGGTAAGCAGTGATGAAATCGTTGATGGTAAATCGCGCTAGTTTATTAAGAGCCTATTCACTCTAGCCGCTGCCAAATTGTTTCAGTCCCTCAATGTACGCGGTATAGGAGGCTTCGTTCGAATCGTTGCGGTGTTAGCAACGTAAGGGTGGAAACTCGCCGCACGACGGATCGTTCGATGATGGAACGGAGATGGGGGAATTAAATCTTGCGGTTCCCTCGCACACTCTCCAAAATGCAACCTATAGAACTGGGCTACTCTTACTTTGCCTAGGCTGGCTACTCTTCGCTTGTGCTTTGGAGACCGTTCTGAGCTAAATTTGGGTCGCCAATTAGCCTCTTCGGATGCTGAATCCAAAGTAGCCAGGTGGCATTTTGCAGCACCAGCCCAAATGTGGCTGCAGTACTCCACACATGAGCGGACCTGTGCTTTGTATAACGTTAGAAGCTGTGCTGATATGAAGTACCGCCGGACCTTTGCGATAACGCTAAGTTTCCTGGCAGCCACCTTGGCCTTGGATCCAATGAACTGCCCAAAGTTAAGGTTTGAGGAAATCTCAACTCCTAAAAGCTGAGGGCGGTCGGTGCAATCCAAGGATACATTCCGAAAAGTAGGAGCCAAGGTGAACGGGCTCCTTTTGGCGGTGAATAGACATGCTTGCGTTTTGGCGGTATTACATGCTACAAGATTGGCTTTACCCCAATCAGCGACAGAATATAGTGCAACATTCGTACGCTCTAACATGGCCTCTGTTTCGGATCGGATTGATTCCTTACTAGCCCGAGCATCCGGGAGGTAACTCTCCACGACTGTGCTGTCATCTGGATACCCATAGATACCGGGCATCAGCAGATCGTTAATATGCAGCAGGAACAGAGTTGCAGAGAGAACAGACCCCCGAGGAATTAGGACGCCGCCTTAGACCTCATCCATCGCTTTCCATTAGGCGTGATCGACATTAAAAAAAAAATGAATGCCATTGAAGAAGAAAATTGTGAATGCAGGCCATTCACAATTTTCTTAATATTCTGAACCGTGGCCCGTTCAAAAAACGACAATTCCATATATAAGAAAAACCTAGTAATGTATTGAATAAAAGTGAGTGTATTCGCTAAACAAAGTGCCTTAACATTTGCAGTACGCGCTCCTGATGAGTCAAGCTGTACTATCATTAAATCCCCGGACAGGATGGGCGGAAAATTTCAAGTACCCACAAAAGTCGAAGCTATACTGGTCCATACAAGTTCTGGGCTCCTTACTGGCATTCATCGGCGGTATTATGGCAATAGTTGCAATTAAGGATGTATCCGTTCAACCAATTTTACCGGGTCTCTTCCCCGAGTTAACCACAGGTGACAGCTTCCATCTGCAGACGGCGCATCAGATCGTTGGTAAGTATTAAATTTAAACTTTTTAACAAATGGTAAACATAACATGTCCGAATGTGACATACAAAAACTCGGTGTTTTGTTTTATAAGGTAGTCTGGCTGGTCAAATAAGTAGGGCTCCAGCTTCTTGTTAGTTTGTGACCGATTTCTAAACATCATTTCTAAAAACATATCTCTAGACCTTACACATGATTATAATATAATCAACGGTCATGGTAACCAATGGCGATGGATACTAGTCATCGGGGGATTAATGAGAAATTGTTCCTCATCTGGGCCTGTCACTTTAATTGAAAGAGTAATTGTGCATGATTTCTAAAAGTATATTCTTAGTGTTTCAAATTTTGTTATGATGAGCCACATGGACACTATATTTTTGTACGCCTACTGTAACACAGCGCGTTATTCTATGTAAGATCTGTAAATATTTACCTGTGTTAACAAATAAATTATTTAATTTTTGATTTGATATTATTGAGTAAAAACTGGAGCACTTACTCTTCCCACACTCTCAAATTACAGTACATTTATGAACATGATTTCTGGTATTTATATAAATAAATAAATACCAGAAATCGAAAGTATATTCTTAATCGACCACAATCATATAAAAATAATCGTAATCGTAATAACTTATGGTAATAGTATATTATACCTACCTATTATTACTTTAAGAGTTCACCCCTCACAGTTTCAGGTTGGATGATTTCCCACCCAAAAAAGGGGGTAACCTGCCCCTGTATCTATGTTAGTCTCATTCCTTTTTAACCGACTTCAAAAAGGAGGAGGTTACTCAATTCGACCGTATATATGCTTTTTTTTATGTTTGTTCGCGCATAACTTCGTCGTTTATGAACCGATTTTGATAATTCTTTTTCTGTTGGAAAGAAGATGTTCCCAAGGTGGTCTCATGATATCTCATGGTCTAAGGATATCAGGGTTTGATGGTGGAAGACCAGAGAAAACAAGGGGAACTTTCAAAAATTGCAGGGGCGACTAGTGCATTTCTTAGCATTTTCATTGAGTATTTTAAAGCACTACAATTTAATAAAGGTCTAGAGTAGATCTGATGATGGAGCCGGGAGACAGTCGAAGGAACTCCTCAACAATTCACAGCAGCTACCTTGTGTTTGGGCTCAATTAATTTGTATTGATAAGAACTTTACACCTAGATGGGTTGTGATGTCATAAGAGCTCTGATGATGAAGACAAAGGCCAGTTCCGGGAACTCCTCAACGGTTTACAGTAGCTACTTTGTGGTTGGACTTAATTCATTTATATTGATGAGACCTTTGCACCCATTGGGTTAAAATAATGGTCTGCAGTAAATTTGATGATGAAGACCATAGGCAGTTGGGGGAATACTTAGGTACGGGTAAAAATTAAAGTAAACAATATTACGTCGTTTTCCAATTATATTTGCGTCAGCTTCCAGTCTGACCGGATGCAACTGAATACATAGTACTTTTAACAACTAAAAAGTGTAAAATAAAACCTTTTTTACAAAAAAACAACCGACTTCCAAAAACCACTACAAAGTGAAAAATAACTAATTTTTGAAGTCGGTGTCAAAAACAAATATACAAAACCAAAGACGTTTGTAGTGGTTTTTGGAAGTCGGTTGTTTTTTTGTAAAAAAGTTTTTTTACGTCCTGTACTCTAATTCCAAAACACACTATGAATCAAAATCTGACCCATTTTGAAGGATATTGTGAATCTTCAAAATAAAAGCTATTGCTACTGATAGTGTGTTACGTAATTGCTACTCAGATTAGATAACAGGAAGTTTTATTTCGTACTAACCTTTTTGTTTTCCATTATTTCAGGTTTGGTCGCAATGGTGTTCACTGGTATAAGCCTTGTGGGAGGACTTGTGAATTTGATATGCACGAGTGTGGTCAATAATAATTTGCTAAAGGCTGCTTACTCATGGGTTGTAACCTTGACACTCATAATTGCATTCATAGCCATTTGCCTTGCATTTGACGAATTAAGAACCTTGATAGCCGATACAAATGCTGACATGGCTATAGCGTTTACTATTTTTACTATAATAGGGATGCTGACTATGATAATTGGCAATATGACAAAAGGAGGTAGAATTATATTTTAGCTTTAATTAAAATTTAGGCATATCAGTACTACTAAGGCCGAAGATATTATATGAATGAGCGAGCTAATTTTTGGAACTACTAATCCAATACCCCAATTCTTGAGTAAAGCCACAGCCACATTACTGTGTCGTGTTATGTCGTGATTTGGGACCAACCAATCAAAAGAATATGTTCAGAACTATGTCAAATCTATGAGAATTTTGTTTATTTTTTTTTAATATTTGTAAACTAGTGCTTGATCGCAATTCCGCTTGATGGTAAGCAGTGATGCAATCGTTGATGGTAAAGCGCGCTAGTTTAATAAGCCCATTCACTCAAAAAACTAAGTGAATAGAAAGGAAGACGGTTGGAAGTTGAGCGATGTTTAACCCAGAGGGAGACTGATCTGGAGACCCTTCACGAACAAACTCCCGACACAACAATATTTGGCGCTTCGTACCCGGCACACATCGCAACACAACTGCTCAGACCCGTCCTCCGTACGGCTACACCAGACATCATGCCGGAACACAACGAATCGCTGGCTAGAACTTCATCACGACACAACACAACATAACGTGGCTGTAGCTTTAAGGCTACAAATTATTTGACTTATGCAGGACACTTAAGAGCCGATTCAAAAGAAAAAAAAAAGGGCAGGCGATGCAATGCGTCAAGGAAGAAGCAAGCAAGCACCTTAATATTACTCTCAAATTGCACACAGATATTATAGTACTAGCTTTCCGCCCGCGGCTTCGCCCGCGTAAATTTCGGTTATATCGCGCCTTTTAGATTTCCCTGGGGAACATCAAATTTTTCCGTGATAAAAGGTAGCCTATGTCTCAGGGTCTAAAGATTGTGTGCTTTCCGCCCGCGTCTTCGCCCGCGTGGTGTTTGGTTATATCGCGCTTTTTAGATTTCCCTCGAGAATATCAATTTTTTCCGGGATAACAGGTAGCCTATGTTTTTTCTGAGGGTCCAAAGATTGTCTGTGCCAAATTTCATCAAAATCGGTTGAGAGGTTTAGGCGGGAAAGCGTAACAGACAGACAGACAGATAGAGTTACTTTCGCATTTATAATATTAGTATGGATTAATTTATGAAAAGAATGCTTGTTCATAATGTTATCTCCAGACAAACTTCTATATTTTATGAATATATGATGCTTTGTGTTTTGTGGATCAATTAATTCTGTACATGTTTCCATTGCAATCTACTTACTATTAGCTCTCACATACACGAACAACTCATCGCCAACGGCAGAAGCTGCCGCAGTCTTCGACACTCATCAGCGGCTGCCGCTACTGTATTTGAGAACGAACTCATGCATACGAGCGCCACGTTGCAGTCGACGCGTTGACGACTGCTGTCACTAACTGCGGCCGACGAGTCAACGGCTGCAGTTGCCTCCACCGTTGATAACGTGCCGCTTGAGTATATGAGCACTTAGTAGCTTGAATTATGGAAAACATCGTACTTTTATAATAATAGACGATAGTATTAATGTGTACCTATTCCTTGTGTATATTTATTTTATCTTTAAAATAAGCACTTTACTGTCAAATTAAATAAGTAAAGATTGTAAGATAAAAAATTATCTTTTATTTCTATAATTGCCACATTTTAGTGCCACGTTTTAGTGGTCCTTGACTCGGTTATATCTCCTAGCTTTCTTCTATAAATAAAAAAAAGACTTAACATTCTGAATCATATATATTTTATCCAAATACGAAAAACCTTACATATAAACAAATAAGTAAATATATATGAACAAATCACACAGATTGAGCTAGCCCTAAAGTAAGTTCATGACTTGTGTTATGGGATACTAACTCAACGATACTATATTTATAATAGATACATATGTATGTAGATAAACATCCAAGACCCAGGCCAATCAGGAAAAGATCGTTTTCCATCATGACCTGGCCGGGGATCGAACCCGGGGCCTCCACGTCGCAGGCAGGCGTGTTGTTCGCTGCGCCACGGAGGAAGAGCAATGAACGATATTACCACGCTCAAATGCAAATACATACTATAATCACCTTTATTCTTTGTTTTTTTTAAACACACAACACAACAACATTTAAACTCGCACACACAAACAGCCAGACCCGAAACAACTACTTGTAGGCCATACAAATATATGTTCCGTGCGGGAATCGAACCCGTGACATGCAGCGCAGCAGGCGATGCAATGGCTTAGTCACAGTGCCAACCGTGTCGCCAAAATGATATGAAAGAACTGAGTTGTTCAATTAAATATTACAGTTACCTACTTAGGGCGGGTTGTTTCAAACGGTTGGTTATCGTAACATACGTACGTCAAAAAGTTACGTCCGTTAACGTAACTTTGATGATGTTAACGTTCGTTAAATGCCGGCGCTACATTAGCAGGCGAAGATTCGTGTCGCGTTGGCGCGCAAAATATCTGTTGTCCTTGTCAGACATACACGATGTTCTTCTCATTGGCGGGCGAAGATTCAGAAATCGGCCTACGGCGAATATTCGTTGTTTAGTTGTGCGGCCGAGACGATGGAGGAAGCAGTGGCTTTGCATTATATGTCAATAAATTATTATTTATTACATGTTTACACAACAAATAAAACAAAAACAATGTAAAAAATATGCAAAAAGAACGTCAGTCCTACTTCAAAGTCTGGACGACACTGAAGTGACGTAGGTGTGACTACTCCAGCCAATATTGTCGCGACAAGTCCTTTGAAGCGCGCCACTTTACCTACAGCGCCCCGATGCTACATCGTCTGCGCACGAATACATTGCGTTGCAACGATGTACCCGGCGGGCCCAGCCACATACATCGCCCCAGCAAATTTTATCTAGGCGACTGTCATGACTTTCTTGGTATTATTGTTTATTGCTGTGGGAAATAACTTCGTGCCATTTTATAAATTAAGTCCGTTTATACTAGAAAACTGTGTACCTATAGAAAAGCTATACTTTGACGAAAAATGGATACATTTTATTTTTATTTTATATATTTGGGACAAAAACAATTATATGTTACAATATTAATAGCCGGCTAAGGTATAATACATAGTAACCAAACATAAACATTGTCGTCCTCCGTGGCGCAGCGGTCAACACGCCACGTTTGAAACAACCCGCCCTAAGTAGGTAACTGTAATATTTAATTGAACAACTCAGTTCTTTCATATCATTTTGGCGACACGGTTGGCACTGTGACTAAGCCATTGCATCGCCTGCTGCGCTGCATGTCACGGGTTCGATTCCCGCACGGAACATATATTTGTATGGCCTACAAGTAGTTGTTTCGGGTCTGGCTGTTTGTGTGTGCGAGTTTAAATGTTGTTGTGTTGTGTGTTTAAAAAAAACAAAGAATAAAGGTGATTATAGTATGTATTTGCATTTGAGCGTGGTAATATCGTTCATTGCTCTTCCTCCGTGGCGCAGCGAACAACACGCCTGCCTGCGACGTGGAGGCCCCGGGTTCGATCCCCGGCCAGGTCATGATGGAAAACGATCATTTCCTGATTGGCCTGGGCCTTGGATGTTTATCTATATATGTATCTATTATAAATATAGTATCGTTGAGTTAGTATCCCATAACACAAGTCTCAATCTTACTTTGGGACTAGCTCAATCTGTGTGATTTGTCCGTAAATATTTATTTATTATTTATATAACCCCCACCATACACACCAAAGTAAGTAAATTACTACACTCACTCGTACTACTACATACACTTAAACATAGTTACTATGTTTAAGGCCTTAATAAGTAGGTATATGTTAAACATTGCAATCTAACAAAACACGTATATTCTATAATGTAAACATATTTTTTTTTAGAGAACGGAAAAAAATAAAACATGACGTGTAAAAGTGATCAGTGATCCTACTTGCTTAATAAACGATTTCATTTCATTTCACTAACTTCACAAAAAATGAGAAAGATCGCTTTCAATCTTCGCTTGAAAAATATAAAGATGTGTTGTTCTGTAAAGAAACAGACAACAACAGTAATATATAAAAAAAAAACAGAACTTGGGCTGCTAAACACCTTTCTTTTTCTTTTTACGGTACTTGTATCATCATCAGATGAACTACCTACTATCGTCAATTAGAGACCAAACTCGCGAATACAAAAGGGAGTTTATGTTGTTTTCACTAATTGACACCACGGCGGACTAAACACAACTTGACATAAGTTACGTTAACCAGTGCTCAGAGCATCGGTTAAAGTAATCGTATTTTTTTGCGTGCGTTGACGTTTACGTATTGTGAAACAACTCATTTTTTGACTTGACGATGGTTAGCACCATTTTTACCCGACTACGGCAAAGCAAAAGGAGGGTTATGATTTTGACAGGCTATGTATGTATGTATGTATGTATGTATGTATGTATGTATGTATGTATGTATGTTCATCTGTTCCCTCGTAACTTCTAAACTACTTATCAGAATTCGACAAATGATATATCATTAGAAGCGTCTTAATTGTCCGCTGGTTATAGGCTATATGGGGTTTCACAAAATTTACTGTAGCGCCCTCTAGCGGACAAAACATACAGAGTAAAAAACTAAAGTTAAGATAAATATGCCGTGTTTGGTATCATTTGAAAGCCCTTTACTTGTACATTTTGAATATATATATATTGCTAGCATTTGCGTGTGACTTTACCTGTATTCATGGGCTGGTTGCATATAATTCACATCTTTTCGTTCATAGCTTCTTTACTACTTATCAGAATAAGACCACTGCATTACCATTAGAAGGGCCTTGATATTCTGTTAGTTATGAGCTATAAAGCTTGTCACCAAATTTAGTATTGCGCCCTCTAGCGGTGTAATATCGCCGTGATATTATAGCAATTTAAATAATAAAACTTCAATTATTATGAAAGACGCCATGCCTTTAATTTAACCACCATTTTACAATAATCCAAAACACAAAAAACAAAAACGACAAAAAGTTCTATGTTAATATAAAATTAAAATAAATATACCGTGTTTGGTATCACGTGAAAGAGCTTCACGAGTGCTTTATGCTTGTACATAATTACAAGAATGCTTTAATGATGTTAAATATGAGCGATAAGAGTAAAGCGCGGATCACGGGAACTGTAAATCGTTTTATGCAATGAAAACGACATAAGCTGGGAGTAACTCCACGCGGTGAAGGCGGAAACAGTTTTATAACTGGCTAAATCTCCCATAAAAAGGCCTCTGCACTATATGCCTTCGGGCTTATGTTGTTATATGTGCGTGTAGATGTAATATGTCAAGTACCTAGTTTTTAGTTCATCAGTTTAACTTTTGTTAATAATATGCGCCACAAATACACTTTAACACCAAAATAGTACAAATAAAAAAAAGTTAAAAAACTAAAACCCAACTACGACAAAAAACGACGCTGAAAAAGTATAAAACAAGATTTTCAGAATACTGAACTGAACAAAGTTGCTAATGTAGTTGCAAGTAAATGGACACAGTAGTAATGTCATACAATACTATTCTGAAGTATGCAACATTCACTACGTAGAGATAAATTTTCATGTTTGGAAAGGCGTAGTCACACGTTAAGGTGCTACGGTAGGTAGGTATATGTAACGTGTGACTACGCCTTTCCAAACATGAAAATTTATCTCTACATAGTGAATATTGCATACTTCAGAACAGTATTGTATGACATTACTACTGTGTCCATTTACTTGCAACTACATTAGCAACTTTGTTCAGTTCAGTATTCTGAAAATCTTGTTTTATACTTTTTCAGCGTCGTTTTTTGTCGTAGTTGGGTTTTAGTTTTTTTACTTTTTTTTTATTAACTTTTACGCATGCGTTAAGTGAACGTGAAACAACCCGTCAGTTATCGTAATCGTATCTTTTTTTGCGTGCGTTAACGTTTACGTATTGTGAAACAACTCATTTTTTGACTTGACGATGGTTAGCACCATTTTTAACTTTTACGCATGCGTTAAGTGAACGTGAAACAACCCGCCCTTATAGTAATAATTCAAATGATCCTTCGATAACACATAGATAAGGAAATTTAATTTTAATCTTAACAGTTAATTAACTCGTACAGCAACCAAAAACAAAAGCAATAATATCAAACATGTACCTAATAAATTGATTGCAATCCATCTTAATTTATCTTATTCACTTCAAACGATTTAATTAGATCTATTTATTAAGTACATAGAGTACAATGCACTTGCCAATGCGGTCATTGTCAATTGCAAACCAGTATCTAAACAAAGGCAGTCAGGTCATGCCGAATCGTAGTAAGTAATTGAATAATATTTCGTGTTAAGATTGTTTTCTTATCGGAGCCCACCAGCGCTGTAACGGCTGCGCAGGCGTTCATTTGGGGCATTCAGCCAATAAGTTGTTAAATACATGTTAATGTAACCTAAGAAACTTTCATACAGCATGAAACAGTATGTACCAGGGTGGTGATAACTGGCTATGCAGTATGGAATATATATGTTACGGCTAAAACCCGAAGCGCGGCTACACTTATTTTTAGCCGGTTAGAACTAGGTGTAGCCACTTACTCTTGGTTAAACCTAGTACGAGCCGATAGTTTTCGGGTAAAACTAGGTCTAGCCTTCATCATGCCGGTTACAACTAGGTCCAGATATTCTCTGTTGGATAAAACTAGGACTATCAGATATCATTCCGGCTAGAACTAGGTCCAGACAATCCCTGTTGGATAAAACTAGATGCAAACAAGTTTAAACAAGTAACAGGCGAAAAGCTCACGCGAGTCGCGCGCCGCTGCCGCCCGCCACCCGTACACCTGCGTTTGCCCTTACGCTTTGACTCGCGCTTACCCTGAAACTCTCTACGTTTCTTAGTATTTGTGTTTTGTTTCTTGGTGTTTTTTTTTTATATCTAAAAAGCTCTGCCGATAGCATGCCAGCTACAACTATGTACAACCAATCCCTGTTGGATGAAACTAAGACACGCGCTGCTGATGCAGACGCTCCAAGTCACACTCTGTACTACTAGCGCTGAACTACTGCAGATCTACACCTGCAGTATCTACATATGCGCTCACAACCTGCAGAGGCGCGTGCCTCGCTACGCCCTTCACCCCGCGCCGCTGCTGCAGATGCTGAGTCATGAGTGTGACACGGGGCTGAAGTCGTGGCAGGGCACGCACATAAGTTTTATAAAACAGGGATCCGATATCATTCCGGCTGAGCCTAGTTCGAGCCGGAATGATATCGGATAGTCCTAGTTTTATCCAACAGGGAATGGCTGGACCTAGTTGTAACCGGCATGATGAAGGCTAGACCTAGTTTTACCCGAAAACAATTGGCTCATACTAGGTTTAACCAAGAGTAAGTGGCTGCGCGCTTCGGGTTTTAGCCGTAACATATATATTATATACTAGCTTTCCGCCCGCGGCTTCGCCCGCGTGGAGTTCGGTTATATTGCGCTTTTTAGATTTCCCTCGGGAACATTTATTCTTCCGGGATAAAAGGTAGCCTATGTTCTTATTCGTTAGTGCTATGAGCGGGAAAGCGTAACAGACAGACATACAGACAGACAGACAGATAGACAGAGTTACTTTCGCATTTATAATATTATAGTATGGATACGTGCTTGACCGTCAATCAACATCATCATCATCAGCCTCTACTCGTGCACTGCTGGACACATGACTCCTCTGTGGCACGTCAACAAGCTCGATCCTGAGCAGTTCTCCGCCAGCCACTACCAGCCGCCTGTTTGATATCGTCGCTCCACCTCGCCCAAGGGTGTCCTACGCTACCTTTGCCGAGATGCTGTCCCCATTTGACAGTCAATGTACATTGATATTGGTGTAACTACTATTTAAAATCCATTAATTCATTTCAGTACCATGGAAAAATCCCTAAGAACGATACCGCCAACCTTGTTCAAAGTTTTTTGTGGTATATACTTGGAATGCACCGACCGTCTTCAGTTTTTGGGATTTGAGATTTCCTCAAATCTAAACTTTACCGACCGACTTCAGCTTTTGGGAGTTAATTTTTCCTCAAACCTAAACTTTTGGTGGGTACAAATCCAAAATAGCTGCATGGAAACTAGGCGTTATTGCAAAGGTCCAGCGTCACTTCACACCGGGACAGCTTCTAATGTTTTACAAAGCACGTTTGGGCTGGTGCAGGAAAATGCCACCTTGCTACATAGGACTCAGTGGAGAGATATGCGAAGAGGCTAATTGCGACACTGATTTGGTTAAGAACAGTCTCCTAAGCCTGGAACACAGACGTCGGGTAGCCAGCCCTTCAATGTTTTATGTAATGTAAAGTAAAGCAAAAATATGCCACAATTTAATTACTTACTTGGTCATTAACCTGCATTCAGATGCCTTCCCAAAGTGATCATTAATACATATGTATTAATCCCTGTGTAATAGATAAAAAAAGGAATTATATGCTTATAACTACACAATACAACTGAGAACTCAAGACTGGAATCGAGTACCTATATATTCAGCGTCACCAACCGACTAGACCCGAGCGTTATGATTCATTTTCGTTTATTGTTTAAAAACGGCACATCATCATCATCATCAACCTTTTTTTTACCATCCCACTGCTGGGCACAGGTCCTCTCATACAGTGAAGGATTGGGCGTAATCACTTTTGGGCGGATTTCAGACCTAAAGTTCAAGTTTGCTCAAGATGTTTTTCTTCACCTTGTAATCAAAAACAGCACAGTCTGCCAAAAGTAATTTTCACTTCCACAAATGTCAGTTGAGCCAAAACATCATAAATGAAAGTCCAAATTGTATCAGTTTCATGTAATCATCTTTTGTTTTATGTCTATCTATTTACACGCACTTATCACTAATTACATACGTATCTAACTTAAGTTGAAGTACTTACAATACACACCACAATACAATATATTGATATTATCTTAACAGTTGGTAATATCCTAAGTACTACAATGAGTCATGAATTTACTTGTACTTTAATATAAATTAATTCATACAAAAATAAACTTAAGTTTAAATATCACACCGAATAAGCAAAATAATTATAATGAACGTGTTAATACTTACTTACAACTTAATTAATAATTAGTTTGGGGAACGTCGGAAAGGTTACACTTACATAATATTACGATCCTGTGAAGTCAATATTTTAAAGACGAAAACGAATGAAGCCAGAGAGCAACATTTTGAGTCTTATTATAACCTTTTCCCTAACTTTAAGGAAGACTAATAATACAAAAAGTATAGTTAAGTCGGCAGTAGAAAAGTAAATGAAGGATAAACGCATACTATTGTAACCGCCGCCACGATGCCCACGCCGCGTGTTCCTTCACTTGCCTGTGAGCCAGGGTCAGGGTTTCTTTTTTAACCAACCGCAACCCTGGCCCAGGAGTCGGTCCTCGTGGACCCCGTCACGATGAGCTGACAGCTCTTTGAGGCGCGCGTGAAACACAACGCGCCGTCAATCCGGGCCTGGTTCTTACCGGGCGGCGAGCTGCACGTCGCTCGCCGCCCGCAAGTCCCCGCGCTTACGGTGGCCGGGAGTGCGATGTTGTCTCCCGACCAGGGAGACTTGCACCCTCATCTGCACATCCCCGTAATTTATATAGTTCAAAATCTGGTTGCAATCTCATCTCAGAGACAACCAAAATCAAAAAGTGGTCAAAATATAAGAATGAAATTTATAGGTATTTTTGATAGATTGAGATTGAGATCAGACTGCAAACGTTCTTGCAAATTATACTTTTTATGGAACTATGTACGGTTATGAATCAGATGAGGGCTTTAAACAGCATGGCGGACATCTTTCGTCAGAAAAGTTTTTATTTTTTCCTAAAAATCGCAGTCCACATTTCTAGGACTATTTAAAAAAGTCTTGAAAGACGAAGAAAACGAGGAAAATCGAAAACTAATGCTACCCTAACCTAATTTACTATATCGTGGACATGAAGCCAACAGTGTTACCAATAGTATGCGTTTGGCCCTGTTTAAGGCAGTAGAAATAGAATACCTGACCATTGATATAGAACATCATAGCACATAGACTTTAAAAAAAACCTTCACATACACTTCTTGCTACAAGGATCTTTCGGTGCTCAAGTGACAGGGGTGCAACTGTTGATAAACATTTATGGATTTGTTTGTTTAAAAGTATTGATAAAAACTAGATGTCGTTAGTTTCTATTCTGGTCAAAGGTCAAAAGAAACTTGTAGAGCTTTAAGCACCTATTTTGAAGCGACAGATACGATGACATACCACAAAAAAGAACCATTATGAAAGTACGATGTGCCATATAAACATCTAGGTATAATAAGGCAGTGTGTTCACCGTCCGCCGCAGGAGTGGCAGCAGCTGTTTGTGTAATACTTGTAATGGCACAGACGGGCCTGCACCGCCAGGATACAGTTGTTTAGCTTGTCTACACAGTGTCCTAGAACAAAACCACTTTATTAATTCAAACGCACGGTTTCTGAATATTCTTCAATAGAGTTTATGTATTCCCAAGTTATGTATATTGAAGCGATGACATGGCACAAAACAATATTAAATGCGGTTTTATCTTTAACTAGCGGCCGCCAGCGACTTCGTTCGCGTAGAATTAGTTATGCTCAGCTCCTATTGGCAATATGTACGGCTGAGTTAGCTCCCGTTTTGCGCAACATTTTTTGTCACTGCTCTGCTCCTATTGGTCATAGCGGGATGTTATATAGCCTAAAGCCTTCCTGGATTAATAGGCTATCCAGCGCAAAAAGAATTTTTCAAATCGGACCAGTAGTTCCTGAGATTAGCGCGCACAAACAAACAAACAAACTCTTCAGCTTTATATATTAGTATAGATTCGTTTTAAAGTGTGATATAAACCACCAGTTCCTGCTGGCAGATGACACGTGTCTTTGAATTTTTTATTCTAGGACTTGCTGGTTTCCCTGCGATGTTTTCCTTCGCGATTTTGAAGGCATTATCATTAACCTTTTTATCGTCCCACTGCTGGGCACAGGTCTCCTCTCGTACAGAGCAGGATTGAGCGTAATCACCACGATTGCTCAATGTGGGTTGGCGTTTTCAGACTTAAAGTCCAGGTATCCTCAAAATGTTTTCCTTCGCCTTTTAATCAGTCATTGGTGTCCAAGATATACTTAGAAAGTGCACATAACTTAGAAAAGTTACATTGGTACTTGCCTAACCTGAAATCGAACCTGCACACTCATAAGTGAGAGGCTGGTATTATAACCACAACCACACCAGGCCACCACGGGTTTTGAGGCAGGGATTTTTCGAAGGCAATGTTAAAGAAAATATTTTCACAACACGTAAGTAAGAATCTTACCACTGCTCATTTAATTTTATCCAATCTTTCGGAAAGTGTCATTTACATACCTTTTAATGCACGATCACTAGCTGTTGTAGTTCTTTGTGGAAGGGTGTCTCTGTGTGTATCAACGCCTGAAGCTTTTTGAGTCTCTGCGAAACAAAACAGACTTAAGACTTATTCAGTTATCTTTGACACATAGGAGCCCATTCTATGTGTACTTTACTAAAATGTTTGTACTTGTACGTTACTAAAATGAATAACAAGAGAGCAACGATGTTTAATTCGTAATGATGATCAAACCACTTATAAAAAATATAACGACCCCAAAAAGCTATTAGCGAGTTAGTCTTTGAAAATGCTTTTATGTAAATAAACATGAGGATCTGGTACTTACCGATAGACGGTAGCGGGTGGGCAGGCGTGGCTACTTCGGCACGTACTGTAGACGGTGCATCCACGCAGGTAAGTTCACAAGAGCGACTCGCGCGATTTGGCATGCCGCACTCAATCTCGCTCATGACGCTGCCACTATCGCCGCGTGAGCATACCACGGAGCGGTGCTGTATGCCCGTGCTGCCGCTCGAACAGTTCCCGGAGCACTGGGTGACAGAATATTGTAGATAATGGTTTCAAATTAAAATGGTTAATAAGTGTGCTGAAATCTTCATTTTACGAGTTACTAAGTATCCTTAAAAGTAACCTCACCAAAAGCTTTATTGTAAGTTTGAAGCAGTAACAAAAATTCAATGATCTATGCTACCTATAGTTACAAAATAATCTACGACACAGGCATCAGGTAGGTATCTGTGGACACAGGCTACCTTAGAAGACAGAACCAGTTAAAACGTAGGTAGGTGAAAACTTAACACATGTTTTGTCCTCAATTTAGAACAGTTTGATTTGGAAAGAACTCAACTGAATTCAACTGGATATTTCTATACACTATAGAATTTATGGTCGCCAATAAGGATCGTTTCGAATTGTCATCTCCAGTCAGAATTGAAAGGTTAAAACACTAATTCGAAACCTTATGCAAAACATGATCCTATTCGAATTGAAAAGGTCGTTTTAATAAATTAATTAAGAGTTACGTTACTGTGTCAAAAGCTATAATAGTAAACTGGACAGTGGACGGCGCTAATTAGAATATCAATCACAAGGCTCCCTTTGCATCTTTTAATTAACCAAAGCGTGTCCTTTTACACGTTTATTTAATACTGTTCAGGGTACTCTGCTATGTACATTTACTAGGAGTACTTTTTATTTGTACGAGGTTATCAAAGGCACAAAATCAAAAGTAATTTTCTTGTCAAACACAGCCCATATAGGTAGATGTTCATATATTCCGAAAAATTGTGCCTATTTTCTCGCCAAGCTCCATAAAGAATAGAGGTAAACAAACCAAATTAGGGTTATCACAACTCACGTTTTCAAATCTCCTCTTATTTACATGATTATCAACTTTTACATGTTAATTATTTATTAACAATTTCTATTGCAGCATATTTCAATAGAATCACTTAAATAACATGCATAATAACTTGGTATTTGGAAAAACCATTAAAAAGTCGACATTAATTTTACGTAATAACCCTACAAAAAAGAAAGATGGATGAAATCCAGGTATTAAAAAATTAAAATGCAAACCTGGATTTCATCCATCTTTCTTTTTCATTGTATGGAATTCAGCTAATGAATAAAGTTGAAGCATTTATCAATACAATTTTGCGTATTTTAATTACTTTCAAATCAACTGCATAACACATGCATTGTAATACTTTCAAGTATGGACTAAGTATAATATATATGTATCAAAAATGTTTACCTATTAGAAAATTAGCTTACATGTATGTCATATTTCATTCAAATCTATTAAGCGTTCTATGCAAATCGTAAATGTCCAAACAAACTGTTTACATTAGTAGGAAGTAGAATTATTACTTTTATGAAAATCATCTATCTAGAAAAGGTTGTTAACATCTGTCTTTTAGACGTTGACTACTCGTTGCCTAGCAACGGTTTGTTTACCTTTATTCTTTATCGAATTTGGCTGACATATAGATACATGCATACCAATAACTAGTACAAAAATAATATTTTATTTTTAAATATTTGCGTCAGTAAGGATAAAGCTTTCATAAATATCATCATAATTATACTACTTGTATTTGATTGCAGGCATAAGTTTAACTTTGTGTCCAAAGATTATTGAATGGGTAACTATATATTTCCTTGATTGTATGACAGACCAAGATTTAGTACAGTCAGCTTCAATTTTTTTTTTATGGCAGTTGGAGTATCGGTTTTATTTCAGACCATTCATCCTATACTATAGGTTAATTTACTCTAATAAAGTGAACTAACCTGTCCCCAATCCCCGTAGTACCAGGTAGGTTTACAGTCAGCCGAGCAGTCTCGTTCACCAGCCGGTCGTGGCTCGCGGCACGCTGAGTCTTTCAGATGTCTTCCTGTACCTCCGATGCAAAGCACACCGCGTACCTGCTTACCTCGGCAGGAAGAGGAGCAGGGAGACCAGTCACCTAAGAGGATGAAAAGATACTCTAGGCATATAGTTCACCTAAACCATTTATAAACATTTGTAGAAGCTAGTTGAACATTCTAAAACATGAAAATGAAATAAAACGGGCAAAAGAAATGAGTGTCCATGGACACTCTTTTGAAATGTACGACGGATGAAAGAGAATTCTTAGTATATAGAGGTCCACTGCTGGACAAAGGCCTCCCCAAAGGTTTTCCACAATGACCGGTCTTGTGCTGCCCGCATCCATCGGTTTCCCGTGATCTTTACCAGGTCTTTGGCCCACCTTGTCAGAGGACCTCCCTACGCCGTGTATTTCTCATTTACCTCAACATAAAACCAGGAATTAAAAAATGAACTGCATTTTTTAATTCCTGGTTTATGATTAGACAACAATTTTTTTTAATGGGAAATCTTCAAATGACCTCTTCCGTTTCGGGTGGAGCGGAAGAGCGTGTCAGAATATTACTGACTAAAACCCACCAACATGAGACTCTGACAGACATCGATACTCATGGACCCCGTCACGATGTTCTGACATCTCTTTGAGGCGCGTGGAATACAACGCACCGTCGACCAGGGCCTGGTCCTTACCGGCTGCGAGATGCCTTCTGCTCGCAAGCCCGTGCCTGCGGTGGCCGGGAGTTGGATGAGATTAGACAACCCTTAAGTTGATAGAAGTTCTAATTTCGAAATTTAAAAACAGAACGTAGAACACAAAAGCATGCTTTAATGAAGTCGGAAAGGTCTTAAATTCTTTTAAGTATTATACCGGTCTACAGCTATGGAATGTTACGATTTTAGCCGATTGTATGTGTTTCTCCTCACAACAGCATCCAAGTGAAGATTTCCTTCATATACAAGCTAGTCTAGCTACAAATCATCATAGTAGTTGACATTTACCTGAGCTATTGCAATATTTATCTTTACCTACTTATGGGCATCAAGTAATCTGCTTTGCAATAAGCTGCGCAGCAAAGTTTAGCAGTTTAGCCATAATAAGCGATCAGATAGGATGATTCTAGCAATACATATGTACAAATTAAAGTCATAATACTCAATAATAAAAACGTTTAGATTAATTTTAGATGATTTACAACTTTGAATTGCTCATGTAATATTAAACAATGCTCAGAAGTCTTTTTTTAATGCAAATATGAAACATGAGCTGCGGTCATCCTTGCTCTAGATCAAGGTAATCTAAGATATGAGGGCCTACATAAAGTGATAATCATCAGCGAGAACTATGATCGAAAAGTCAAAAGTGCTGTAATGTTATGTAAGTCCAATACCGTACACAATATACTTTGTGCTAAGCTTCAAAAAAGTTAAATGTCGATAAAGCAAAATGATATGCTTAGAAAGCATTATAAAGGGCATGCCAGCTTACGTATATACATTGCTCGATCGTGTTCACATATAGCTGGACGTCATTTGAAGTTACTAATGATACAGTCCAAAATCCGGACTGTTATTAAGAAATTCCTAAGAGAGAAACCCAAAAATTTATGTTTACTTCATGTAGGATGTTTTAGGACCGCACACTCAGCAATCGCGTTTGCTCATTTGTAATATACACAGACTTACCAGTAAACCACTGTCCCTCAAGCGGTTCGCAATCAATCTTAGGGGCACACGGTCGGAAGGATTCGGGTGCCTTCTGAGGTGAACATCCTGATGGGTCGGTGCAGCGGACGCCTCGTGTTTGCACCCCACCGCCTACGCACCAGCCTACGCACTGAAAACGGAATTATGTTATATTCTACGTCTCTGCTGCGCAGAATGCGGGGCAGTGTCAACCCAGTCTTGGCGATGATCGCCAACAGACTCATCATCATCATCATTATTCCAGCCGAAAGACGTCCACTGCTGAACACAGGCCTCCCATAAACAACAGAACAACAGACTGGATTGCTCTTATATCCAACAGTACTGCAGCAAACATATTGCTGCCTTGTAGAATGTTTACGTTGACGGACAAATTAATTCCTGTACTTAATAGATTCCTACCGCCTCATTATAAAGCAAAATCTAACTTTAGTTACAGACATAACCTTTGTTTTTATTTATATTTCGAACTTGATTGAGGTTAAGTCAAAGTTCTTAATTCAAAAGTGAAAAAGCTGTCCTTTTTTATAAAAAGAACTAGCTTTCCGCCCGCGGCTTCACACAACATCAAATTTTTCCGGGATAAAAGGTAGCCTATGTCCTTTCTCAGGCTCTAGACTATCTGCGCACCAATCACAATTTCATCACAATCGGTTCAGTAGTTTTGGCGTGAAAGCCGGACAGACAGACAGAGATACTTTCGCACTTATAATATTAGTATGGATTACATTTATATAACGGTTAGGTGCATAATTCAATAACCATTTAGGTGGTTTAAACTTGAAAGTCAATTCCCTTAATTTAAAACGTTTAAAATGTAGTCGCAGTCTCATCTCGTCGACACATGAATGTCAGAAAACTTTTAAAATGTAGGGAAATTATAAAATAAGGAGATCCGCAGAAGAACGAGAGTAACCGACATGGCCCGGAGAATTGCAACACTTAAAATGGCAGTGGGCCGGGCAAATTTCTCTCAGGACCGATGCCCGATGGGACTGACGGGTTCTCAAGTGGCGACCACGGACTGGAAGACGCAGCGTGGGTAGGCCCCCGACAAGGTGGACCGACGACCTGGTGAAGGCCGCGGGAATCCGCTGGATGCGGGAGGCGCTGGACTCACCCTTCAGATGTAAATAAAATCCAAGTTTTGTAAAAAGTGGCAATGTTTTTTTTTTTACTATATATAAAAAATAATTTTTAAGTCACACACACAGATTAATTAAAAGAGAACATACCTACAAGACAACAAGCACAGATAAAAACAAACGCTCACAAGCCTTCGAGAAAGCTTGAGTACAAAATAATTTGTAATTGAATTCTATGTCTAGTTATTACTACTATATATCTATTGATGATCCGATTCTTCCACAATGCATGATTATGCAGAGTATTTACAGCATCAATTAAGTCCGTCAGTTTCACTTTAAAGCGAGGAATGTAAATAAATACTGTTTTAAAGAACACAATGGTAGTCGTCTGGTAGCAATCATTGCTGAATGAACATCACACAGAGATTGTTTATTTTCTTTCAAAGCTTAACTCTTTTAGCACTCTCAACGTAAACATCTTTATTTGAAGAATAATTGCGACCGTGACTTCCTTTGCGCGCACGTAGCGACACAAAATGCATTTTTTTTCTTAAAATACTTTTTTTTCTCTAATAATAGTAATAAAAGAATCTCCAAAGCAAATACCATCGACCAAAACTGATAAACCAAAGGTTTAACTCAACAATTCCGCCAATTACCGTCAATTACACTGTGACGTTAATTTTCCCCGTTTCAAACTCCATTAAGTCAAATTTAATTTAAAAAGATCTTTTGACATGTAAATTGGATAGAAAGTGCTAATTGGTTCAAGTTACTTCTTATAACATCAGCTAACTGCCAATTCCTGTCAAAATCAGTCTAGCTGTTATGGAGATTAGCTGGAACAAACTGTCAGACAGGTATACTTACAAAAATTTGAGAAAAGAAGATTTTCGTTTTTGTTGTTCTTAAATTAAAAAAAAAATACTTCATTACTTTATTTTAGTAAACATTTTCAAAAAAAAAAATGGTTCTTTTCCCACTATAAACAGACCTCAATTTTATTTATTTGTACTATGTATATAGAAAATGGGTTCTTCATTGAAACTTTAATTTAAACATGTTACACTAAATCAAACAAACGTTATGAAGCTACTACATTTATTTGTTATAATACCGAAAAACTGCAGCATTTACGTGATTCATTGAAAGTTTACGCTTGAATAAATTTAGTGAGTCATAAGTTTCGGGATTGAGAGATATAATTCCAATCCATATGTCAGTAAAATATTAACAACCAATATTTCACCAATATTAATGATTTACGAGTAAAATCATCAGTATCATTTGAATAAGCAAATCTGACATGCTTTTATCTGTGCAGTAAATAAAATAACCTCCATGCGTTCGATCAATTATTCAATGCATTGTTGCAATATATCCACCATATTATTTATACAAAATTTAGCGAGAACAGCACTTACGGAGCAAAAAATAGAATTGTAAATAAATCGTGATGCACTTAGATATTGACACTGGCCATTTGGAACGCTATGCAAGATAAACGACGTAGGTTTATTTTGGGGATTTCGATTTTCAAACTGCAAATTCGATTCAGCTGTTACCATTCGAAATTTGAATATCTGAAATTGCTTTTTGATTTTTTGTTTATGCTAGTCAAAATTGCACTCCACATTGCCAGATATCTATGTCAATGATTTTCATCTCTATTTCTTAGGCGGTCCCTAACCTACAATAAAATTGTTCATACATTTTATTGTACAATAAGATTGAAAGATGCTTTGCATCCAAACGATTAATTAAATTGCACAAAAATACTCAATGTTTTCGCGCGTGTACTCCACGTCAAGATGAAACATAAACTAAAAACATTTCGCAATACTGACCCTACACGGTGCAATGCAAAAATATGGTACAATAAAAAATAAACTCGCTCAAACTTTTGTTCAATCATTGCACACTCCTCAATATTTAGCCTAATCGATCAATTATATTGCACAATTCATAATATTGCGCAATATAATTCATCATCTAGGGGTCGCCTAAAACTAATATCAAATCAAATCAAAGCATTTATTTAAAATGAACCAGTTACAGGCACTTCTGAATTGTCAAAAGGTCGGTCAGTCAGTAAGGTGAAGCTAGTCGCCCATTCCAAGGAGTAGGTACTTATGGAGAAGAACGGGCAAGAACCTCCATGGACACTCAAATTAAAATATGGCTTCAAAATTTCACTCCGCACGCTGCACGCGGTCGATAGGTAGGTAACGTATCTAAGAGATTGGCGGCATTACCATATTAAATCGAAATAGGTACTTCTCCTCAGGCCGAGGTAAACTGCCAACCCTTGTAAAAGATACATGTAAATTTTTTCTAAGTACTCGTCCCAAAAACGAAGAAACTTTTTGAATACATTTCGCAACAAGTTTGATGTATCAAACTAAGTTATTCAAATTTGAAAGTTGACAATGAAATTTGTTAGCACGTTTAAAATTGTGAATAAAAAGATTTCAAAGTTTTTTAACTTAATCTTTTTAAAGCTCTTTTGTATTCAACAGCTTCAACCAGACACGTTTTTAAGTACTCTGAATAATTTAGATAATAGGAACCTTTTATTAGAACATCATTGAATTCCATTAAAACACAGTTTCATAAATATTTCTATCATCAGATAATCACACAAAAGTTCTCTTGCACATGCAATATGATTGAATAATACGAAATACAGAGTGATAAACACAAACTGTTATCATGGTGACTATAGTACAGTCGGCAACAAATGTTACGATTGTTGTTGTTACGGTTCGTTTGTTGGATTGTTTGGATTTTGGCTTACGATTCGGTAATTATTTTTTTTTTTGCATTTGTTAATAGACGCTGAAAAACGGCCAGAATGAATCAGAATTAATCTTTAATTAAATATCACATCGGTCTAAATTTTGATGAAATATTTTGCTCAGTAATGAAGCCTTCGAAAACAATAGAGTTTTTTTAATAATAATAAACTAGTTCTTGACTGCAATCCCGCCTGATGGTAAGCAGTGATGCAATCGTTGATAGTAAAGCGCGCTAGTTTATTAAGAGCATGTTCACTCCAACAAAACTGAGTGTATAGGAAGGAAGACGGCAGTTGAGCGAGGTGATGCAATGTTAAACCCAACAACACAACCAACGATGCTGCGCCAGAGGGAGATTGATCTGGAGACCATCCACGATCAAATTTCTGACACAACAACATTATGCGCATCGTACCCGGCACACATCGCAACACAACTGCTCAGACCCGTCCTCCGTACGTCTTCACCAGACATATATTTTCGAAACTGACTACTTATACAGGTAAAAACGTTTGGTCAAATGTTTGGCATATATCGTCAATGACATGGTATGGTTAATGATTCTAGACACAAAGGAATTATATTGAAATTATTCTCCGTACATTTCAACCACGCGCTTTTCTATGCATCTATCTAACAGCAAAGTTTTTTTTTTAAATATCAGATGAAATATATCTCTGATAAATATATCACATTATAAAAAATAATGTACTAAAAGCATAGTTACGGTTTTATATTCTCCTCTCAAACAGAGAAGGTTTGAGCGTAATCACCACGCTTGCTCAATGCGGGTTGGCGATTTCAGACTTTCCTCAAGATTCATTGGTGCCATGATACTTAGAAAGTACATATAACTTAGAAAAGTTACATTGGTACTTGCCTGACCTGGAATCTCACTCATACTTGAGAGGATGGTGTTTTAACCACTAGGCCACCACGACACTGCTAGGCCCCTACGACACTACTAGGCCACGACACAGTAACTTACCTCAGACCAATCTGTATACAGCCATCCACCAGCTGCACTAAAACTATATTCAGGTCCAACGTCCAACTCCGTATTATTGACTGCCACAGTATACACAGGTCCTTCTCTGAAGGTGTCAGTGTGTTCTCGTGGTCTTGACACACGCTTGGACGAGATCTGCCTGACTTCGCCCCCCATGCCCATAGGTTTGTCACAGTCCGGGATATTGCACTTTTCTGATGTTGGAGGCTTTGCGAGGGGACATTTTTGGTCGCTGATCTAAAATAAAAAAGATTGTTAGCTGATATTCCATTAGAATTAGTAAGGTTCTGCGATGGCTGGTCAAGATTTTGACAGCACGTTCTTTTCTTATAGAAAAACTAGCTTTCCGACCGCGTGGAATTCGGTAATATCGCGCTTTTTAGATTTCCCTCGTGAATATCAAATTTTTCAATAAAAAGTAGCCTATGTCCTTTCTCAAGGTCTAAAGATTGTCTGTGCCAAATTCATCAAAATCGGTTGAGAGGTTTAAGCAGGTAAGCGTAACAGACAGACAGACAGAGTTACTTTCGCATTTGTAATATTAGTAAAGATGTCTCAAAACCAATGTGTGAAGATACCTTAGTGATTCCCCGAGAATGATCCTGAACACATCCAACAATCCTGGTCCTAGTAGCAGGTCCACACCTGGGGCACATAGACCATGCTGCAGCTCTCCAACGTGGGGGGCAGGGCATGACGGCACAGCGGCGACGGCGCGGGGCGGGCGCGGTACCAGCACAGTGCACTGCCGCCACTTCGCGGTTGCCGGGGGCTGTTTCCACGCAACGGTACTTACCGAGCTGAAAATCGTCCAAAATGTCAAAATCCCAAATCCGTGAATAGAGCTTCAGATGCCTATTGAAATAAATAATCAAATACTGACTGATTTCCTCATTCGTGTTGTATGGTCAGGTTCAAATAATATTGTTGAAATTAACCATTTCATCGTGATACTGGTGATCGGAATAGGAAGAGTGAATTGGGGTCATTGATTGGAAAGGTATATATGGACATTTCTCATTTGATTGTTTTTAGTTTTCAACAAATAAATAATAACTTAGTTTAGTTTTGTTTTCTTCCTTTAAATGAATTGAGTAGTAATAATGTCACTACCAATATTAACAATATTTACTTGGATACGGAATTACATTCAGGGAAAATGGCTTATCCAAGTCATTCTTTCTGTGAACATTTATGATACAAGTACCAAAAATCAATGTACCTATTCCGATCACTGGTGATAACTCAGCTGAAGTAAGTAAGCTGTCATTTCATCTAATTCTTGGGATTGATAGCTCATTCTAAGATCTCCTAACTTTTTTTAGTAAGTTTTTTACATATTCGACCGGCTGTAAGCTAGCAGTACCTACAAGCATCAGCAAAAATTGACTTAAATGACAATGTTTTTTAAGAAAATTTCATTTGCGAATACCAGTAGTACCAACTACTCTAATCACTTTTAAAGCATTTGCAAATGATTTTTAAAAACTCAAGGAAAGTACGAAGATTCGTGGAAAAAGCAACATGACGTTACCAATTGCCTGAAAATCGTTCCGCTAACTGTGGTAGTCATAAATCATTGCTACAGATTGATTTCAATTAGGTATTTATCGGTCAGAATGACTAGACGCCTCATTGTTCGATTGGCAGCATGTAGGCCAAAGTTACTGTGTCTAGTGTATTTTATGGCCAGTATTTTCTAGAGTTCACGAGGGTATCTTCAGTAAGCGTAGCTAATCAACCCGTAATCTTCCCTCTACTGGAAAACAGGCCTACACGCGGGTCTAGTGCGAGACAGATGACTTGAAATTTTTAGGTTTAGAACATGACGGTAGGCACTCGGTGGTAGGCCATAATATCGGCTGCCGACAGAAATTACCACCCACCAGACAAAGTCTTGCCGCCAAGCGATTCGTCGTGTTCCGGCATGATGTCTGGTAAAGCCATACGGAGGACGGGTCTGAGTAGTCGTGTTGCGCCCCGCACACATGTGCCGGGTGCGATCCGCCAAATGTTATTGTATCGAGAGTTTGATCGTGGAAGGTCTCCAGATTAATCTCCCTCTAGCGCAGCATCGTTGGTCGTGTTGTTGGGTTTAACATTGTATCACTTCGGTCAACTGCCATCGTCCTTCCTACTCACTAAGATTTTCAAGTGAATAGGCTTCATAAACTTGCGCGCTTTACCATCAACGGTTGCTTCACTGCTTACCAACAGGCGGGATTGCAGTCAAGCACTAGTTTATAATAATTATTAAAAAAATACGGTTTACTCAAGATGACTTTATAGTTGTCAAACACATGTATACACAAAGAGAAGCGCTTCGTCTGGGTTCGAGACATCAACTCGCAAGTTGCGGTCATTACTCTCTACAAGTTCGATAAAACAAATTAGATCTTACTTGAATGCCTCCGCCACAGGTCCTAGTACACTGAGTATAAGACAGTATCTTCCACATAAACTTTCTATGCAGTACTATAACATCAGTGTCTATATCATCTTCAGAACTTATACTCATTTCCGGCTCTCTGGGTGCAGGTGCATTAGGCCTTGAAAAAACTTCGAAGCTATGATGTCTTCGAGAATGTTTCGCCGCAGACTTGGGCGTCACTTCAGGAAAATCTATTTTCGTTACAGCTTCACTCTCCACTTCACCAGGTAGTGATTCCGTAAAATATTCATATTTTATACTTGGGTTCGGTTGCGTATAAAGTATCTGAAAATAAAAGATTCAGTTATATCTGTTCGATTTGCTTCTAACAATTTATTGTTACCAATAAATTGGTATCGCTGCTTTCGAAATTAATATTTTTACGAAGATATACAATATGTAAAGAAAACCCTGTCTGACCCATATGGATAATAAAGGTTAGGTTAACACATGACCAAATAAAATATGAAATTTTACATAATCATCTTATTAACAATACTAAATAATTTTTAAATAATCTTTTTCTCCGCGGTATAATTCCAATTTCCCCAAAATATGGTAATTTTTTAAAAAGTGACAACACCATTTTGACAGTATTATTATGAGCGACGAGACCGCGTACTGCAGTGCCCTGCCCTCCGTCGCCCGAGCGTGTATTGCCATGTGTACTTTTTAAGTTTAGCTCGGCTTTGTAGGCATTAGTAGAATCAGTTATCGATACCTAACAATACCGTCACGGACCGGACAGGGTTTTCTTTACATATTGTATGTAGTTACCATGATATCGATGGGGTGGTGTATGGGCCCGTGCGCGACCACGTTGTCGAGAGACCCCTGGCGCGAGTACACGAAGCGCGCGCCCGCAGCCTCGTACGTTCCCGGCGCCGACACCGCGAACTCGCCGTTCATTATGTACGAGCCGTTCGATATCTTCAAAGCTGTAAGAACATCCAATACGTGAAAGACTAAGGCCCGTATTACAGAAGGAAACTCAAGCATTGATCTCTGCTTAAGCATTACTTAAAACTAGTTTCAACCAATCAAATTGCTTGAAACGAGACTTAAGTAGAGCTTGAGTTTTGAGTGACGTTCTGTAATACGGACCTTAGTGTGTTAGCAGCATTACCTTTGATATAACTAACAATGGGAGTTTTCACGGGAAAGCTGAGTGTCACGCTCATATTTCATTGGACTTTTAAATTATTTGTAGTGTCGCAACAACACAGCTCTAATGTACAAAAGTTTCTTTGGCATCGCTACAAGAATTTATAATTAAATACCTGAAGAGATAAAATAATACCTGTTCCCAAGTTCAAGAAAACTTTGCAAAGAATTTTAGTTGGCAAATGACGACGCACGGTTGACGAGTTCTTAAACGATTAAGTTTTTCTAATTTCTGTACTAATTTTTTGACATGATTTTTTTTATTTTGTTATTTTTGTGAACTTTAACACTATAACTATAACATATTTGTGTTTTTTTATGTCTCACCAAAGGCAAAACATAGCGCACTGTATATTTTGTCTATAAGATCTGTATTTTTTGTTACCTATGTTTTACAAATAATAAATGATTTGATTTGATTTGATTTTTCGTTTACTAAATAAGAGCGCGTGATTTATTTATGTAGTAAAAAGTGCATTCAGTAAACAATTCATAAAAAAAAACATTGAAATATCGCAGCATAGTGGCCACTACCTGAGTTTGCCTCAAACCTCCTTCGTGGATGGTTCACGCGGCCATCTTTTTCGACTGTCATTGGCGATACCCGCCATTATTGTGAAGTAAAATTTTCGAAGAATTTCTATAATTTGTTAGGTACACGTGTTATTGGCAAAATTGTGGTCATTGATCAAGAGTTGAAGTTGAACTAACAATGGATTAACAACCCACACATTTACCTACATAACATCCCACAATTGTTCAACGACAGGTTCAGTACCAGATATACATTGATTACTTGAATCGACATATTGTAAACTATCTGTCAGCGAAGTTCGTAATTGATTTTGGATCGCATTAAAGCGAAGGAAACCGTATTCATATTGGCACAAAACAACCTGCAGGAGATGATCTCAAATGATTTACGGGCCACTCCGTCTACAATACTGATTGATAAGTGACCAACCTCATGGCCCATTAGCCTTTATCAAAGAGCTATTCAGTAAGTATTGTGTAATGATATAAATAAAATGTCTAGGAAATAGGCAACCTCCATTCATCAGTTGTACAGTTTTTTCAATAACTTCGTGATTAATGTTTGGGACAAACGGGCCCGAGTGATTTAAAAATAACAATGTTTCCTATATAAGCTGAGTATGATTATAATCAGAAGGTCGTAGAGCCGATTTTTCTGTGGCAAGCACGTAATTCACTTTTCGTTTTAAAGTGAGTCGCTTGTTTGTATTTACATCCTTCGTTTCTTTTTAGGGTTCCGTAGCCAAATGGCAAAAAACGGAACCCTTATAGATTCGTCATGTCTGTCTGTCCATCTGTCCGTCCGTATGTCACAGCCATTTTTTTCCGAAACTATAAGAGCTATACTGTTGAAACTTGGTAGGTAGATGTATACTGTGAACCGCATTAAGATTTTGGTGCAAAAATAAAATAATAATAATAAATATTGGGGGCTTCTCATACTTAGAACTGAAACTCAAATTTTTTTTTTCATCAAACTCATACGTGTGGGGTATCTTTGGATAGTTCTTCAAAAATGATATCGAGGTTTCTAAAATATTTTTTTTATGTTCCAAAGTGGAAAAAATTTGCCCCCCTCCCCCCTCTCTCTAACTTCTAAAATAAGAAAATGAAAAATCTAAAAAAAAACATGTGATGTACATTACTATAAAAACTACCAACGAAAATTGTTTTGAACGAGATCTAGAAAGTAGTTTTTTTAATATCTCGTAAATCGTAAACCGCTTATTACCGCGTAATCTTTCATACAAATAACTTAAATCCTTTAATTTCATAAATCAATGGTACGGAACCCTTTGTGCGTGAGTCCGACACGCACTTGGCCGGTTTTTTTTTTTTTCCTGATAACATTATGCTCATAACCTCCGTTCCCCTCCTCTCCTCGTCATTATTCAGCTTCCTTGCTTATGTAAGCGGTCGTTTATTCAAGATTTGTGTACAAACCTATGTAGTTCTCACTAGGCATGATCTCGGAGATGTTGAGCCTGCACGCGCCCCGTGGCACGGTGGTGACGTAGGAGTAGCCGAGCGGCAGGCGCGGCCGCGAGAACAGCCCTGACACCAGGCGCCGGCCGCAGCGCAGCTCGCGCGCCGCTACCGACGACAGCACCCCCTCGCGACCGACCGCCTACAGGGAACATAGAACAGAATCAGAAAAATGCCAATAACGTTTTCCGTAATACGTGTCTGCAAAATTAAACAGGCGATGAACCTTTATAGAAATCAAAAATCATATATTCAAATTAGGCTGAGAATCAGTACTTTTTGAACGCCAATTGTCGACAGTCCTCCAAATCGCACGCCTTCCACATTATTTGTGAATCAATGAAATTGTGTAAATCTGGAGGAATAAAAGAAATGACATATGAAGTTATTATGAAAGGAACAATTTCTATCGGGTGCCTGAGTTTTTACATACTTAGCTGACTTCTTCTTCCGCCTATAGAGGTCCACTGCTGGACAAAGGCCCCCCCAAAGGCTTTCGTTACATTAGGGGGTTTGCTATAATCCCCACGCTTGGCAGGCGGGTTGAGGATCGCTGTAGTTTGATATTCCAGAGGAGAACCGCTGCTGACTGCTTCCCTGGTGAGAGTTCCCTTAGTCGCCCCTTACGACACCTACGGGAGGATATGGGATGCTACTATTCTAAGCCCAGTACCACACGGTTGACTAGCTGACTAGATGATGATAATTGTTGGTTAAACAGAAATATCAAAAGTGGACATAATTCATTCTATTACATAGACCTCTTCCAAAACGAGTCAAGCTTGGCCAACACGTTTAGTTTACTATGTACAGCGCAGCGGCAGGTTTAGTAATGGTAGATGTCCATCATGTCACTAAACCTGCTGCACATGTTATCGGTGCGGTAAGCATGCGTGCGCTTAAGCTTACCGCATCGATGACATTCACTTCCATTATTAGGCAGGATTACGTATTCAGGGTACGAGGATAGGATTAACAAACGATCTGTGTTTGGTTAGGACCTTTTCGATCATATGCGATTCATCATGATCAGTAAAGTGAAAAGTAAGACACTGTATTTTGGCCCCATCACATATCAAACAACTAATTTTTTCAGTTTTTTTTTTTGGCATGGAGAATATACGCTCTTTTGGCGGCAAACTGCCGTAGGAATTGTCGGCATATTTTATTTTAGACCACAAATCTCTAAGGTAAAGTGAACCAAATCTAAAGTTAAATCATAATACACTTTAACTATTTAGCGTATACGACGATCTAATCTCGATAGTAAGACAAATAGAAACAAAGTAATTTGCTTGTACTTTTAGACCGGGATGCTCAGTGAGGACCATCGGAATACAATGGTTCATGATCGTAATGGTTCGCTCTACGACGCATTGTTCGCCGATGTCCACAACACTCAATTTCTTCTCGTACTATTGAGTAAGAAGATTGGAGTACTGTCTAGTAATAACCTTTCTACGACGTCGCAGTTTATATTGATTGTTATTGGTGACGTGGGGATTTCTTTTGAACAAAAGATCCAAACTTCCACCCCCGGCACCGGTTGTGTATGTACAAAGCTGGTTAATTTAATATTTTATCACATGTTCAGACAAGTGGTTGGATCGGTTGATGTTGTATTATAATGATCTGTTAATATAAACTATATCGACGCTTGAAAGGCAATCATATCTAGGCGGCAAAAATTCGTAAATTGAGTTATATACACCAAACGACGCAGAAAAATCTGGCGGTTCGAATGGTGTATATAACTCAATTTACGAATTTTTGTCGCTTAGATAATATGATTGCCTTTCAAGCGTCGATATGTATAGTCACGCTAAACACTGCATTATAGTTTTCGTGAGTTTGGGTAAATACGTTAAGCGCTGTACAAGTTTGAAACGTCTTTCTCATTGTCTCAATCGTTTGAAGATGACAGACAGATACATGTTTGAAATATTTTTTGACAATCAAGCAAATTAGTTATTTGCGGTGCAATCTGAAGTTAGTGTTTGTGCTGATGATTCAGAACCGTTACACTATAAATGTCGAATCAATAGTCAACTCAACATCGTTATTGTAACATCATCATCATCATCTCAGCGTTTATCCCATCCGTAGCTTTTCAGCTTTCGAGACTGGGGTCCGCTTTGTTGATTTTGGCTAAACTACGATATTTTCCGTGAAGCGACTGCTGTCTGACCTCCACAACCCGAAGGCGATATCGAAGCATTGCAGTTAGACCAATTGTTAGACTTTTGAGGGCTCCAACAACCCGTAACGACTGCCACTAGATGTTCGTATGGCAACCGGGACCAACGGCTTAACGTGCTTTCCGAGGCACGACCAGATCAGAGCAAATATTCATATTCATGCATACAAATATTTGCAGCATTTGCAGTGCGGGGATAGACACCGTGCCTCCTTACGCAACGGCCGCGTTCGCTACCCTACGCCACGGAGGCTGTCCGTGGCGTTACACTATAAATATCGAATCAATAGTTAACTCAAGATCGTTATTGTAACACCCGTAGGGTAATTACGTAACACACCATCAGTAGCAATGGACTTCATTTTGACAGTTCAGCAACATTAATTGCGTTATTTACGTTGTTGAGCAGATACGTTTTCGAACAAATGGAGTAATGGATAAGTAATAAACTTTCGATCCAGCCGTCCCTTGCTGTCCTCTCTAGCGACAGGGGGTGCTCTTAGTGCGTAGTCGCCTAATTTTAAGTTAGTTTTAAGTGCCCCTGGCTGGAGGCTTTAATTTTTAATTAAAGCATCCACAGGAAAGTCCGGTTAAGTAGTTACGGCCTCTAATGGCCGCCTACGAGATGCCATATCAAAAAAAAAAGGATAAGTAATAAGCTTCAAAATGATTCCAAATAATAGTAATAGTATGTTACGCAATTACAATGCTGGTTATGATGGGTCAAAAAGGACTCAGGTCAGGAAAAGGTCAGGAAAGGTCAGAAAGGACGGGTACTCAGGTTAAATGTATCTCACATTTAACCTGAGTACCCGTCGGCTTTGATGACTGTACACACATTGTACTAACAAAGTACGATTTACGATGTTGATTAGGAATTCTAACGAGCCGATTGGAAAGTCTGTGTCGGATGAAAATATTGTACTGACCTATACTATCTTATCAAAGGGGAAACATGTTTTTATTAGTCAATTGAAATGTTGTGTATACCAAAATGCTTCGAGTGATAGGTGTGTTTAATCATTATGATTTGATTGAGTGATTCGATAACGTGTCTTCGTAAAATCTATCTTTAAGACGTTTCGTTTAGTTAGAAATAATAGTGTACGGTTTATATTCAAAAGCGATCAGTTTCCCATGGCAGCGAAGAAAAAAGTGTTCAACTCATTTGTCTTGCTATGCCTGACATATGGATGCCAAACTTGGACACTGAGCCAAAACATCTTCTAAGATTGAAAACATGTCAGAGGGGTATGGAAAGAAGCATGATAGGCGTTCAAAAGGCAAAAAGATCGCATCAGATCAGAAGATATACGATCCATAACCAAGGTGGAAGACATAGTAAAGAAAGTAAGACAGTTGAAATGGAGATGGGCAGAACATATGACAAGAGATAGAATAAAAGACCAAAATCAAAATGGAGTGGCAACCACGCGATGGTAAAAGAAAAAGAGGCAGGCAGGCAAAAAGATGGATGGACGATATAAAAAAAAAGTCGGAGAAGCTATCTGGTCAAGAAAGGCCAAAGACAGAGACGAGTGGAAAAAGCTGGAAGAAGCCTAACAGAACACGCTGATCACTAATCGGGATAACCGATGTGTTAGTTTGTAAATTAGGTTTAGTACTTAATCTTTAGTTCAACAATATATAATAGGGTACAGCATGCAATGTGAAAATTGAGGTTTGCTCAGTTCGGTTAATACAAAGTTTGCTTAGTTCATTGTGTCAAGAAACGTTCCGAACATTTTCTCATAAAACAAGCTTTAACAAGATAATGCAGCGTAGCATTTTATTTTTGCAGACTCTGCGTACCTATCTACCCAAGTAGAATATTACCAATATAAATGCGAAAATGATATAAAAAAACAACAGAATACAGTAAATTCCTCACTTCAAGTAATGTTGTCTACTAATTGAACCACATACTCCACTGGGAATTCACGCAAACTGCCCGTTACACCAGGTCCTATAATACTCCTAAATGTGCCAAACCACTTACAGCTAAACTGTCTTTATTAACATTTTATCGTGTAGAAGGATCTCATAAGAATCAATGTCTTCTATTTGTAGCTTCACACACGTTAATATAGAACTTAATGATTATGCTGCCTTCCACACAAGAAAATGACTCATATTTATGCAAAAACAGTTTACAATCCAATCTTATTTTACGTTCACGCAATAACTGTCCTTTTCAAGAACATTCAGATACTCGATCATTGGTACCCACAATTTAATCTGTAGCACAAGTGTACAGTCAAATTAAATCAAAGCATTTATTAGAGAAGACCTGTGCCCAGCAGTGGGACCATTAAAGGCTGTTGATGATGATGATGATGATTTATTTCAAACTAGCTTTCCGCCCGCAGTTCGGTTTTATCGCGCTTTTTAGATTTCCCTCGAGAATATCATTTTTTTCCGGGATAAAAGGTAGCCTATGTCCTTTCTCAGGGTCTAAAGATTCCCTCTGCCAAATTTCATCAAAATCGGTTGAGAGATTTAAGCGGGAAAGCGTAACAGACAGACAGACAGATAGAGTTACTTTCGCATTTACAATATTAGTATAGTATGGATAAACCAATCACAGGTAGGCTTTTGAATTGCTAGAGTGTCAGTGAATCAGTAAGATGAAGCTAGTCACCAGCCATTTCAAAGGCTAAGTCTCTCCCACAAAGGATAAGAAGACCTTTGGGGTCGCGGGCGTATAGAATAGGGACTCTTTGCACCCATCAAATGACCCCAGGAAAGACGGTGGCACAATGACCACGTGCTGCCGTACATAGTGAGGCTTAGGCTTAGCTTTACAGTATCCGCAGAAATGTGCCTTTAATGACCTTGCACAGGGGCGGCTTCAGAATTGGTCTTTTAAGAGGAACCGGGACCACCGCTATGTGCAGATGGTGATCACCGGGGTGGTTCTAGTGAGGTAAAAATCCCACACTCCCCGACCTCGGTCCCCAGAAGTCGAGTGCCTTTTGAAGGAAACCCCCCGGAAACAAAAAATAGGTCTCTCTGGAGAAGAACGGGAAAGAAACTGTACGTACACTCCTTTAAAATCTTAAAGTTGTTACAAGTTATTTTATACAGAGTGAAGGGCAATGGAGAGGACTATGCTTGGAGTTTCACTGCGTGATCAAATCAGAAATGAGGAGATCCGCCAGAAGAACAAGAGTAACCGACATAGCCCGAAGAATTGCAACAGTTAAGTGGCAGTGGGCTGAGCATATCGCCCGTAGGACCGATGCCCGATGGGGCCGACGGGTTCTCGAGTGGCAACCATGCACCGGAAGACGCAAGCACAACCGCACGACAAGGTGGATCGACAACCTGGTGAAGGTCGCGGGAAACCGCTGTATGCGGGGTGCGCTGGACCGGTCGTCTTGGAGATCCTTGGGGAAGGCCTAAGTCCAGCAGACGTCTTTCGGCTGAAATGATAATGATGATGATACAGAGTAATAGGGACATTTAGGATCTAGAATTATGTGTGTATATAAATAAATATTCACATAATTATGATAGTATTGTAAACTGTACCTATTTATAGTCACATCACTATTTTAAAGTAATTACGCTTTAGTTGAAGATGATAAGGAAGTATCGTACTAACAAAACTATATATATTATATCTTTTCAGGGGACTAAATAAACTAGTTGACGAACAAATATTTAGTAGCATCTGTATCTGCCTACGTTACTTTCTTATACGTTGGCTTCCACCCAAACATGAGCAAATTCAAGGTAATTGAACGCTCAACTAATTTACACTGATGTTATATAAACGACCCAACACTAATAACATGCACATGGTTTCAAAACATCACTTTCCATAATGTCATAATCAACTCAAGCGTGTCCTTAAAAGCTACATTTGTGCTTTTATTTGCCGTTAATGTCTTTATGCGACACTAAGTGGACGTCGAAAACATCAATTTATGTAAAAGCCGCGCCAATTTGCTAATAATGTGCGGAGAACCGTAAAAGAACAAATAAATTGAAGCGCTCGATGCTTACTAATAGGATAATAAAATGAAATTCTCGAATAACAAAATAGAATTAATGTACTTAATGAAAACCAGACGCAAACCATAATATTTTGACAGGTCATGTTATTTTAATTTCCAGAAACATTGATAAATAATTAATAGGTTTTCAAAGCATTAATCCTATTTATGAATATGATCACTATAATGCCACGGATATTAATCAGCGAATACTTAGTGTATGGTTATTATAAATCATTCGAAGTAGTAATTGAAAACGACCACTAATAGACTATTAATTAGGATTAAGCCCGAGTTAACGAATCACCTGTCAGAGAGCGGTTACGGTCGCTTTTGAGATGTGTTTTATGCGCCGCTGATAACGGAACAACTTGTTCCACTGTACCAAACAATTGACCCGCGCACTTGACTTCTGCGCACCTAACGTATGTTTGTTTAGTTATAAAAACACATTTAACTCGGCAATAGAGAGTGGGATTAATTACACACGAATGAAGTGTAAACGGTGGAGGATTCACAGTAGTTTGACTAATGAAGCGTGGGCGTAACGATCTTGAGTTTTCAAACAAATGCGCGCTGCCACAGAATGCGACAAGTCAAATAACGTCGGTTCACAACTTTACATAATAAAAGCGTCGAGACTATAAATACTCCATGTAATTGGTCAGAAAACTTTAATTGGCCGTAATGTGTTCTTATAAATCAATTAATACACACAACCTCCTTTCTTGGACTGCACTGATTATATCTTGACTTCTCGACTTGCTCATTGAACTGTATCATTTATAAAGTTTACTCACAAATGTAATAAACTCACAGTGGCAGCGACTAGTTGGCTGTCATATTATGTTTGTTAGCGGTAATCCATCATGATATATGACTCTAGGCAGAAGGTTTACTGCTAATCTATTAATTTTGGGTCACTGGATGTAGTACTAGGTTAGTAAACAATAAATATGGAGATAAACATTGTACTTACGATGGCGAGGAGAGCAAAAACTAGGCCGGAAGTAGACAGCATGGCGTGTTGTCTTCGACGTGTTCAGGGTAACTTGTTAGATAGTAAGTACTGATATTCACACGTGGATTATCTTTCTGACACACTTGATGGATGTCTATCATTTTCAATGACACATGTTGAAATTAAAAACTACATTAATTTACTGCGTACCCAACGATTCGATGCATAATTTTCAGATGACATAATTATTGTTGGTTAGACGTTTAACAAACTTATAGGATAATTAAAATTAGACGGCTTTATAATTTTACGACTAGTAAAATTACTTATGAACATACGTTAACATACTTACACTCATAGAACATTAAGTCATATGAATCAGATGTACCAGCATAATTAATTTGATAATAAAGCTCAGAATAAGTACAAAGTGATCAATGTTACACTTGAATTCTTCTTCTTCAGCCTATAGAGGTCCACTGCTGGACCAAGGCCTCCCCCTAGACTTTCCACGATGACTGGTCTTGTGCTGCCCGCATCTACCGGTTTCCCGCGAAGTTCACCAGGTCATCGGTCTAGAACCTTTCTGCCCCATTGACCATCGGTTCTACGAGCAATGTACACCGGCCACTGCCACTTCATTTAACTGATTCGACGAGCTATGTCGGTAGCTTTGGTTCTTCTACTTAAGACAGGATAATCTAGCTTCTGACGGAGTATAAAAGATTCACATTTAAATAAACTGGTCCGTCAAAACATTTAGCAAACCAAAACATTCGTAAAATAAATGGAACATACCAATTCGCGTCATAAATTAAATTAATAACCATGAAGGTTATGCGCGGGGAGACGAGCCAAAAGTCGTACAGATATTTAAATAAAGTAATTACTATCGGTGCTACTGTAATGATTTCTTTATTGTAAGTTGTACACGCTGGCTAGAGTTATAGCCGCTTTGATCTCGCTACGCGAATTGAATTGGTTTTGAAACGAGTATTAACCAAATCCACATTGATATCTTTATATGTGGCTTTGAGTAGACTCCACACCGCACAACACCCTGCATTCGCTCTAACATTATTTTGCATTTGTCATAACTCCGAATTAAAATTTTGCATAAGTCGGATTTTGCATTTCCCTGTATTTCAAGATAATGCCATTATATTCATAGCAACATTTACATTCATGAATTTTATTCACATTTATATTTATCCAAAGAACATTGCACGACAGTTGATCTTTAGCATAGATTGTATTTAGAAGAGGAGATTATTAGCAGATATTATCTCAATACGATTACAGGTAAGCAACTGTGGTAGAGAGAACTAGAAAATCTAGAAATAGTGTTATTGCTTTTGGTCCGTACTTACTGCTAATCGCTAGAGATGGGTGGATTACGCGCCTTATGCTTATCCATACTAGTCCATACTAATATTATAAATGTGAAAGTAACTCTGTCTGTCTATCTGTCTGTCTGTCTGTCTGTCTGTCTGTCTATCTGTTACGCTTTCCCGCTTAAACCTCTCAACCGATTTTGATGAAATTTGGCACAGACAATCTTTAGACCCTGACAAAGAACATAGGCTACCTTTTATCTCGAAAAAATTTAATGTTCCCGAGGGAAATCTAAAAAGCGCGATATAACCGAACTCCATGCGGGCGAAGCCGCGGGTGGAAAGCTAGTTAATATTATAAATGTGAATGTGATTTTGTTTGTTTGTTCCGCTTTTACACAAAAACTACTGAACGGATTTGGATGAAATTTAACACAGAGATAGATTATAAATAGGAATAACACATAGAATACTCTTTACTTCGATATTTTCACGCGATTGAATATTATGCGGGTGAAGAAACCGCGGAGGAGCTAGTATGATTATAAGATACAAGCATCGTTTTGCAATGGTATAAAAAACCTCCTACGTACCTCATGATCTTTTTTTTTTATAATTATAAACTAGCGCTTGACTGCAATCCCGCCTGATGGTAAGCAGTGATGCAATCGTTGGTGGTAAAGCGCGCTAGGTTAATAAGCCCATTCACTTTAGAAACCTTAGTGAATAGGAAGGAAGACGGCAGTTGAGCGAGGTGGTGCAATGTTAGACCCAATTACATGACCAATGATGCTGCGCCAGAGGGAGATTGATGTGGAGACCCTCCACGACCAAACTCCCGGTGCAACAACATTTGACGCATCGTACCCGGCACACATCGCAACACAACTGCACAGACCCGTCCTCTGTACGGCTTCACCAAATATCATGCTGGAACACGACGAGTCGCTTGGCGGCAAGACTTTGTCTGGTGGGTGGTAACATCTGCCGGCAGCCGATGTTATGGCCTACCACCAATCTGCCCAGCCTTTTCCGAAATACGTTGGAGTTGCGACTGCCTATCTGACCTCCACATCCCAGTTACTGAGTAATACATTAACCATTGTTAAACTGCAGGATAATTCCGTAACACCGTTCATTTTGAGAGTTCAACAGTATTCATTGCGTTATTTACAATTTTGAGCAGATACCATTTCAAACATAGGGAGCAATGAAATAGCAATAAGCTTCAAAATGATTCCAACTGATAGCAATGGTGTATTATGCAATTAGGGTGCTGGTTAACAGACTTTCGAACTTCTGACTAGCTGTATCAAAGATAGGTTTAAATTGGTTTCCGTGGCATAAAAAGGTATTAAATCTTGGTACGCAAAGATTGTCACCTGAACTGCGGCAAGCATAACCTAAGCAAGTGGCCGAGTTTTATAAGTGTCCCATGCATACAGAGCATGGTACACATTAAACCTGTATCGCAGGGATCGTAAAGAAGCCGGTGGCGAGGCGCCAAGCTTTCGCGCCGCCTTTCATAAAGCTAACTGCGAACAACGTGTATTTTATACTAAACGTGGAGACTACAATACGGTCACGGCTTAGCTATGCCATCTATCAAATCTCATATATCACTGCACACTTTGTTGCAACTGAGCTTTCTCGACTAGGTTACTTTCTAAGAACGTTTATGAATAGGAACTACAAAGCAGGGAATTCATTCAGCTTCGGTATTGGAAGTCAGGGTTAAAGATGTTGTCTCCATACAACATTGGCAACTAGGTAGTAAGTTAAATAAGACTTTTTATACCTATTGAACCTATATATTTTTTTTTTAATTTCCAGGCATATCGTGTAGCGGTATCTATCTACTAACTCCACATGAGAATATTTTTTTTTTTTTTTTGTAATAATTATAAACTAATGCTTGACTGCACTCCCGCCTGATGGTAAGCAGTGAAGCAATCGTTGATGGCAAAGCGCGCTAGTTTATTAAGCCTATTTATATTCCTATGTAGGTAACATAGGAAGAAAGACGGCAGTTGAGCGAGGTGATGCAATGTTAAACCCAACAACACGACCAACGATGCTGCGGCAGAGAGAGATTGATCTGGAGATCCTCCACGACCAAACTCCCGACACTGCAACATTTCGTGCACCGTACCTGGCACACATCGCAACAAAACTGCTCAGACCCGTCCCCTGTACCAACGACGAATCGCTTGGCGATAAAACTTTGTCTGGTGGGTGGTAACTTCTGCCGGCCAATAATTGATCGATCATTATGAATTTAGCAGATTACGAACTCTTAGCAGAATGACAATGGAATGACAAAATCGTGTTGGAATCACAAATTTATAAAAAATAGCAGGCTAGGGCCTCTGTCTGGTCGGAGGATCCTCCCCGTTTCAATAAAGGATGGGTGAACTTTACACCCAGTTCCTCATATCTCTCTCTAAGTATCTATATAAATAAAAATGAATTGTTGTTCGTTAGTCTGGTTAAAACTCGAGAACGGCTGGGCCGATTGAGCTGATTTTGGTTTTAAAATGTTTGTCGTAGTCCAGGGTAGGTCTACACGGTGAGCAAATAAGGAAACATTGCGAGAAAGATAGACTAAAACGACAATTCCATTTTCCCATATAAAAGTTGACCACTTACTTTCTGTCAAACATTTGACAGTATTTGTACTCTCAGTTCCACTCGAATTGAAGAACGCATTAAAACAAGACTTTTGAATCGACAACATAATATCAACTTTGCTCATAAAATCGTGTATTTAAATTTCAAAATACAAAAATAATAATTAATGGGTTGACATGTTTGACGGGTGCCAACCTTACAGTGTTACCAACTCTCAAAAATAATATTTAAATACGTCCATGGATACAACGTGTAGGTGCGCGGATCAGCTATATTTATATAATATAGCATAACGTTATGCGATTAAAAAATATTATAACACCTTAATATTTGCGTTCAGCTTTTTTACCATTTTCATAGACCACACAGAAATAATGCCACATTTGTCCGATTCAAACTATAATTAATGAATAATAAAACCGTATATTATCTTAAAACAATATTTCTACAAAAACGGACCCGAAAGTTACTCAGTCATTCCGAAGAACACTCCTGACTAGATTAGCACTGAAGAAGAGCAAGAAATTGCCTTAGTATGGCCCGACTGCGTGCTTCTGACTCACAAGAGCAAAGGGAAGCAGCCCGTGAACGGCTTGGTTTACAATGCGAAATAATCGAGTAAACCTCAAAGATTAACAGCTAGATAATTTACGAAACACAAGAAGAAATTCATAAAATACTGATTTGATTCAGGCAGCGTTTCAATACGATTGCAGCAATGCTAGCGTTTCAATACGATTGCAGCAATGCTGCTTGCATACTAGCGTTTGGTGGAACTGGCAAGACATTCCTCACGTCAGCCACTGTTCACGCAAGATCCAACATTACCGTTGCAGTTGCTTCTTCTGAAATAGCAGCCACATTGCATAATCTGCATTAAAATTTCCGTTAAATCATCAATCTATTGAAGAACAAACATGTCACATTACAAAGCGCTCCGCTATGGCCAAAGTTTTATCCGAATCGAAGATCATCATCTGGGACGAATGCAAAATGGCACATAAACGTGCATTGGAAGCATTTAACCGAACATTGCAAGATCTAGGTAATGACTCGAGATGTTTTGGAGGCGCAATGATTTTACTGTCTGGCGATTTCCGCCAAACATTGCCAGTAATTCCCAGATCGACTGCTGCCAAAGCAATAAACGCTTGCCTCAAATCATCGAATCTATGGCGCCATGTTAAGAAACTTCAGCTGACAACAAACATGAGAGTTGCATTGCTGAACGATACATCTGCTGAAGACTTCTTTGAGAAATTGCGGAATATCGGTAATGGTCGAGTACCTGTCGACGAATCGAGCGGACTAATTTCATTTCGTTAGAATTTCTGTAACTTTGTCATAGCGAAAGACGAACTCATCAACAAAGTATTCCCAAACATCATTACTAACCTCAAAAATAATGAATGGTTGAGTAAGCGAACAATATCGGCAGCGAAAAATATGGAGATATAGATGACTAAAACTACATAATTCAGAATGAGAACATTGGTACACTGCATTCCTTAAAATATATTGACTGTGTAACAAATGAAGATGATGCCACCAACTATCCAATGGAATTTTGAAACTCCTTGGATGTACCTGGCTTACCACCGCACACTTTACGACTAAAGATTGGTTCCGTAGTAATCATGATTCGAAACTTAAACCAACCATAACTGTGCAACGGAAGACGGTGGTAAGTAAATTTATGAACAATTTGATTTACGCCACAATACTCAACGAAAAATTCAAAGGTGAGGAAGTTCTCATTCCGAGGATCTCGATGATCCCAATAAAAGGTACCCTATGTCCTTTCTCAGGGTCTAAAGATTGTCTGTGCCAAATTTCATGAAAATCGGTTGAGAGGTTTAAGCGGGAAAGCGTAACAGACAGACAGACAGAGTTACTTTCGCATTTATAATATTAGTATGGATTATTATAATTTAAAAAGGAAAAAATTTGATCATGTGATATTGCATTTAAGGCGGAACAAAGTTCGCCGGGTCAGCTAGTCATGTATAAATATAACGTGAACTGGAACACCACAAGCTCTTAAAGTCTGCTTTACTTCATCTCTGGAGGAAAGTTCAACTGCAAAAGATCGAGACACATAGTTACATATTGCTGCTATTACATAAAACCTATTACACCCAACGTATTTTTCTTCTCACGAGCCTACATTTTAGAGGCCATTGTAACAGAGTGTAATGCGCGAATAAGGATTTCATGTAACAATCTAATCTAGCAGATCTGTGGTAGTCTGCCTAACTAGTCATAGGGAGGTAGACTAGATTACCTATCTCTTAGACAGATTCATAACAATGCAGTCATTAAAGTGGCTACATGTGGCACCTACCAAATTAAAATGTAGGTCACACAACACTTTGTTGCAATCATGACATAAGCAGCGAAAAATGCATTAGAGACTCAACCACCGCAGCTGTTTCAAATGGTTGTCGAATGATCGAAGTTAATAGTATTCAGGCACTTGGCTCGCTTGTACAACATAAATATTTTCTAGAATCAATCATGTTTTCAGGTTTTATCTGCAACAAGCGCGGTCATGCGTCAGAACGCAAAATGAAGAATGCACTCGAGTGACCTTGAGTTAAGATTATATCGGTTTTTGCTGCTGAACACATGATGCCAATTTTATCTATGAGCAACGTGTGAGTTCATCGTTGCAGAAAATATTCTTTATTAATCTTAATCATCCGTGTAATAGGATAACGTAAAGCCGGCTCTGGCGTCAGAACTACAGGACATTTCCATTTGAATGGTGGGTGTAGGTGATCCGTATCTATTCCATTTTCAAATGAAACAAATTAACCATAGATCAGGAGACGCTACCCTAACCATAGGCAGCGTATATTTTTTATTTTAAAGTCGCTTAACTTTTTATTGTCTGTGACATGTTTTAAGGCTATAAATCTAGTGGGACAGTGTCCCTATTTGACCCCGATTTGGTCGCGTGTCGCCACTAAATATTTCAATTATTGTTATAATGATATTTGTCGAGCTGACGCGGCCACCATTAAATTTAAGAACCTCAGATAGTGAAGATAAATGGGCATTTTTCTGTTTCCTTTCTGACCATTTGAACGTTTGAATTGAACTAATCTGTATGCGCTTTGATGTAAAAAAGGTTTTATATAAAATCATTGAGGAATCAGAAAGATATTAAATATGTAGAAGTAATATTTCTTTATCATATTTTTACGATCGAACAGCCATAAACCTTCTTCATACGTACCGATGAATATATTAACTAATAAATTAAATTATCGGACGATTTATTACTAATCAATTATGTATAATATCGTGGTATTTGGTTATAGAACTAGAAACTGTTTGACAAGACCACACCTATTTATTTGATATTAATTGGCATTAATACATTTGCTATTTGCAGGCACTTTTAGTTTTTATAAACAACGAGTACCTAATTTAATCATCACTAATCTCAAAATGACGGATGATCTGACCAAAACCAAGACCAGGGAAGCGCTGGATGTAGGCCGCGTCCAACCGTCCTTTTTGGAAATCCTCGGGGGAGGCCTATGTCCAGCAGTGGACTTCCTATGGCTGAGATGATGACGATGATGATGATGATGTATCTCAAAACGGTAAAGGAACATACATGAGGATACTGATGGCATGTCCTAGAATAAATAATTCCAAGACATGTGACATCTACCAACCCTCATTAGACCAGCGTGAACAGCGCACTCCTGCTCAAAGAGAGGCCTGTGGAAACATTATGAGCTGATTATGTTTATGTATTTGCTATTGAACAGTTTCAACTCATCTAATTGGGAGCTATAACATCTTTTACACATTGTGCTGCCAACAATGCAGATAATTTTCAGTATCATAGTGACACATGCCTGCCGTAACAAAAGCCGCTGCAGTTTACAACTTAGCACATATATGTGTATAATTTACGTTAACAGTGTTTGAACAATCGAGATTAACACCATGCCAACATTGGCGACCGTCCAGCAAGAGCTACTAAACATAACAAGTAATGATGCATCGTCAGATTCGACGGAAAGCACCATTAGATGACATTATACAGGCTGTGTCCTCGTTCCTGTAGTCAGTATATTTGAAACAAAGAAAGCTCTTAGCATAAGCATAATCAGCCTATACAATATGTAAAGAAAACCCTGTCCGATCCGTGAAGGTATCGATAGGTATCGATAGCTGATTCTACTAATGCCCAAGACAGGCTAAACCTAAAAAAAAAATCCCCCTAAAAAAATAAATATTATTTCGCAAAAAGAGGTAACTTAATACATGTGCGGTAAACAACCCCTTCCGCGGGCGGCGGGGGGCAGGGCACGCGGCACCTGTGACGTGGTCGCGTCGCTATTTGCTTATAATAATACCGCTGTTGTCACTTTTTTAAAAATTACCAAATTTCGGGGAAATTGGAATTAATTCCCGGGAAAAAAGGATTATTTCAAAATTCATTAGTATTGTTACTATGATGATTATGTAAAATTTTATATTATATTTGGTCAAGTGTTTACCTAACCTTTATTATCCTTGTGGGTCGGACAGGGTTTTCTTTACATATTGTATAATGTTACTACTCCTGGACTAGACGCCTCTTCTCGGTGAGAAGGAGTGGGCCGTAATCTACCACGACGGCCCAGTGCGGGTTGGTAGGTGTCACATCCCAACAAACATTATACCGTCAGTTACAGGCTTGTTTAAAACTTTAATCTTTTGAACCGCGTCATAATTATCTCAGTTATAGCTTGGAACGTTATAGAGGAGTTAAAAAATAAGTTCCACTCCAACAGTGGTTCTAGAGCTATAATGGATGATGTTATGCAGTATTGAGAGTAATAATAGGGTTAACTAAAGTTAGTGGAGTCAAGCTGTAAAGCTTTAACCTGTTTTTAACACTTAAATCTTTATAACAGCGCCCGCTGACACTAACAGATGTTTATTGTTACTTAATGGTTGCTGTGAAGTATCTTATAGATCTTTAGGTGTTGTGATAACTTTGAGCTGCAGGCATGGGTTGCATAACAGAGTTAGTTAAGTGTGCCCTAACTCCAGATACTAAAATCGTTGCATAACTCTCTTATGAAGTTTCAAGCTTTAACATAAGTTTATATATGCTTATTGTGTTAGCCGAGTACCTTTTTGAAGGCTTTCTACAGGCAATGGTGTTTTGAACAGAGTTTGCCAAGAGGGTAGTAACACGAAAATGAAAAAAGAAGCCAAAAGTGTTGATCATCTCATTTTTGCAGGTTTAAGCTGTAACGTTGATTTTGGTAATGCACATTGTGTTAACTAAGTGCATTTTAATGACATTCTAAAGGTAATGATGTAAGTTAACACATTATAAGAACTCAAAGAATCCAATTGTAACATAAATTATGCGAAGTTTGTAAAAGCATCTTTTATAATATAATAACAAACCTAACGAAAATATTTTACAGTGCTTTAATTAGTTACATTAAAATGAAAAGATTACAGACTTGGACTAAACTAAAGAAAACGGGTGGTGTCAAACAGAGGATAAAGCAAGAACGACGTTTTTTGTTTAAATTCTGTTACTGGCACAAATAAAACAAATGAATCAGGAAATTCTAATGAAAACCAACTAGATGCTATTGATGAAGTGCTAACAAATAACAAAAACGATTTGCTTCAAATTCAAAGCATAAATTGCCATAATACGAGTGAATTTGGTCAAGTTCGGGTAGAGGAACAGCAACAGGGTTCTGTACAACAAGATAAAGAGGAATTAAATAACATTCAAAGGAATTAAATGATATTTGTATTAAAATTATTGAGGGAGGACAATATTGGCATCATGGATTTACTGAACCTCTAATTAATTCACTTTAGGATTTACTATTCATGTGACACTACTATTCATGACAATCCATTGGCACAAGTTGCTAGGAGAATTTGTGAGATGGGTGTAATTGATCCTTTGAAGACTGCAGAAGTCACGCATAATCTACCATATTTGACAACTAACAAAAACAATCGTGTAATTCACTTTAAAACTTTCGTGCTCTCTTTAAAGCCGCAAGATAAATTTTCATGACTCACAATGATGATATATTTGAGTTAAAAGACTTGTCATCTGATATTGAAAAAGGGATTGCAATACATGGTAAAAATATATTGAACAAGAATGACATATTTGATACACCTATCAGCCCCCTAATCGGCGAACACATTTTTGTCAAATGATTGCGACTAGTTGGGATAGTTTGGACCGAACGGACCAATGGGCGGCCCGAACGATACCAACTGATCCCAACTAGTAGCAATCATTTGACTAAAATGTGTTCGCCGATTAGGGGACAGGTCATCATTTTTAAGTATGTATAAAGTAAAAGCACTTTATCTTGTCTCCGATGATATTATAGAAATGAACCCAAGTGAAATAAAATGCAAATTGGTTTGTGTGAGCCAGTTTATTATTATTATTATTATAAAGACACAATGTATTTTCTACAATTATTGCATACGCTAAAGGCTAAGTTAAATTATATGCAAAATAGTTTATAAATCGCACTGCGAGTTCAAAACGGTCGCGACTCAAATTCACATTTTGAGTTGCAACCGTTTAGAACTGGCAGTGCGAAATGTCTTTATTAAATAAAGTATCAAACAAAAAATGTGTACATTTTAGAAATAATAAAACGCCAAATCCTGAGTGTTGTTAACTGGCTTCATATGCAATGGAAAATTTTCGTCTCCACCTTTGCTGTCACTCAACTTTAAAACATCTGTATTACATGATGAAACTATCTGGGAAACTGCATTTTCCATTTGCACAGACAAAGCAGACACTTTTTGAATTACTCCATTTTGGACGTTGATTAGAGCTTGAATCTAAGCCATGAATGCAGAAGTATTATCCAGTTGTTGCTGTCTATGATCGTCAATTTGTTTTGAAATGGTAGCTTGGTTTCCTAAAATTTGTTTTTGATTTTCAAATATTTTTTCAATATCAAAGCAAACACTGCTTTGTATAGTAGATGTACCGGCAATATCCGGCACCGAATCGGCATGAAATTCGGTAACTTGTTTAGCAGATGTACCGGCAATATTCGGCACCGAATCGGCATGAATTTCGGTAACTATTATATTATTACTATTATTCGAAACGATTTTGCCGATCTGAAACAAATAAGAATAAATAAGTTTTAAAACTGCAACAATTTCAACAAAAATGTATAAAACAGACCGTTTTTTACGGCACTTGATGCTTGTAATAATCACTTAGTAATAACGACGATACGGTGACCATATAGGTACCTACGACTATCAATAATCAGACAATAATAATTACAAACTTTGCCAAATCTGTAGGTATGTATTTTTATAGTGATTATTTTTTTACTATCAGGTTTTGATTACTTTGTCAAAGAACCCTAATTCTATCAGGTTCAAAAATGTTTAGCCGGTTATATTGTCTTCTATATAGTTAAACGCTTTGTTTGAGTCTATTATTACACTATTATGTATACTAAAGACTGCACAACACTCTCGACTAAGGATGCTGTATCTTAAAAAGTGTAATAGATGCGTTAAGGGAGAGCTAAAGCTGTAATGGCAAATTCGCCATTGTTTTAGTGAACTAACCTAAAAATTGACTGGTTTGATCAATATTTATGTACAAAATACTTCATTAATAATATTTATATTATCATTCTATCGATGCCACGTAACTTTACTTGCCAATGGCCGAGAAAAAGAACAAGTTGCTGATAAAACTTTGTGGCATCTATTTTATTATGCATAAGTTTTACTTTAAATCTTTAATTAATCCGAAGCGCGTTAAAATTGAGATGGAAAACATGGTATACACTTACCGTAAAATCGCAGGCGCATCACTTTTTCACTTTTCACACAAACACTTTCCAATTCTTCTTAAAATAACTTGATAAGAAAAGTTTCCTAACTAACATGACAGCGTCAAAATAGCCTCCATATCATGTTTTAATTTTCTTTGTGTCATTTTTATAACTTTGATCGTTTTGGGTTTCTTTGAAGATAATACATAAAAACAATACAAAAAGAGTTCTCAAAAAACGTTCATATACTTAATTGAGAATGTCTTAGATATCTAGTACGCGTTAAAGCGTTAACCCACTCTCTCTTATAGGTTTAACAAGTTTAAAATTCTTAACTGAGGGTTGTCTCACACCTATTCTGTTAGCTAATGCTTCTATGAGAACGTAGAACCGGCTAAAGTAATAGCTGAGGGTGAATTAACTCTCTTCTAAGTAATTCTAAACCTTAAGTAACCCTGTTGTATAGGCTTCCTGACACCTTTACCTGTAAAAAGTGGGGCCTGATTCTTGGTTATAAGGGTGGTATAGAGTCCTCTACCAACCTACTACAGGTATTCTTAACACTCTTAATTCTCAAATGAGAGCATTATAACTGTGTTATGTAGGCTATTTTAACGCTGTCATGTTAGTTGGGATGTCTTCAAAGTTTTTGCTCTAGGACATGCCGATTTCCTCACGATGTTATGAAATAACTAGCGGCCGACTTCGTTCTCGAGGTGTTAGTTATGCTCCGTTCCTATTGGTTGCAGCGTGATGTTACATAGCCTAAAGCCTTCTTGGATTGATGGACTATCTAACGCAAAAATATTTTTTCAAACCGAACCAGTACTTCCTGAGATTAGCGCGTTCAAACAAACAAACTCTTTAGCTTTATAATTATACTAGCGGCCGCCAGCGACTTTGTTCGCGTGGAATTAGTCATGCTCAGCTCTTATTGGCAATATGTACGGCTGCGTTAGCTCCCGTTTTCGCAACATTTTTTGTTACTGCTTTGCTCCTATTGGTCATAGCGGGATGTTCCTAAAGCCTTCCTGGATTAATAGACTATCCAACGCAAAAAGAATTTTTCAAATCGGACCAGTAGTTCCTGAGATTAGCGCGCACAAACAAACAAACAAACAAACTCTTCAGCTTTATACAGTATGTTAAATAACAGAGGGCGTTCCCTTAAACTCGTTAATATATATCATTAATAGATTAAAATAAAAATATCAGCATAGAAAAATAAGCATAAAATAATCCGAATAAAAAAAAAATATAACTAAAAATAAATTTGAAACCTCCTGTTTTAAATCAAAATAGTAGTCGTCATGTGTAAATAAATTGCGACGTTGCCGTCTTTCATGTTCGCGTGTACAGTGTATTTCTTTTACATGTCAATTTAAAAGTTTTTATTGAATATTTTCATATTGAAAAAATTTAAAAATTTTTTGTTTTCGAATGGAAATATTTTTTTTAGCATGTATGTATGCTATACTATTTCGGGTTAACGGGAACGCCCTCTGTTAGTTAACATACTGTATATTAGTATAGATTAGTATAGAGTTACACAAAGCAAAGCACCTGATGGATTCGAACCTACGACCTACAACATGTAAATCGCAGCCGATATCACTAGGCCACCATTTCTCTCAATAAATAATGTCTCAAAAAATAATCTAAATTCAACCTTACGAACATGTATTATTTTTTTCAAATACCAAAGTATTAACTTTAACATTATCAATACTTCGGTAACTTCAAAAAAAAACTAGAAATAAAAACAATGTATTGTTTTCGTTGATTGAAAGATTTTTTCGAAGACGGCACCATGGGAAGACATATAAAAAAAAGCAGTCGTGTGGGACTGACCGACAGAAGTGAAAACTAAAATCATCAAAAAACACAGAATCCATACTAATATTATAAATGCGAAAGTAACTCTGTCTGTCTGTCTGTCTGTCTGTCTGTCTGTCTGTCTGTCTGTTACGCTTTCCCGCCTAAACCTCTCAACCGATTTTGATGAAATTTGGCACAGACAATCTTTGGACCCTGAGAAAAAACATAGGCTACCTTTTATCCCGGAAAAATTTGATATTCCCGAGGGAAATCTAAAAAGCGCGATATAACCGAAATTTACGCGGGCGAAGACGCGGGCGGAAAGCACACAATCTTTAGACCCTGAGAAAGGACATAGGCTACCTTTTATCCCGGAAAAATATGATGTTCCCGAGGGAAATCTAAGAAGCGCGATATAACCGAAATTTACGCGGGCGAAGCCGCGGGCGGAAAGCTAGTACAAAATAAAAAAAAATCGGTCACGGTGTCGATTCGGTCACGCTCACGCGAATTCAATGCTTTTCCCCATCTAACAAACGTGCTCAACGTCGCTATTAAAGTTTTCACTTCAAAAATAATATAAGTAGCAGCCTGTATGTCTCCATGCATTTACCTTTCAACATGAGCAAAGATACAAGCTTAAGTAAATGCTGTCATTGGCTACACATAAAGCTTTCAGTTTGTTATAAATATTTCAGCGTGAGATTTACTAAATTATATACTATAATGACCTTTGAATAAGACTTGCTTCCACGAATCACATTAGTAGAAGTTCAGCTGTAACTAAACCAGTTGCTGAAACTCCTGGATTACATTCACTTTAGACTAATGGCATCCGGCAGTCCTGAGATCACATGGATTATTTACATGAAACGAACGATACCTCTGTTCTTCTTGGGAATTATTATAATAACGCTGTTGGTACTATTCTACAATGCTCTGAAAATGGGCATATGGAGGTCCATATGTCATATTTATATTAGATATTAATGACCTCTTCTGGGCAAGGCCTCCCTACTCTCTTCCCACCTCTCTCTTCCCAGACCTACCGAGGACTGATATTTATCAAGGGTCCAGCGTAGACGAAAACTAACTGAATATTTTACATAAAAGTAAAATATATCTATATATAACTGGACTCCTAAATCAAGACATCGTGCGTTTTCATGTTAACTTTAAAGGCCTAAAATACCAATAAAACTATATATGACTTAAAAAGTTTTTATGCCATTTTGAAGTCGACATTGCTGGCTGTAACATCATTGTGACAACATGTTCGTTATTTGAAATCAAGACCAATAAAATGTACAATAAAATATATAAAAACAGGAGTTTGACACGATTTTTGAGTCCGGGAGTGTAAATCAGAAAAAGGTCTTTATTAAGGCTTGCGATATTACTACCCATTTTTTAGTTATTTTTATTAATCGGACTGTGTTCAAGAAAAGATGATCATAGTGATTCCCAGACACCTACTGATAAGTTTGCACCAACTCACTATAGGTATCGGTAAAAGTTTCATTATAAGCAAACTTGTATTGTATGCTCAATATATATGCAAAATATTCCTTTAATGAAGGAAGCTCTATAATTGTCCATTTATTCAAGACCACAATAAACTGTGGTTAAACAACATAAAGCAAAGTGCTATTGACATTTTAATAGGACCATTACAAATTTCAGAGAATAGCAATGATGATGAATGGCAATATGGCCGAAATAAAGATGTCCTCTGTCTACGAAGAGGTAGAAGTCATCAACACATCAAAACGTAGGGCTGGCAGAAGCTCCGACAAACTAAACATGTAAATTTTCGCTGAAGTCGCGAAATTTGAGGCAACATTAAGATTATAGAAGCCTATATTATATTTCCTCTACGAAATATCCTTCTAAACGTAATCTTCTAAAAGCTTTTGATGTATCTACAACTGTTAAAAAAGCTTCACTTGCGAAAATATTCAACACTAATTAGTGCAAATATGTACCCCGTTCAGTTTTTCGCCAGCCCTAAAGCAAATGTTAATCGACCTTGTAGTAACCCCAATTCGTTGATCACTGATGAAGCTTTTATAGCGGTCTTTTAATAATTTCTTAATGAAAAATTAACACAAGCAGTGTCGCTGATGACGCGGCCAAAAATTGTTGTCGATCAGACAGCAAGATCAACGGACTGTCGCCGACTTTAATTAATGTGAGTACTCACTGTTCTTTTTGCGTTCATATTGAAGGGATTCTTTGGGATTTATGTCCTTGTTAATTATTTTGGAAACTGGTGATTAAGTGAGTGAGTTCTGCTTAATTTTAAGTATGTGTTGCCTTATACATTTATTGTTCAGTAATTTGGCTTTTTAAGTAAATAACCAAATCTTCTTTCATGTCATAGACTAGGTATTAAATTTTAATTTTAGAACGTATTATTTTTCTATTTATAATTTGAACTAAGTATGCAATCATAACACTAAAGAATTTTAAAAAGTTGGCAGCGGTCATCCAATAATATGTTGCTCCACTCACTAAGTTTCAGCTAACGGTAATTTTATTCGATGCTAAATTGCATCTAAAACTTCACACGAAAGTAAAAAAAAAATTGAAAACAGGAAGACGTAAAAATAAACAACTAAATGGAAAGATACACTGCATTTAGTGCAGTTTCGTGTTACAACCAACATAGAGTTCGATTGACGGAAATTAGCCACAAACCACAATGCAGCATTAGTTAACAGCTTTATTGGATTATCTTATAAACAATTTTATTGCATTCTTATCGTTAATTTATCTTGTCCTTTGATATTCGTTTGTTACCTGAGAGTTATTGATAAGATTAGTGAAGCCCAAGCATCCGCGGTGTACGGGACTTTCCAGTTGCACTTCACTCAACAACCAACTCTGACAGCCGTCAAATTAACATGGAATTGTCATTGACCGATGCACGATGGTTACATCACTTAACGGGGAATATAATTATTATTGTAGGCGATAAGAGATATTAACGGAAATTAAATTATTCGCTTCAAAGCAAACGCTAATACGGATGAATGACTTTGTGAAAGCTTTCGTGGCGCCGGCAAATAAACACGTTGCTGTTGAATAAACATTAAGTCACGGTTGAATAAATTAAGGTTTTATTAATAAATTAAGGCCAAATTTTAAATAGTTTTAGAATTATCAGAGCAAGTAATCATACCATAAGACGTTTCAAAATAAGAATAACAATACTTATGTCATTGAAAAAAATGCATCTTGTTGCACATTACCATAACCAAAAATATATCTATCCAAAAACTCACTTTCAGTTTCTAACCGACAAACAACACTGCAATTATCTATTTAAAAAAAAACTTTTAATTTAAAAATCGAACTTAACATGCACGAGTTTTCCCGGCAGATATGCGTATGCGCTGCTGTAAGTCGCGCCCAAGCCGCGTTGTCGTGCACTACTGGCGCGTAAAGCACGCGTCGCCCGCGCATTCATATGTGGAAAACCCACAAACTGACTGAGTAGACGTTCCCGTCACAGACACACACATCCCAACATCTGTCTCACGAGACAAATCACGCACAAAATATACAAACACTGAACAACAGATGAACACAAAAAATGTGGACAAACGAAGTTCTTAAATAGTTTAAACAGCTAGAGTTAATCTGGGAATCAATCTTGTATAAAGTACCAATTAAAACAAAACTTGTATCTACTGTTAAAAAGGAAAACAAAGCAGTGAACCGTTTCCTGCACGCGATGCAGTTCGTTTGAGTATTATCAAAACTTTGCAATAGTTTTAAGCTTAGATTAAGGTAATGAATAAGTGTGACATGAACACAATCATTTCTGTTCTTTAACCTACGCTATAGTTTAACTTTTAAACATTATTTTGCAGCTAAATCTTACTAAACACTGCAGCGCCGGGTGTACATTTGATTTAGTTCCCGATTACGTTTTATTTATTACCTTTTAGTGTCGGGTTGTTTTAGAAAAAGCGTTCTTGTTATTTGCATCTTTTGTTCAATTATACAATATGTAAAGAAAACCCTGTCCGATCCGTGAAGGTATTGTTAGGTATCGATAACTGATTCTACTAATGCCTACAAAGACAGGCTAAACTTTAAAAAAAATCCCCCTAAAAAAATAAATATTATTTCGCAAAAAGAGGTAACTTAACACATGTGCGGTAAGCAACCCCTTCCGCGGGCGGTGGGGGGCAGGGCACGCGGCACCTGTGACGTGGTCGCGTCGCTATTCGCTTATAATAATACCGGTGTTGTCAGTTTTTTTTAAATTACCAAATTTCGGGGAAATTGGAATTAATTCCCGGGAAAAAAGGATTATTTCAAAATTCATAAGTATTGTTACTACGATGATTATGTAAAATTTTATATTATATTTGGTCAAGTGTTTACCTAACCTTTATTATCCATATGGGTCGGACAGGGTTTTCTTTACATATTGTATACTGACAATGATTAATATTTTGTTTATAACAGTAGATATTATTGGCGCTGGCATTTCGATTAGTAGCAATGATTTGCTGTCTCAAAACTCCGAACAAATCCTGTAGGAATCGTGCTCTATTGGAGTTCCGTTGAGCATATCGAGATTAGAAGTATCCTGCTCGGCTGAAGTATGCTGCAGAAATTGCTCTTGTTCACAAACTAAACTAATTTTAGGTTAAGTGCAGCTTTGTCTTTCTATTTCAATAAGAAAAGGATAGAAGATAACATTATAGTTTAATCCTGTCAAATTAAGATACTCCATAGACAGTTTAGACGCGATTATAAACATGGCGACTAAAAATACGCCAATTTACATCAGGAGCGGACTGATTTGACAGGTCTAAAGTGACATTTTATCTCCTGTCCTTGTCTTAATCCATACTAATATTATAAATGCGAAAGTAACTCTGTCTGTCTGTCAGTCTTTCTTTCTGTCTGTCTGTTACGCTTTCCCGCTTAAACCTCTCAACCGATTTTGATGAAATTTGACACAGACAATCTTTAGACCCTGAGAAAGAACATAGGCTACCTTTCATCCCGGAAAAAAATGATGTTCCCGAGGGAAATCTAAAAAGCGCGATATAACCGAACTCCAAGCGGGCGAAGCCGCGGGCGGAAAGCTAGTGAAATATAAAGAAAAAGAAGCACTGAACTTAAATTTAATTTAGTTTGTGAATAAGGAAATCGGGGTCAATATCGTTTTTTTACTAAATTTAATTATCATTTCAGCAGCGGTAGCCTAGTGGTGGCACTTTACTTTGTTTAGGTAAATTATTGCAGCACCACTGCTCTTAAAACGGTGAAGGAAAATGTCGTAAGGAAACTGGCATGCCCTAGAGCCAAAAAAAAAATATCTAAGACATGTGACATCTACCAACCCGCACTGAGCCAGCGTGGTAGATTAAGGCCCACTCCCTCTCATCGAGAGGAGGTCTGTGTCCCAACAGTGGATACATTATAGGCTGATTGTGATGATGATGAAATTTCATTAAATAGTTTTTGCATGTAAGAGTAATAAACATCCTTCCATTCATCTATTCTCATGAATTTTCGCGTTTAAAATATTACTAGCAGTGCCCTGCGGTTTCACCTGCAATTTTCTATTCACTGGAAATATCGGGACGAAAGATTTCATGTGTTAATGTCGATTATAAACTATCTGTGTGCCAAATTTCATGTTTTTGCATCTATGAGTAATAACACACACACACACACACCCCCCCACACCCACACACACACACACACACACACAAACACGCACGCAAGCTCACAAACACAAACTTTCGCCTTTATAATATTAATGCTCAAATGATGTCAAATAATGCAGATACATCTCCCTCTGGCGTTGTTTGGTTTAACGTTGCATCACCTCGCTCAACTGCCGTCTTCCTTCCTATTCACTCAGTTTTTTGAGTGAATAGGTTCTTAATAAACTAGCGCGCTTTACCATCAACGATTGCATCACTGTTTACCAACAAGCGAAATTGCAGTCAAACACCAGTTTATAATTATAAGAAAAAATAGAATAATCTCGAAGCATTATGCTAAAAAGAGCAAGCCAGCTTGGGAGATTGAAAAAGAAACAAACTAGGAAAATAGTTAAAAAAGAAAAATGAAACAGAAGTCCTATATGAGGTAACAAATTGTATTTCCCTCTCGTTGTGCCACGATCTCTATACTAATGCATTCGACGTCATAGCTACAGAGCTTCCAATCATAAAGCTAGCGCCGAATGTATTTATTGATTTATTCAATTGATCAACGCCATCGTGGCTGTGAACCTGGCACGTATGTATTCAATAAAACGACTTTCAACCTTTAAAAGTGTTGGAGAAAATCCACCACTTTTCTTTTATGACTGTCGTTCAATTTCATCATCATCATCATCCCAGCGTTAATCCCAGTCGCATCCGAAGCCTTTTTAGCTTTGGAGTCTGGGGTCCGCTTTACCAGTCCAACTGGTGATATGGATAAACTTCGACATTTTCCGTGAAGCAACTGCCGTCTGACCTCCACAATCAGAAGGCGACATCGAAGCATTGCAGTTAGACCAATTGTTTGATTTTTGATTGTCGTTCAATTTGTGTCCCCCTAAATAACATTCCAAAAACAAGGAAAGAAGAAAATAAATACCAACGTTGGGAGTTTTCCTATAGAAGAAGTTTTCTTCTTACGTGAGGCTAAAAGGGAAAAATTCTTCTCAGAGAAAACCTACGTCCTAAGATAAAGTAAGTAGGTCTTAAATGTTTGACTTTGCATGTTCTTTTTTCTGTTTTTCCCCTGGTGTGGTAGTCAGAAACTTTATTTTACACTAGCTTTCCGCCCGCGGCTTCGCCCGCGTGGAATTCGGTTATATCGCGCTTTTTCGATTTCCCTCGGGAACATCAAATTTTTTCGGGATAAAAGGTAGCCTATGTTCTTTCTGAGGATCTAAAGATTGTCTGTGCCAAATTTCATCAAAATCAGTGGAGAGGTTTAAGCGGGAAAGCGTAACAGACAGACAGACAGACAGAGTTACTTTCGCATTTATAATATTAGTATGGATTTTCGTTTGTATCCCTCTTTTTGCTCTTCTTTCTTATGTATATTGTATTACAGTTATTCTTACATTTCAGCGCTTAAATATACAATTTACTCCATTATAGGTATATCTTACATTATTCATTCCTTACTGCTACTTACACTAATTTGTTATTTGCTAATATTTGATGAATGTTTTATATATATTGTTTTGTTTTTTGTGATGAATGTTTTTTGTTCCATGTTTGATTGGTGTACAATAAAGAATATATAAATAAATAAATATGTAATTCAGTACATGCATGCCTTTGCATGTTACTCCATAATAAATTAATAGGTAATCATTCCTTTAAAATGACATCATGTATGGGTTCTGTCATTAATAGGGTGGGCATTACGTCATTTATAGGGCTCATCAAACCAGTCTAACTGGACAATAAGGAACACTAGTGTTTTATATGGAGCAATTACCTATTTGACCAATGCAAGCCCACAGAACTTTCTGAGTAATGGCATAACCTTTGGTAACAATAACCGGACGTATTACCTGACTTTCCACCACGTAACGGCTCCGAACATTCATAAATGACACACGGAGTTGTTAATTGCACGTTGGAGTCTCGATATGTAAAAGACGACCACACAACCATGATTTGACCTCGGTAAAGATAGCTTAGCACGGACATAGTCCGAAGAATTGCAACACTAAAGTGGCAGTGGGCTGGGCACATTGCCCGTAGGACCGATGCCCGATGTGGCCGACGGGATCTCGAGTGGCAACCACGCACCGGAAGACGCGGCATGGGTAGGCCCTCGACAAGGTGGACCGACGACCTGGTGAAGGTCGCGGGCAACCGCTGGATGCGGGAGGCGCAGGACCGGTCTTCGTTCAGAACCTTGGGGGAGGCTTATGTCCAGCAGTGGACGTCTTTCGGCAGAAATGATGATGATAATGATGATGAAAGATAGCTTAACCGACAATGGACACAAGTGAATATAAGTCACTCACCCCTTTGGGTTCACCAAGCATTGTTTAGAACTAGGATCTACGAGTAAGTCATTAGATACGCGCTGCATATATTCATTAGCCTTTAGACAAGTGTCCGTAATAACTCTGATAGCCTAGACACTCATCAAACATACCGCCTATTAAGTTGTTTGAACATGTTTATTGAGAACGTATATTGTTCAATCTAATTCTATGTCACCTAAGAATAATAGGTGTAACTGTGAAGGGATCATGGCGCCATCGTGACCATAAATTCATATTCATTATGTACAAAGTGCTAATGCATTGTACTATATTATGTAGTTTATACCCTCGTCGTTTGCACATAAAACTCAAGAGACCATGTACGGGTCATAAAGATTTGACACCAATTATGGTATTTATGAGAAAACGCTATTATATTAAATCCACAAAAGGAATGATAATTCAAATACAAAGCCTTTATTTGACAGAATTTTACAATGTGAAATTCAAATAATGGCCCCGAATCCCTTGTTCAAAAACTAAATTAAATTTAAGTTCAGTGCGTCTCTTTCTTTCTATTTCGTTAAGAAAAGGACAGAAGATGTAATATTAGTCCTGTCAAATTAATTCGCTCCTGACGTAATTTGACGTATTTTTAGTCATCATCATTCTCATGCCCTTGTCCCAATTTATTTGGGGTCGGCGCAACATGTCTTTTTCTTCCATACATCCCTATCAGAAGCCATCTCGGCAGTCACCTCCTTCTTAGCCATATCATCCTTCACACATTCCATCCATCGTTTCTTTGGTCTTCCCCTACTCTTATAGCCATCAACATTCATAATTAAAACTCTCCTCACGACATTCTCCTCATTCTCCGTAACACATGCCCGTACCATGACAACCGATTTCCACACAACTTTTCAGCTACCGGTGCCACTTTCAGACTTCCTCTTATGTACTCATTTCTTATTCTATCCATTCGTGTAACACCACACATCCCTCTTAGCATTCTCATCTCGGCTGCATGCAATTGCCTTTCATTCATCCCTTTCGTAGCCCAACATTCTGATCCATACAATACACATGACGTATTTTTAGTCGCCAAGTTTATAATCGCGGCTAAACGATCTATGGAGTATTTTAATTTGACAGGCTCAATCTAAAATGTTATCTTCTGTCCGTTTCTAACTGAAATAGAAAGAAAAAGATGGACTTAGTTTAAAATTAGTTTAGTTTGTGAATAAGAAAATCGGCGCCATTGTATAATTTTATGCTTAAATGGAGACTTCGTGACCTTCAATATAAGCCAAAATGATATGAAACAAACATTTTTTTTTTTAATATATTTTATTTGCCATTAATCATCATTCTTTACACATTTTCTCCATTTTTTATAGTGTTTGCATCTAAATTCTTTTCAAACGAATGTTTCAAAAATTTGCAGGTTCAAGTTTTGGTTAACTTGAACCTGCAAATTTTTGAAACATTCGTTTATATCAACTTTATTTTAAGTTAAATTAAGATTATTTCAATATTAACACTATTGAAAATGTTTAAAAAATAATACTAAACTTTATTGTTAAGGAATTAAAGTTGTTTTTCCACAAAATCGTATTTGTTTACACTCTTGTACCATTAAATAGCGAATGCAGATTAGTTATACATGTAGGTACGCTGTGCTCTATTGCAATTGAAGGAACACACGTAAGAACGTTTGTTTTTATTGTGATTTATATTATTATTCTGTTCTTCTTTCTACAGCCTATAAAGGTCCACTGCTGGACAAAGGCCTCCCTCAAGGCTTTCCACGATGACCGGTCTTGTGCTGCCTACATCCATCGGCTTCGCACGACCTTCAGCAGGTCATCGGTCCACCTTGTTGGGGACCTCCCTACGCTGGATCTTCCGGTACGTGGCCGCTGCTCCAGAACCTTACTGTCCCATCGACCATTGGTTCTACGAGCAATATGTGCCCCGGCCACTGCCACTTAATTTTAGCGACTCTCACTATGTTGGTGACTTTATTTCTTCTGCGAATCTCAATAAATCGCGCTGAGAAATTTCAAGCTCTTTCCATCGCTCTTTGTGTGACTTTGAGCCACGTTTCAGTTCCGTATGTCATCACTGGCAACATACACTGGTCAAAGACTTTAGTCTTGATCCTTTGTTGGAGATCTCAAATAAAATATATTAAAGATGTAAGTAAAAATGGGCCAGCCATATTAGCCGAAACACCAATGACAGTTAGAGTAGACGTGTTCTAGAGTGAAGACCGCAAATCGGTAACCGTAAGGTGGAACGCCCTCAGACTAGGTGAAGAGACGGTCTTCGCAGGATGACTGGTAGTAACTGGATGAGAGTTGCCTAGAATCGAGTTGAATGGCGTGAAGAGGCTAATAATGATGATATTAAAGATCTGTACTTAATAAATTTGCTTGTTTTCCAGCATAGGGATAATTATCAAATCCATATTCATACTAATATTATAAATGCGAAAGTGTCACTGTCTGTCTGCCTGTCTGGCTTTCACGCCAAAACTACTGAACAGATTGTAATAAAATTTGGTACACTGATAGTCTAGAGCCTGAGAAAGGACATAGGCTGTATAACATCCCGCTATGACCAATGGGAGCAGAGCAGTAACAAAAAATGTTGCGAAAACGGGAGCTAACGCGGTCGTACTACATATTGCTCTCATTATTTTAACAGGCGCTTATTTTATATCAACTGAGCTCTTTTAAATTTACGGGAACCACCGCGCGCTGTAAACTGAAGTCCATGCGGACGGAGTCGCGGGCAACAGCTAATTGGTTCTTACCACTTTTGAACTTTATTGTACTAACAATAAGTGTCAAAAGTGGTATTCCATTTTTGACCCTTACCGTAAATATAATGTATATTTGTTGTTTATGATGGCAGTGGTTTAGTTAAGTATAATATAGTGGATTTAGATATCTGTAAAGGTAATGGCTAAGTTAGCTATAGAGTATGATTTTTACATATCTTATTTGTAAAACAAACACGACACGAAAACACGATTTTATTCATCAATCACACACTTTAAAGTTATGCACGTTCTTTGAGTTGGGTATGCACGCCTGCATCTTTGTAAACATTGCATTGATATTACTGACACATTATTTAGTTTTTATTGAATTTCATTTACTTACAATAGAAATATCAACGCTATTTATTTCCAAAAAAAAAACCCACACACTTAACATAATATCACGTCTTTATCCGCCGAAGGGTTGGGCAGTAGGATACTACCTGTAATAATAGTGTGGAGGTATGAGGAGCAGCGTGTAAAGCTCACTCATCCTCCATAGAAAAGGGAGGATCCTCCGACCAGACTAGTTGTCTGGCGGGCCACTTGCCCGCCGGTTGATGTCGCGAGCTTGTATATATGCTAGTTGCACGGTAAACTCTGATTGCGAGATGTAGAATTCACGTGACGTCAGTATGACGCGTTGATCGCATGTTGCGTTGTAGGCACCGCTACAATAGTACACCTAAGTTTGACTAGAATAGTGCTGCAGTGGTGTTGTGGTCTAGAATTATACGTCTTAGATTCGAACCCAGACAGATGCTTTTACTTTGTGTAAATTATTTTGTCACTAGTGCTCTTAAACGCAGAAAATCATTGTGGAGTAACCATCGATCACTTATACACTAGATTCACAATCAGTGTAAAAAAAAACCAGCCAAGTGCGAGTCGGACTCGTACACCGAGGGTTCCGCCGTACAAACGTAGTGGTTTACAATACTGCTGTATCTTATGATCGCGTTAACTTAGAAGTTTGATTTTTTCACTGCTTAACCCTTTAAGCAGTGAAGTGAGTAATAAATAGCGTTGATATTTGTATTGTAAGAAAATGAAATTCAATAAATAATAATGGTGGGATTTATACCAAATACCTAGGTCTATTGTCCCTACAATAGACCTAGGTATTTGGTATAAATTTCAATTTGATACCTTTATTCGTTCGTGAGAAATAAGGTAGTAAGTTTCACTTTATTAAAATATTTTTATTATATTATATAACTAAAAAAATGTGATTTCCGCAATTTTCCCTATATTTGCATTATATGACAATGCTTCATGCCAAATTTCAAGATTCTGAGTTTACGGGAAGTATCCTGTAGGTTTTGATTCCTTTGCGAGTGTCGAAAATTTGTTGAAAATATCGACATAATCGTCTGTATCTTTTGATTGGCTTGGCTTAGAAGTTTGATATTTTCACAGCTTAAAGGGACAATAGATCTGAGTAATTCATGTAAATTTCAGCTTGATACGTCCACGCGTTCTTGAGATAAAGGGTCTTGACAGACAGACAGACAGACGGACAACAAAGTGATCCTATAAGGGTTCCGTTTTTTCCTTTTGAGATACGGAACCCTAAAAATGGTTGAACTGAACAAGCACACAACGCAGCACTTGAGTGCTTCTTCCATTTAGTACTTACTTTATAATTCGGACTTTAATGCATGCGTGTAAGGTTGAATTTGGCTTGATGTCAGACTCGGTCGTAAAAAATACTGGCTTTTTGTTCTGCTCTGTAATTAGAACTTTATACACTGCACTTAAGGCTGATTTTAAATATATTTATATTTATTTCGACTACTTTAGACTGCTTAATACTTGTCGCCATTTTTGATAAGAGTTTTGTTCGAGAACAGTCTCGAACAAAACTCTTATCAAAAATTAAAAATTTATTTTCTTTTGAATCTCGGGCATATTGGTTCCACCCATCGATCACTTATACACTAGATACCTGTGTATCTAGAAAAGACCTACGTGATGGGTTACCCCCCACTCTCTCTCACAGAGAGGATGCGTATATCCCAGTTCTGGGAAAATTATGGGATTGTTTCAGTCATACACCTCTTCTTTCAAAAACCCTTTCAAATACGAATACCATGCAATATTATGTTATCGCAGACGAAAATGATAAGTCGGCAATAATAGGGTAAAGGGAACCGTGCTTCTAACGGAACATTATATTGTTATATATAGAACATCATAAAATGGCTAATTCAGTCATTGACATAGATTCTGGGTTAGTGGAATGGTATAGTATATTTCATAATAGTTTATGTGTGTATATACAAATGGAGTCCAATAACTCTGATTTTATCGTAAAAGTCGTGAACAGTTTGGTACCCGCTCACGGCCTACTGCATTTACGGTACTTCATGATACACCAGTCATCATCATCATCCCAGCGTTAATCCCAGTCGCATCCGAAGCCTTTTCAGCTTTGGAGTCTGAGGTCCGCTTTACCAGTCAAAGTGCTGATATGGCTAAACTTCGACATTTTCCGTGAAGCGACTGCCGTCTGACCTCCACAACCCGAAGGCGACATCGAAGCATTGCAGTTAGACCAATTGTTGGACTTTTGAGGGCTCCAACAACCCGTAACGACTGCCACTAGATGTTCGTATGGCAACCGGGACCAACGGCTTAACGTGCTTTCCGAGGCACGACCAGACCAGTGCAAATATTCATATTCATGCATACAAATATTTGCACTGTGCGGGGATCGAACCCGCGCCACCTGGCGCAGCGGCCGCGTCCGCTACCGTTACGCCACGGAGGCTGTCAGACTTCATGATACACCAGTATAGTAGCTTAATTTATGAACTAGGATGAAGATATTGGTACAAAGTATAGCGGCCAAGTCTCGGCATTTAAAGTGCCCTCTAAAAGTCAGTTGATATAGTCCTACTCAAGCTGTGATTTATTAAAAAAACTAATAATATTTTCTTTACAATAAGTCGTAGGTGTTTGATTAAGCCAATAAAAACTCACTTCACTTTCGTTTCACTTCAATCATTTACTATAATCATAGAATAAAGAGAGGGAAGTAGGTTATCTCCGACCCAATCCGCGATTTAATTGCCTACTGTCTTAGGGTTGTCACGTTTAGCAAAATTTTAATTCAGTGTCTATAAATTGGCAAAGGTCGGAAAGTTGACGACTGTTCACGCTTCGTCGGATTCGGTTGTCACCGAACCCGCTAACAAATATTTATAGACTAAGAGCTTATATTTAAATTATTTGCTTAGTATTTAGTATACATATAGTCATACACAGTTTTTTTGTATTTTTTATTTAGTAACTTATTAGTAGTTTTGTACACATAAAGGACCATATTTATTTTTATTTTTAATTAATACAAATATAAATAACACAAACATATCTATTGAATCACACATTTATTATAAAATTACAAATTAGCCACAGAAAAATACTTTCTTCGGTTTCGTTTATTACGAAACGCCTTATTATTAAACTTTAATGTGTAATATATCCGCATCCTTATAAATAACTTTTGCAAATATAATCTCGGAAAGCATGGGCAGGGCGCTGAAAAATGTAAATCTTTTATTTGTTCATAAATAGACATTCCAACTTTGCAGTTTATGTGATCATTTTTAAATACTTTTTGGAACATCTGCTCCATCCTCTTAATATTTTCTACAAAGTCGTCAGGTGGAACCACTAATAAAATTTCTCCTGCGATAATCACACATTGTTCTTTAATTTAGCTACGTAGTATTCTGTAATCTGTGATATAGCGAATGTGCCGATAAGCCGTGACGCGCGAACCTCGTTCCGTGCTAGCCGCGACTAGCGCAGTCATAGGCACTCTAATATTGTGTTTAGGTGTGCGTGCGGCGACGCATAGATACTATGGCGCACACATACAAGCCGCGCGCGGTCCGTTTGTATGAAGATAACGTACTTCCCTCTCTTTATTCTATGCTATAATTTTAGACACAATATGGCATCACAGCTGAGCTGAAAAAATGACAATTTACTAAGTTTTGGAGGGCACTGTATCTTTTCTCTTCATAATTTGGTCACACTTACCTATGTATAATAATGTGTTCTGTACTAAAGGTAAGCCTTATACAAGAGCTTGATTTTAAGACAATTTTACAAAGTCAGTCTGATTCAAGCAGTTAAAGTTTAGCCTAATCTCGCAGAGTTAAGTATGCGATATTAGAGTGACTTAAACAGTTAGTAGGAACCTAAGTAATAGCAGGGATTGTTGAACAATGAATCAAATTCATAGTTTAGACTTTATGCAAATGATTAAAGTGCTTAATCCCGGTTTAATAAGAATTCTAGATTGAGTCAACAAACTTCCATGTACACCTGTTTTAATTAAACATTTACACTCAAAATTGTCCGTTCAAAGTATGAAATACACTCATAATACAATATCATAAACAACTTATAATATTTACATTACCGTTAATAAATAAGACATTACAAGTTCTGTTCGTTTAAATAAGTTAAATACCACGTTTCTAGGAGTAACTGGCAGTGGCGCTACAATTATATATATATTACAAGTTATATCTTGAGGCTAAATGTTCAAATGATTGACGGTTACAAACCGGCAATTAACACGAGTGTGTGCAAATGCTGAGCTGCACCATTTGCAAACTGTCATACAAATGGCTCGTAGGACTAATTAGCATGTAGCTGCACGTCTAGGGTATTCCGATCATGTCGTCTCAGACCTCAGCCCGAGGCTAACTACGTAAAAGGGGATGGAATGTAAGAAATCCCTGCGCTTGCGCTGCACCTATTCTATTTAAAGTCCTGTTAACCTCATTGTTTGCGTGTAGGTGTTTCAATGCTTCGTTATATCTGAAGTAAAAGCGGCAATGTATTGCGCTTTGTAATGCTTTTATCTACATTACTATAAATAGAGACATCTCAGACATGATTAATTTTAAGAAGCTTGAGACGCAACCTTCCGGAAGCCTATTGTTGTGCGAATATTGCTTTAGTTTGTCTATTATGTTCATAACGATGGTGACTTTATTATAAACATCAATTTTATTTAATTTGCATTTGAAATGATTAATTAAATTAAGGTACTTCATTCATCATTTAAAATCAGAGTTAAGGGATTTCCAGGGAGGAGATAGAAACCCGATCCATCATAAGCGAAATTGAAAATGGCGCCAATTCTTATTACAATTCTTTCATTTGGCATTGTCATCCTTTTTTATCGTCCCACTGCTGGGCACAGGTCTCCTCTCATACAGAGCATTGTCTAGGTTTAATTAGATTGCTTAGTGTGCTTTGCCACAATTGTTGTCTGGCTGCAGACTCCTTTGTATTCCATCAAGGTTCTTCCCGCCTTGATGTTTCTAGTCCAAACTATACTCTAACATAGTCACATATATGCATGGGCGTACCCAGCTTCTGGCCTAGGGTGGGATGGGGGGGGGGCAAGTCAGGCCTAGGGGGGCCAAGTCAAATGTTTTATCAATTATTTTGTCAGTGTCTACTGCGTGGTTTATTTAAAAGTTAGAGATAAGTCCTCATTTATACTTTGTTTAGTAATCAGGGGAGTTCATGCATGTTCTGCTAGATTCAAGGCATGGGCGTACTGAGTGAGGGCAGCTGCCCCCCTGCCCTCCCTCAGTACGCCCATTCATGTATGTCACAAGATTGGAAATGAGGAACATTCTACCTCATTCCTACACCATCAAAAAGATATCATTTTATATTTTTTTTTACATCGATTATTCTAATAGGTAACTTTTAGTGCGTTTATATATAAAAACGTGTTAGAATAGGAAATTGTATCGCTGCCCGGGGCGGTGGGTGGCGGTATTCAATCACTGATCTCTCGCATACCGACTGGCGCCGCCGGCTTCCGTCACTCGTCGGACACTAGCTCCCCAGCTAACCGATACAAACCTGCATATACTTAAAAAGACATACATGTACTATTATGCATGGTACAGGCATGGTGGTCACAGTATCATAATGACACATTGACGACCGTTGCTGTTCAACTCAATGAACGGCTGAACAGTAATCAGCGTATGCACATAAATGTAGGTTATTAAAAAAAAAACTGCTGTTTCATAAATTCTGTAGTGCGGGTATTGGACTTTTTATCTATACTAATCGCCATATATTATTTCTCCAAGGGTCTGAAACCGTTTTCTCCCTTTTTCTCTCTTTCTATCGAACCAATCTGAACGTCCGACCCACCAATCGAGAGATATTCGTCCCTGGTACCATGGAATACTATTTTCAAATTATTAGTATAGTGCGAATTTTTCGCACGGATCAGCTAGTATAATTATAAAGCTGAGGAGTTTGTTTATTTCTTTGTTTGAACGCGCTAATCTCAGGAACTACTGGTCCGATTGGAAAAATACTTTTTGCGATAATAGCCTATTAATCCAGGAAGGCTTTAGGCTATATCATCACGCTGTGACCAATAGGAGCGGAGCATAACTAACTCCACGCGAACGAAGTCGCTGGCGGTCGCTAGTAAATAATAAACTAGTAGTAGTATTAGATTGACCGAAATCCCGCCTAATGATAAGCAGTGACGCAATCGTTGATGGTAATGCGCGCTAGTTTATTAAGAGCTGATTATCCTTTACCTCCTGTACATACCTAATCCATACTAATCCATACTAATATTATAAATGCGAAAGTAACTCTGTCTGTCTGTCTGTCTGTCTGTCTGTCTGTCTGTCTGTCTGTTACGCTTTCCCGCTTAAACCTCTCAACCGATTTTGATGAAATTTGGCACAGACAATCTTTAGACCCTGAGAAAGAACATAGGCTACCTTTTATCCCGGAAAAGTTGATGTTCCCGAGGGAAATCTAAAAAGCGCGATATAACCGAACTCCACGCGGGCGAAGCCGCGGGCGAAGCCGCGGGCGGAAAGCTAGTTATATAATATATACGGACGGAAAGAAATAATAGAGCAAGTACCTATATCAACTATCTTAATAAAATTCAAAAAGGTGTATTCAATAAAAGTGATCCTTTTTTTATTTTGGGATGTAAAATCATCAAATGACCTTTCCCACTCTGGGCGGAGCGGAAGGGCGTGTCAGACTTTTACTGACTCTAATCCACCCGTGTTTCTTCACTTCACTGGCCTGTGTGCCAGTTCCAGTTCCCTTTACTTTGTAAATATGGTAAAGTATTCACAAAGCCCACAAATCACAGCCACTGACAAACAAGGATCTATGATTTACAACACTAATGTTTGCATCTAATTTCCAATCCTGGTTTCCACTTTATTATATACTAGCTACGCCCCACGGTTTCACCCGTGTAGGTTTCAATCGCAGGGGAATATCGGGACAAAAAAAATCTCATGTTGTATTCTTAGTTATAAACCATCTGTGTGCCAAATTTTATCAAAATCCGTTCAGTAGTTTAGGCATGAAAGCGGAACAAACTCACTTCTACATTTATAATATTAACTAGCTGTTGCCCGCGACTCCGTCCGCGTGAACTTCTGTTTATAAGCGCCTGTTAAAATAATGGGAGCAATATGTACATCCGCGTTCGCTCCCATTTTCGCAACATTTTTTGATACTGCTCTGCTCCTATTGATCATAGCGGGATGTTTTATAGCCTATGTCCTTTCTCGGGCTCTAGACTACCAAAGGAAATGTTTCAGAAATGTATGGAGCCTGGGCCAGCACATTGTACACTTAATGCTAGGTATAGTTACGCTATAGTTAATTGTTTTTAATATTAATTTCCTATATTTTGGCTCAGTTTTTATACAGATTTAATTTAACTCGGCCAAGGAGTGCAACACAACTACTAATAAATATGGTGGTCAGCAATAAGCGAAATAAGATTTTGACAGTCACATTTGATTGACGTGTCATGTATCTAAGGCTATCGTAACTATATTATCTACCATAGGACTGCGAAAAATCAAAAAATGAATTCCGAACATACGGCCCATTAAATAAACACAATCAACTCAAATCAACACTCGACACGAACACAACGGGAACTGCGCGCCGACCTCCCTACCGGCGTCAGCGTAGTTTGTTACGCTGACGACACGCTAGTTCTGGCACAGGGGAGGTCGCACCAGGCGGCGGCTGACGCAGCGACCCTCGGGGTTGCGACAATCGTCAACAGGATCCGGAAATTGGGACTCGAGGTGGCCCTGCAGAAGTCCGAGGCCATGTGCTTTCATGGTCCTCGGAATGCGCCACCGTCGGGTTCCCACATAACGGTAGGAGGGGTTCACATCGGAGTCGGGTCGGCGATGAAGTACCTGGGACTCGTCCTTGACAGCCGGTGGAACTTCGAGGAGCACTTCCGACGTTTGGCACCCAGACTGGAACGGGCCGGGGCTGCCCTAAGGCGGCTCCTCCCCAATCTAGGGGGACCAAACGCCTCCTGCCGGAGGCTCTATGCGGGGGCCGTGCAGTCCATGGCCCTTTACGGGGCGCCGGTGTGGGCGCGGTCGCTAAGGAAGCGACCAGCCCGGTGCCTGACCGCGTCCCAAAGGGTCATGGCCGTTCGGCTGATACGGGGATACCGTACGGTCTCCGCTGAGGCGGCGAGCCTTCTTGCCGGATTGGCGCCATGGGATCTGGAGGCCAAAGTCCTCGCCCACATGTGGGAGTGGCGAGAGGAGGCAAAACGCCGGGGCATAACTCCGCTGCCGCGAGATATTGCGGTACGGTGGAAAGAGCTCCGGCGGGATCTCATGGCAACATGGAGAGTGCGATTGTCGCAACCCAGTGCTGGGCACGCCACAATAGCGGCGGTAAGTCCCCTCATTGAGGAGTGGCTAGAGGGGCGCCACGGCGCCCTCACCTTCCGCCTGGCGCAGGTCCTCACCGGACACGGTTGTTTCGGGAGGTTCCTGTTCCGTATAAGGCGGGAGGAAACGCCAGGGTGTCACCATTGTGTGGATCGCCCTGAGGACACGGTGGAGCATACGGTGGAGGTCTGCCCGGCTTGGGTAGAGCACCGCCGTGTCCTCGTAGCGGCGATCGGCGCTGATCTATCGCGTCCGACCCTGGTCCAGGCCATGGTCCGGAGCGGGAGTGCATGGCAGGCCGTCACCTCCTTCTGCGAAGCAGTAATGCTGGCAAAGGAGGAGGCGGAGCGCGTGAGGCAACGGGAATCCCAGCGCCCTCACGCCACTAGCCACCGCAGGAGACGCCCTGGTCGGGAGATGACACCAAACTCCCAGCCACCGTAGGCGCGGGCCTGCGGGCGGGGAGCAATGGGCAGCTCGCCGCCCGGTAAGGACCAGGCCCGAGTCGACGGCGCGTCGTGTTTCACGCGCGCCTCAAAGAGATGTCAGCACATCGTGACGGGGTCCACGAAGACCGATGCCTCCTGGGTCAGGGTTGCGGGTTGGTTAAACAAGAAACCGTGGCCCCGGCCGTCCCACAGGCAAGTGAAGAAACACGGGTGGGTTTTAGTCAGTAAAAGTCTGACACGCCCTTCCGCTCCGCCCAGAGCGGAAGAAGTCATTTGATGATTTCCCATCCTAACAAAAAAAAAAAAAAAAAACACAACGGGAAAATAGAACTGTCAAAGTCGCCAATCAAACGTCATAAAAATTGTCATGGCTACCTTTAATAAGGTAGCCATGACAATTATAATAAGTTATGGTTATAAAAATAATTAATTGTTATATACTTGTATTTTTCTTCAAATTAATTTAGTAGTATTTTTATGTAAGTCTATTATTTTTTCTATTTTTTTTCTATATACTGTACCTACATAGTGGTGGCCCAAAATGAAACATCTCCTTTCATTACAATCGGTTCAGTAGTTTTGGCGTGAAAGCCAGACAGACAGAGATACTTTCTCATTTATAATATTAGTATGGATAAGGATTCTCATTAAAGGCAGAATATCATCAACGCTCACATAAACCAAAGGTCAACAGTAACGACGACAGGATACCTGTGACCCACCAGTGAAAATAAAAATTATAGACTTATATGATAATGATGATTACATAATGGATGCATCAGCCAGACAGACTATTGTAAAACAGTCATCATCATCATCATCAACCTTTTTATCGTCCCACTGCTGGGCACAGGTCACCTCTCATACAGAGAAGGATTGCGCGATTACGCGCTACCACGCTTGCTCAATGCGGGTTGGCGATTTCCTCAAGATGTTTTCCTTCACCTTTTAATCAGTCATTGGTGTCCAAGACATACTTAGAAAATAAACTATAATAGGCCATAACTATATCAGTTATTTAGTTATGTATTTCGGGCATCAGGGCCCATATAAACATATACAATACCATATTATTATTCTTATTTATTTTTCTCGGTGGTAGGCCATAACATCGGCTGCCGGCGGAAGTTACCACCCACCAGACAAAGTCTTGCCGCCAAGCGATTCGTCGTGTTCCGGCATGATGTCTGGTGAAGCCGTACGGAGGATGTCTGAACAGTTGTGTTGCGATGTGTGGCGGGTACGATGCGCCAAATATTGTCGTCTCGGGAATTTGGTCGTGGAGAGTCTCCAGATCAATCTCCCTCTAGCGCAGCATCGTAAGGTCGTGTTGGTCTTGGGTTTAACATTGGATCACCTCGTTCAACTGCCGTCATCCTTCCTATTCCTAAGTTTTTTAAGTGAATAGGCTTAATAAACTAGTGCGCTTTACACTCAACGATTGCATCACTGCTTACCATCAGGCGGGATTGCAGTCAAGCACTAGTTTATAATTATAAAAAAAAAAAATATTAACATAAAAACTTAAAAATATTACTATATGAATACACAGGCATTGTGCATCGTGTGCCAAATTGAATTGGTCGATTGAAGAAGTCATCTGCTAGCCTTTCAAACCTCTTAACACCCCTCATGTCCTGTGGACTTTTTGTTATTGACTTTTTATTGTTTTACCAAAAACAAACCCTAATTTTACAATCAAATACAAAATTAAAAAAATATGTATAATTCGTAGACTCTCAATTTTAATTTTATTTCAAATGTATTTTTGATTAAAAAATTAGTGACATTAGTCAATAAGTTTTTCTTTTTCATCTTTGCGAGTGAATTAACACTCGCAAAGATGAAATGAAAACTCCACGATAGCAGATATAATTTAGAACATAGAACAGTCTATTTTCATCCCGCTAATATGTTCCCATGAGATTATTTTTTCTATTCAGATTTCTAAGCAGTCAAAATCCATCCATTGTAGCTCATTAAGGTATTGCTAAATAACACTACGCCCACTAATTAGAGTCCATTTATAATAAATTTCGTACGCAATAAAACTAATCTCAATTCACCATTACAGTAGTTTATTATATTATAAAATATAACAGAACGCATAAAGTCGATTAATGGCAATTTAGTTAATTAAATTACAGCAAATATTCTACGTAAGCACGAATAAAGCTCTCCAGTTCATACACGACGCCACTAAGTTGAATTTGCTACTTAAACAAAGTCATAAACTATTAATTTAAGTTAAAACTTGTTAATCATAGCGCCAGAGGTGTTAAATTACACACCTCTCTATAATTTTATCACCTCTCTAGAATGGTGGCCATTTTGCTCCCATCTCTATTATTGTGTCGATAATGAACGCCAGGTAAAGGTCAATTTGAGCTTCCACTACGCGTAAGGTCCATTAATTTTTACAACTATTATAAATTAGGTAAATACCATTAACTAAGAATTTGTCTTGGGTGTTTAAGAAGTCTTTAGTTTTTAGCTATAAGCTGAAATGATAATGACAATAGTGAAGAAATTTCCAACTATATATTCGTTGGAGACAATCAGTTTCTTGTAAAGATACGTTTTCCTAAAAATGTCATGACAATTTGTCATTTTCAGTATTATATGTCCACCTAAAACATGCTCTACAATGGGATATTACGGCCAATTTTGTTGGTCACCGCTCTGCTAAGAAACCGCAATTGTAGACCAAAGACTGGCTACAATGACATGACCGTGTCTTGACAACAAGATGGCAAATGGTACCATACGAAAACAGCGACAACGAACAACCGCCACACGAATCATTAATACGTAATAAACAATACACTAAATAATTTACGGTTATGACGTCCTTGTGCGACAGTGTTGCAACGATTGAATAGTTTATAGAGCACTGGAGCAGATGGCACCAGCTCGCTCAATACCCAATAGACAATTCATCTAGCTTTATTGCGCGCTCAAATAATACCACCTACATATGTGTGCCGAACACAAAAGTTGCTTCTATGCTACATAGTTTGCAAAATTGGTGTTTTTATCTAGCATAACGATTACGTCACAGCTCTGAATGCACCTTACAATACCGTGTTCATATCCGAATGGGATGGACAAACTGAGCGGAACAAAACAAGCTGTACACTGTTCTCTATGACGTCAAATACTAAATATAGGAACTAATCATAGTTTGCCCCTGACCGCTAGACCTACATGAAACGTCAAATAACAGCTAAACCAAAGGAATTTTAACAAGCTGTTAGGTACATATTTGGATAGTAAAAGATTTCATGGCCAACAAACTCCTTATTAATTAACCTCCTCTATTTATATAGTATTTTCACTTAGTTATATGTGCATGCTCTGGTCTTCTGTAATTGAAGAAGCACACATAAAAGAGGCTTCATCTCTTATTAAAATTTTGTACTGTTTATGTGAACCGTTTGTTGGGGATCCCAATAAATAAATATACCCGTATCTATTTATGTCTAGACACGCACTTCTGCTTTGATTCCTAAAATAATTCCTAGTAAAACTATTCGTGAAAGTGATATACCTACAAAAGCGAGTAAATGCTAATTGCCAAATACTTATAATCTCTTTGTAAGATGAAAGCCTTGAAAGGAGTTGGAAATCTAGTCAATTCTAAAATGAATGTATGACAAAATCTTATAATTGCAAAGTTTGCACTCATGTCTCCGTCGATCTAACTAGATATCGTGCCAAAACGTGGTCTGCCTGCAAATATAATTAAATTGGTTCGACAATTTGCATTCATAATGTGAAAACTATACCTCTTAAAGGAAACCTATATTTAGAAAATAAAAGGTATCCATTAATTACGAAAAGTAAAATCTGATCAGCAGAGATTGGCTAAGGATGTAGATTAAGACATAAATTGAAAAGACAGTTTTGCAACGTTTATGGAATATATCAACGTTTTTGAATTTTATATTGTATTTGTATTAAATTAATATAATAATTTCGACTACAGGATTAACCACTGAACGAACAATATAGAATAAATAGACTTTCAATTTTTCAGTTAGAAGTCGGTAATTCTGAATTAGCAGAAATAGAAAGTACAACTACTTCAATAGTTCGAGAGAGGGATTGCATCCTGAAGTCACTCTAAGAAGGAAGACCTTTATTTTGAAGGATATTATTAATCCATTACTTTATATTTTCGATAAATTTGTCTACGCCACATCGTAGATAGCGGAATGAGTATTATTGAACTGATAATGTGCCATGCAACTAACCCGGGATTCTAACATAGCTTCAAAATAGGATAACGTACCTTGCAAGTCCCCTGAACACATATGGCGCGAAAGCCTTGGCGGGTGCAGGGTGTTCCGTCAGCTACCAGTGACAGTGATGCGTAGAAGTGCTGCCCCAGAGGCCGGCAGTTCAACGTACATGGTGCATTTCCTGGATAAACAATATTTAGTGTTATTAATAACTGCATGACCACAAGACTGCTAGACTAGAGATGGACAAAATGTGTCACAGCGTGGAGAGGTCCGGCAGGCAAAAGAACAAAGGAAGACCTCGTAAAAGATGGGATGACGAAATTAAACTTATAGCGGGACCAAAATGGATGCAAACTGCACACTCCAGAGAAGTTTGGCAAAATTTGGAGGAGGCCTTTACCTGCAAAAGGATTCTTGCAGACAAATAATACGAGTTTCTTATAAGTATATTTATTAGATAAATACTGTAAATAATAACTAATTACTTACAAAACTTATAATATAAAATTACTAACAAACTACCTATGTAACACTTAACTGTTTTGCGAGAAATATAGGCTTTTTTATTTTATTTATTTATTTAATACCTGCATAAAAATTTGCTGCTTTGCACAGATGTATTTTACTAGTTTTCCACTCTTATGTCTTTCTGCGGTACAGAATTTCACCATAATCATCATCATCAACAACTATTTTATCTTCCTATTGCTGGGCACAGGTCTCCTCTCATACAGAGAAGGAGAGAGCGCAATCACCACGATCGCTCTATGCGGGTTGACGATTTCAAACTTAAAGTCCAGGTTTCCTCAAGATGTTTTCCTTCATCTTATAATCAGTCATTGGTGTACAAGATATACTTAGAAAGTACATATACCTTAGAAAAGTTACATTGGTACTTTCCTGACCTGGAATCTAACCCACACACTCATACTTGAGAGGCTGGTATTTTAACCACTAAGCCACCACGACTTCTTAACAGAACTTAAAATGCTGTGGTAGATAAAAACCTTCAGTTTACTTTCAATTTTATGTAAGAATCTAACGGAAATAAGTAGAAACGCTGAAGTTCCTGACCATAGTAAGTATGATGACGTTTATAATAAGAACAGACACTAATGAACACAAGTTTCAGAACCGCACAGAGCTCATAAAACTGACACCAATAGGTTATGCCTACAATTACCGCTCCTCTGTTTCACAAAATATAGATATATTGAGAACCTCGTTAGAAACAAACGAGATGTCATTTACAATGTAGGATACAATAATTACAGCGTTAGACAACTAATGATGCAGACCAAAAGTGCTTATGGTAATTTATAGGGCATACATTAGAGAAGAGACATTAGAAGTCGTCAACAATTCAATTTCATCGCCGATACATAAAAACCAATCCAATCCAATCCTGGCAGATTATTGGTATTCTTCTTGTTTTTTCAAGGTGAGATTCAACCTCAACTCTTGATCAATGGCATCTGTGGAATATATACCACAATTTTGCCAATAATACGTATAACAAATTATAGAACTTCTTTAAAAAATTTATTTCACAATAATGGCGGATATCGCCAATGACAGTTGAAATGGACGGCTGCGTGAGCCGTCTCTCCAAAAAACTCCCCAGATTATTGGTGCGCGAATTGACAGAGCAAGCGCATCATTTGACACGCTTGTTACAAGCAGACAAGATATGTAATAATTTAGATAAGCTGTCCCCAGACAATTAGTACGTTGTCTTTTTTGTCTCGACTGTATTGATCTTGCAAATTGTTTTGTGTTTTTACAGAGTGGATTTAATGTTATGAAGGTTGACATATGGGCCAATAGATTTGAAAGGATTTATTTTCTTCTTTCTGCTCCAAAAGATTAAGAAAAAAATAAGGGAAGAAACTTTATTAAAAATTGTCGCAACCAAAAGATTTTCTTTCGGGTTCAAAAATTTCGTTTTCGCTTTAGCATCCTTGTGTTCAGTTGTGGAATTAATCAATACAACGAGTATTGATTAATGTATTGATTAATTGACAACTTCTGTACCTACAAAGAAAGTTTTAACACCTTGTTCATATTGAAGTATCAGCTTTTAACGCTTTCTTGCTTAATACTCTCCTAGTAATAACGCGTTTCGTAGGGAAACTCATTACCAACACAGCCTAAAAATACCCAACAAAATGGATTATTCCCAATGGCCACCATTAGGGAAAACGGGGACAAAATATCTACTTTTATACAAAGTAAAACAGAATGTAATACAAATAAGGAAAATCTAAGAATTGGATAGAAAATATACATCATTCAGTGCAGATTCATTTTTTGCTTTCTTTACACGCAATCTTGATAATATTTATATGAATATGTATACAAGTCGTGGTAGCCTAGTGGTTAGAACACCAGCCTCTCAAGTATAAGTGTGCGGGTTCTAAAAGTAACTTTTTTAATCTAAATGTACTAAGTATATCCTGGACACCAATGACTGATTACAAGGTGAAGGAAAACATCTGGACTTTAAGTCTGAAATCGCCAACCCGTATTAAGCAAGAGTGGTGATTACGCTCAATCCTTCTGCATGAGAGGAGACCTGTGCCCAGCAGTGGATCGATGAAAAGGTTGTTGATGATGATGATGATGATGATGAATCGTGAACATTGCAAAGTTATCGAACAGCTGTTCCTTCAATTATTTAGAATACAATTTGGAAACCTAATCCTCAATCCAACTTCATGTTAACGGAATAATTCTAAGAAGTCTGTAGTAGTCGGCTTGCAATCAAAATAAAATCAGTGGGTTTGTCTAGCAGCAGAAGCGCTTTTAGTTAATAGCCTGTGGCAGAGACAGAACCCGCATTGAGCAAGCGTGGTGATTGCGCTCAAACCTTCTCTGTATGAGAGGAGACCGGTGCCTAGCAGTGGGACGATTAAAAGGTTGATGGTGATGACAGACAGAACGAGTAATCGAATTGGCTGGCAACATGCCATACAACTTCCCTGCATTGTGCAATAAAGAATCCCTTTCTGATTAAAATCGATGCTGGATTAATAGGGCGTAAACACAAACAAGAAAGGGACGTAAAACACTGAAGACCTAAACTGTGGCTGTTCCCTTATTTTTACAATCCATTTGTTATTTTAAAACAAAGATCACAGTGCTCTTTATGCTCCTTGTAATAAGGTTGCTGTTGGATTGCAGCTACTGACAAGTACACAAACCAAACTAGATTCAATTTCAGTGCATCTTTTTCATTCTATTTCATTAAGAAAAGGATAGAAGATAATATGTTAGTTTAGACCTGTCAAATTGGTCCGCTCCTGACGTAAATTGATGCATTTTTGGTCGCCATGTTTATAATCGCGTCTAAACTGTCTACGGAGTAGGTATCTTGATTTGACAGGATTAAACTAAACTGTTATCGGAGGTTTGGCGGGAAAGTCAGCTGTGTGTCGCGCTCATTTAGCATTGGCTTTTTAAAATTATTTAAGTGTTGTTTACTAAATAATAAAAAGTAAAAAAACTAAAACCCAACTACGACAAAAAACGACGCTGAAAAAGTATAAAACAAGATTTTCAGAATACTGAACGGAACAAAGTTGCTAATGTAGTTGCAAGTAAATGGACACAGTAGACTCTACCAAGATGCCTTCGTTCTAAATTGACAATAATGTCATACAATACTATTCTGAAGTATGCAATATTCACCAAGTAGAGATAAATTTTCATGTCTGGAAAGACGTAGTCACACGTTACATAATATACCTACCTACCGTAGCACCTTGAGAACGTGTGACTACGCCTTTCCAAACATGAAAATTTATCTCTACTTGGTGAATATTGCATACTTCAGAATAGTATTGTATGACATTATTGTCAATTTACAACGAAGGCATCTTGGTAGAGTCTACTTTGTCCATTTACCTGCAACTACATTAGCAACTTTGTTCCGTTCAGTATTCTGAAAATCTTGTTTTATACTTTTTCAGCGTCGTTTTTTGTCGTAGTTGGGTTTTAGTTTTTTTACTTTTTATTAATTGTACTATTTTGGTGTTAAAGTGTATTTGTGGCGCATAATATTTACATAGTCTAAAAATCATACAGTCGTCCGACGAAGACGTCTAGACAGAGCAATCGTGCGGGGTGTGAGGGACGAGACGCGGGTAAGCGGCACCCGAGCTGTAAACAAAACGATGTTCGTAGCTCGGTATCTATCATTAAGGACTAACACGTGTTCGTTTTTTTATTTGTTTGATTTATAATTTGATATGAGTGTCAATTTTGAGTATAATTGGGGTACTTGTCACGAAAAAGTCATCCTTTTTGACATCCAAAATGGCGGACGTAATTTTTTTAATAATTTCATATGAGTCTCAATTTTGAGTATAATTGGGGTGCTTGTTACGAAAAAGCCCCTTTTTGAAATCCAAGATGGCGGACGCCAATTTAAATGCATATTAATATGATATGGGTCATATGGGTGAGCGATGGGTGAGTGATATGGGTTGTATTCCGAGGTTGATTGGGGTGCTGGTTACGAATATGCCATCTGAATAACTTAAATCTGTCTCGAGTTGTTCCCGTAGTAAAAATAGCAAATTAATTAAATATAATACAGCTATCGATGTTGATCTGCAATAATTTCATAAATATTGTTTATTTGTGACAACCTTGG